>CM042687.1:317507512-317907512 GCA_023614405.1 Avena insularis | reverse complement strand
CCGCTCGATCTGGACCGTCCGCTCGCTAGGGTTCTGATTGGGCGGTTGTCCGCGCCGATCGGAGGGTTAAAAACCCCAGCGCCGCGGCCCCCCTGTGAAACCCTAGTCATTCCCCCCGCGTCCACCACGCGTCCTCTCTGGCGACGGCGCACGCACGAGCTATCGAGGCGAGGTGGCCGCCCCTCGGCGAGCCCCTCCCTCTCTCTCTTTGTCGGTTGTGCAGCCTGGCGCGAGGCGAGACGGCTCGGCACCGCAAGGCCCCCCTCTCTCAAAGACGCAGCCCTCGAGTGGAGATTTAGGCGAGGGCTCATGGGCGGCAGTGCTTTCAATGGCGGCGAGCCCCTCCCTATTCCCCGCCTTGGGTCTCTCTGTCCAACACCCCCGCCCCGCGAGAAGCAGAGCAGAGAGGACGCGGCGAGGTTCTCCTTGTCTTTCTGCCGACGCTGCCTCCACCCGAGGGTGGGGCCGCCACTGCTTGACGAGTGGGGCAGATCTTTCTGGCACTCCGCCTCGGCCATTTGCTCGCTTTGGGATTTTCTTTTGGGGTTTTGGGGTGTTTTCCTTTTGGGACTTTAGATCTGGGATCTTGGGGAATATTCTTTCCCTTTTCCTTTGCCCCGTTAGGGGTTTGTTCTTCTTCCCGACCTCGGCTTGCCGGCGCGCCAGATCGAGAGGAACTACACGGCTGCAGGGCAAGACGCACTTTTGGATCTAGGGTTTTCTTTCATTTTGCTTTTCTACCAAAAGAAACTAGCATCTAATTGCTCTGATACCATTGTTAGATCTAGCCTAACCTTGGTAGATACACTGTAGTGGTCGAACACGTAGATCTGAGAGGGAGAGAGAGAGAATGGCACTACCTGCGCCCTGGCTTGACAAGCATGAGCCAGAGGGGATCCCGGAGCTAGTGCCGGAGCTGGACCCGCCGTCGTTGGCCATGGGAAAGGGGCGACGGCGCGAGCGTGGGTGTTAGAGAGTGGTGGCGGCGGAGCTTTCCGTCGGCCTAGCGCGAACCCTAATGGGTAGCGTGGTCATGAATGCGCACGGTGAACCTTGTACTGTGTGCGTCCGGCCCCCACCTCTTTATATACGCGCTGGCGACAGGGACCCACCAACCATGGATAGGGTTGGGCGCCTTATTAGGCGATGAGGGACTCGTTGCCTGGGCAACGTGGGAGATCTATCTAACAGGCAACTCACTTAGCGCTTCACTGTCCTTATGCGAAGGAGGTTTGGAGCTTGTTCCAAGCATCAAACCCAGAGGTGGTGCGCATCGCTGCAGCATCCAAAACCACTTAGGCCTTGTTTTGTTGCAGTGGATCGACCGGGTTTCACGTGTCTAATCCCGACCTAATTTTAATCCACCTGAAACCACTTTAGACCGTTTTGTACAGGTGGGTCAACCGGTTTAGGGCGGGCTTAACCCAGCGAACCCCAGGAAACACGAGGGGATCGGGGTGGAACCGAAAAGCTCACCTCCCCTCGCGTTTCTTCCTCCACGCGTGCTGGCGGCGACGACAGGGACTCGCCTCGCGGCTGCCACTCCGTCGCTCTGCCATCCCTCTGCCGCCTCGCGGCTGCCACTCCGTCGCTCTGCCATCCCTCTGCCGCTCCGTTGCTCCGCCATCCCTCCGCCGCTCCATCCCTTCGTCTTCCCACCCCACAGCCAACGTCGAGATCCGCCGCCGCTCCGACGCCATCGACGGCGCCTACTCCGAGATCCCTCTGCCCTCCATCTTCTCCGGCAGTCCTGTCCTTCTCTCCTGTAAGTTCTTCCACTTTTCCCCTCCTCTCCCATCTATTGCTAGATGAATCCTAGGTCGATTCCTCTGTAGATACTACTCTTGACCTAGGATTCTTGATTCAAACCGATGGCTGAAGGATGAATTTTTGGTTAGTTTTTGCTGGTCGTTGACCTATTGTTGTACAATTAGATTTCACATCTTGTCTGGTGTCCGTCAGTCTAAAGCAGCAGCGACAATGGTACATGTATGATTTCACATCCTGTCCGGTGTCTGTCGGTCTAAAGCAGCAGCGACAACAGTACATGTATAAGGGCGAGCTTCTTCTTCTCTAGCTTTCTAATTCCTGTATTGGAACTAATATGACATTATCTACCTTGCTTTTGTGGTACTACTATTTGCCCCAAAGGCCCGTGAGCTTACCCACAGAACAAGTATCGGTTTTGTGGACTGAACAACAAGGTACTGCTCAACTGACACCAGACCACTAGGTAGCTTGTTTAATTAGCTGACGCTTGTACGATATTTGTGCACCGGAAATGGAACCATTTGATTTGTTTAGCTGCATAATGTAGATCTGATCTTCGTCAAAATAGTAAACATAGAACCTCCTTTTATTGTATAATAATAATAGTTCCCTCATAATGAGAATTTCAGTGTGCTGCAAGTCGTTGTTTGATCCTCTTTAGAGCCCTAAACACTCTCACCATTTTTTTAAAAAGGAAAAGAGAAGAGAACTCTGTTCAGGGTTAATTTCAGAGTCAAACCCATCTCTTTTGTTTCCCTTTTTTCTTTCTTTCTGATGTAAGCCCACCCAAACTGGAATTTTCCAAGTGGTTCTAGGTGTCGTTGTCACCCTCACCATGATGTTGTTCGCAGATCAGCGATGAATGCAACATGTATGAACGAACACATCCTCCGTTTCTGTCCTACTAGTTAATTTTGAGCCTGTATGCAACCTGGAATTTTGAGCCTAATGCAAAAAAATATAGCTATGCAACGTTAAGAGCAGCCTCGCCCGTTTTAAACCGATGTAGTTACTGTCCGATGCATGTGTATTCTTGCCGAGTGCACTAGTGCCAGTTTTACTCAAAATTGTACTGCTTGGTTTAGTACACATGTGATCTCTCAAACTAAAATGAGAAGTCTTACTCGGGATTTAGCACTTGATATACTGATCTTTTACTAACTCTAAATAACTGCGTGTTTTGTTCTTGATCTGAGATTACTTTCAGTGGACAAAATTCTCTAACATTAGTGTGTATTTGTATTCGGTTGTTTATTTGTGTCCTGCTATAATTCTCCAGAACTAAAAATATAATCTAGCGAGAAACCGTGATATAAGACTAAAATTCTCTAACATTACATGTTTTTCATCTTGTTGATTTCTGTAGTTTCTATAGTTTCGAGTAGTTGATATTGTTTCCATTGGATGGATGGATGGAGATGGATGGTTCTGTTAGTTTTGAGTACTTGTTGTCATTGGTGCTTACTGCTGAGCTAGGTCCATGTACTTACAGTTGGTGGTCAATTTCTCATGCATGTTGATGTTTGTCCTAGACCATCCAATGACCTCGTTTACAACTACAATTCAGCTTTTATGTGTGTTTTTTTGGGCATATAAAACACCTCTTTCTTGTACATGGCTAAAAGGTTCCCTGTGTAGCAGTGCAAACAAACTTCGAGCTCTTGTTTTCTTGTACATTTCGTGTCGCATGTAGTTGTCTAGTCTGCTGCTACTAGGATGGACTGTTGCTGCTTCCTCTCTCAACATAGTTGATTGCTGCTAGGATGGACTGCAGTAGATGAGCTATTCCTTCTTGTATACGTGTTAGATTCTTAGTTGATTGCTGCATACTTTTATCTATCCATGATGGTGGTCGGATTGATGGTGTTTCAGATGTCTTTCTTGTTGATTAAATTCTTTTTTTACTTCTGTAAACAAGGCAATGCAATGCTTTTTTGTGTATGATGTGAGAATGATGCACCTCTGTATCTACTTTTTAATGCTATCAATGTTGAGAATGATGATTTTGATATATAATTCTAAAAGTATGATTCTTCTTCGCAAACAAGTATCTTAATTTGTTGTTTCCTATCTTTGATTTTTTTAACAATCTACTTAATCTCTTGTTTTAGGGTGAGGTTTGCTTCAAGCCTTACTGGCAGGCAATGTTACAAGAGTGGGATCTCAGATATTTACTACATTGAGTTTTGATGTCTTCTCAAAGTAGCTCCATGTGTCGCAGTAGTTAGCTGAATTATGTTTGCATTTCATGTTCGATGTGATGGCTCAGTCGCTCACATATCCTCAGTTCTCTGTGCACTCTTCGTTGTTTATCCTCCATTGATAGCTACAGGAATCGGTGTTGAATTTGTGTTTTATTTATTGAGCTGGAATACCCGTTTAATTGCTAGTTATAACTAGTATGTGTGACTAGTGTATATTGTTGTTCAGTACCTATGAATTATGTGAAAAAAGTTCTTATCTTTTGAAAGCTGGGAATTGTTGCATGTTGTTTCTAAAACGTTGTTGTTCATGTGCTGCTATAAAAATTGAGTATTTTATAAGATGTGTTGAATTGACTTGATTCTTCTGCTACTACAAATTCGTGAGATACCGTTGGTGAAGTTTCTGTATTTTATATATAATAACAGCACTGCCAGTGGGTGTAGCCTTCCCGGTTTACAAAACAACATTTTTTAGGAGAGGGTTTATAGGGGATTAGGATGGAGGAGGATTGGAGTGGATTGGATGATGGAAGTGTTTTCACCCAAAACACTAGGATAAAACTCTAGAACACACCCGGAAACTCTCCTGCAAAACGAGCCCTTAGGGGTTGGTGGAGGAGGTTACAGAAGAAGAAGAAAGGCAAGCAGCCAAAGAAGGACCGCTCGGCGTCGGCGTATATTGCTTGGCATATTTGGAAAGAGCGCGGAAGAAGGATCTTTAAGGATGAGGCAATGCCTTCTTTGGTGTTGGCTAGCTTGATTCGAGCTGATTCAGAGATCCTAACACTGGCCACGAGTGATTCTGCTGTATAGTTTCGTTCGTTATAGTTTATTTTTCTAATGCTTGACTACACCTTTGACGGTGATGAGTAGTAAGCTGTAACCTGTGATTCTTCTCTCCTACTTAATGCAATGGCAGAGCTCCTGCTGCTTACCGTCAAAAAAAAGTTTACAATAAATGAATAACTGCTTAATCTCCTTCTCACTTCAGCCTTTTTTACTTGGCACGTGCAATTCTTAAATTCCAATGGCCATACATTTTATCCATATTATGTCCATACACATGAGTATTCAAACCAACGATCTTATTCCTTTATTACTACTGATACATATAGTACATGCTCTAAAATATCCAATTAGACATTGGACGGCAGAAATGGGTAGTCAGTGTATCCAATAACTGGATCAGAGATGTAGAAAGTATCCCTATTGTACTTGTTGAGAGGAGCATCTATCTCGAACCTCCGGGGCAGGTCAGGATTGGATAAAAACAAGCGCCCGTATGCAACCAGATCAGCATAGCCATCGGCGATTGCCTTATTTCCATCATCCCTGCCATATCCACCAGCTACAATAAATGTTCCCTTAAAAGCATCCCTTATGGGGCGAAGACTATGGGGAGTTTCAAACTTTTCACCAATATTCACCATCCGTGGTTCCACCATGTGGCAATAGAGAATTCCAAATTTGTTCAGTGCATGTGCCATGTATAGGCCTAGAGCTTCTGGGTTTGAGTCTGATGCATTTGAGTAACTTGCAAAGGGTGAGAGCCTTATCCCAACCTTATCAGCTCCAATTTCATCAACTACGGCTTGGACTACTTCCAGCGTAAACCGGCAACGATTCTCTAAGCTCCCACCATATTTGTCAGTGCGATCATTGACTTGGTCCTTTAAGAACTGATCAATCAAATAACCATGAGCTCCATGAATTTCAACACCATCAAATCCTACACACCAAGGCAATGAGGTTAGAAATCCCCTTTCTCCGGGAGTCAGGACAATGTTGAATAAATCAGTAGGTATTTGTTAGACACTTGAGACAAACATTCAATTGAAACTTCGTATGCTAATTTTATCAAGATACTAATTTGGATGAATGATAAATCTCTAACTGGTATGCTGTTAGCACGTTCTTAACATTTGGAGCGCAAAATGAGAGAAGAATTGTGACTTACCAGCTTCAATTGCATTTCTAGCGGCAACCCTGAAATCATCAATGATCGAAGGGATTTCATCAGTCTCTAGTCTCCGAGGAGTTGAAAACGTAGCCACATCTATGCTGTTCGCTCTCACTACAGGTTTGACTGGCTTATCGGTGCTCGAAATTGGAGCCTGCCCATTAGGCTGAAAAGCTGCAAAGCGATAACGAACATCTGTTAGTGAGATAAAAGCAGGACTACATGAATGTCTATGGGGTTACTAATTCCTTTCCATTTAAAAAAATTATCAGGTAACTCATGCTGCCATAAAACCATGAATAACTGTACAGAATGTTCATGAATAATAGCAAAAGATGTTGCTGAGCTGAGCCGAAAGTCTAAAATCTATTTGAGGCAATCCTGCTTGCGGAATAGTTACGATTACATTCAGTTTGAGGATAAGATTATATTTATATATTAGAGCTAGTAAACTTACTATGATTAGAGACTCTTCCTACATGCCAAATCTGACAGAAAAATATTCCTCCTTTCCCACGAACCCCACTCACGATCGGCTTCCATGCTTCTACCTGCTTCTTTGTCCAAATGCCAGGAGTATCTTTGTACCTTGAATGCATACACGGTAACATGAAACATGTCATCTTTACAAATGATAAAATTGTGAAGAAGAAATTAAACATGAGTATGAGATTTAAAGAAGCCACATCCTAAGGGTATGGCGTACACACCCTTGAGCGGTGTCTGAAACTCCAGTGGCCTCAGCAATCAAAAGGCCTCCTTTAGTTGTTCTCTGTTGATAGTACTGTATAGCATGAGGCTGAGGAACATTTCCGAAGGATCGCTCCCTTGTCAGTGGTGCAAGAACGACCCTAAACAGAAAATGAGAGCTCTCAGGAACAAGTGGATCATCAAGTAAAGAAGAGTGACAAAATTTATTAAACTGATTTTTCAGGAACAAATTTGTAGGCAGAAACGAACGAAATTCAGGCGCACAAGCCGTACCATTAAATATCATATTCCGCATCGAATTATTTGGACTCCTTTAGGTATTTTTAAGTTTTGTTTGCAATTCTTGACCATGCATTCCAAGTGGCGTGGAACTGTTTGGATATAACTCTTACAAATAGCGTATGTTCATCGAACAATTGTACAGTAATGATAGATGACTTGAGTTAACAATAACAAACTCTGCTATTCTTCCAGAAAACATCAACGTTGTATTGAAACATCTCCTTCACATACTTTTTTTTGCTTTTTTTCGGTCATAGGTTGCGGTAGATGATGCAGAAGATGGTTACAAGATGACATCGTGTCTGTATATTTGTGTAACCCGATGTGTTTGGCCGTGATGTCTGGCATAGTTTGTAACAATGTTTTGGCTGTGAGCATCTGAGGAGGATGCACGGGGCAGGAGGCATTGCCTTCCTTTTCCTAAGAAAAACTCCTACACATATCAAAATGCATAATGCAGGTAACCCCACTGAAACCTTAGTTTCAGAATAAGATCTGATCATTGTTCTCCGTCCACCAATCATCTTGGGGGCCAAAAGAGTGAACCGAATTTGGTTCTTGATGGTAAAACAAGATGCAACAACAGTGCATCAGCATCTAATCTACTAATAAAAAGCAGGAGAGCAAAACATCCACACGAAAATAAGGATGAGGAAACCATCTTTTTTTCCATTCTTTCTTATGTAGTCTATCTATGTCCTGTATCGATCTTCCATATTTGGCGAGTTTCAAAAAAAAAAAACTTCATTGTTTTAGAAAATTAGCGATACTTTGCTTGGCGGCTCTCTACCCAAATTGGTTGCTCTGCTGCACAAATCCCCTATTGGGATTTCCGTACCAAGAAAAAAAAAGGAGAGATTGGGCGAACAAGAGGCGGACCTGTGGGAGAGCTCAAATCTCCCCATCTTGTAGGGGGCGAGGAGGGGGTTTGCGCCGGCAGCGTCGCCCATCTTCTTCCCTGCCTTCTTTGATCTCCTTCTCTCCTCCTCTTTGGTACTGGAACTAAACTATGGCACCCTCCTCCATTTATGCTACCAAGCGGCAGTGCAGAAAAGACCAAAGTGTCATTGTCCTAGTAGTATCTTTACGATTTTCTTTGTGAAGTTAATACTCCTGGCCGTCGGAGGGGCTGGTTCAGTGAACCTGGCACGGCTGCTGAGGTTTGCTTGCAAGATCATTCAGTTGAAAGAGAAATCAGAGTCAAGGAGAGGCCCATCTTGTTGACTTGTTGAGGTCACTGCTGCAGTCACACTGGCAACCCGAACCTTTCGAAGATCATTTTCTGTCGAGGATTTAGAGCATCTTCATCCGCGCTCCGCCCTAAACGGCTATTGGGTGTGTCGGACATGAATTCGCGCACAGTCGTGTCCATTAGGGCATCTCAACTGGTTCGATCCAAATGGTCACCCTCTGTCTGTTTGGGTCGGGCCCTGGTTTATTTGGGGAGGGGGTTTGGCATAACCGTGCACAGCGGTCCGATCTATTCGTACATGCTTAACCATCGCCAACGTCGGCATATTTTTAGTGTCTTCCCGTCGCCACGCCGTCTTCCGCCTTTCTTTCCCGCCGCTTTCCGCGAGTTCTCGGCGTTTTCCGCCGCGTCCAGGTGCAGCTAAAAGAGGAAGTCGCCGAGCTATCTTCGACCATACCCACGCCACCCATGACACAAAAAAAACACCATGCCCGGCCGCCGGCGTCGACACGACGAGCTCCGTGCAACCCGATGCCGGCAGAGAAGAGGAGCCCGAGCGGCCATTGCCGTCGTGATGGTCGAATCCGCCGGAGTTACCGGACGTGCTGCCTCCTCTGATTCCGGGCCCGCGGATTTACAAGATGGACACACCGCTGCGTCGCCCTTTCTATAGCCGTCACGTGACCACCGGCGAGCCTTTCATGACGGCGGTGGCGGAACGCGACTTTCTGCCGGAATACCGACGATTGGACCAACTCGGATTTGTGTGTGGCGACCTCCGGGAAGCGGTGCGGGCCAATCCTGAAGATGATTCCCTGCGTGCCTGCCTAGACTGAGCTGAAGAGGAGGTGCGGGCGCAACGAACGATCATCAATTCTCTCAATAACGAATGGTGTATGTGACCCGCCGTAGCCGTCGTCCCCAGCGCGTCGACGGCCGCGCGTAGTCTTAGGTTCTGTGGCGTGAGTGTAACGAATGTTCTATGACTTGAATAAAGATTTTTATTGCAAATGGCCAAAGCCTACATTGATAGATCATACATGTGGGCGCACAACCTAGCCTACTCGTCGGAGTCGAAGGAGGAATCGGAGTGGTAGCAGCGACGGCACATGGTGTGGTCGAAGACGCTGACGCCAAACTTTCCTTTGCCGTCGTACTTGAAGACGACGATGTTGCCCGCTTCGATCTGGTGCAAGCGGGCGAAGCGCTCCCAGCCGTCCCAGGTACATCTGGCCGAGGTGGTCGAACTGCAGGTCGACTGGATACCTGCCAGTCCTGAAGCCGTTTGCCCGCAGCATGGTGAGCGGGGGCGGCTCGTCGCTGATCAGCGTCACGAACCCACGGGGCAGGAGCATCCTGTCACGCGGCATGCCGAGGTGGATGGCCACAGGGAACTGGGTGTCTTGGTCAAAATCTTTGGGCGACGCCTACATCAAGCGTAAAGGAAGTACACTTTTTTGGATTTGAAATTAATAACTCGTACTTCAAAAGTTTCGGTTCGATCAACTATCCTTATTAGCCGTCCGCTCTCCGGTTGGACAGTAAGGGTCGGAGAAGGGCAATCACTCGTTCTTAAAACCAGCATTCTGAAGTTTCAGATCAAAGTACAATTATACCTGCAAGCGCCTCACATGCGACGAATGGACCTTAACCACGACGAGTTGTCCGGCCTAGACACTGATAATGCGAAGACACCTGGGGAAGCTCGGCTCTGAACATGTATTCAAATAGCAGCTGAAAAGTGAGGAATAGTTCTCTGATTCGGATTCCCTAACGTAAGACATGGTCGGCATTGAGGGAGAGCGTGGTAGCGCAGTGAGTTGGTCGCGTCCTCCACGCCTCCCTCGGCGTCCACGGTAGCCACGGCCTCCCCTCTACCCAGCACCGCCGGACATGGCTAGCTACAAGCAGTGGAGAAGTAAAAGGGGAAGGAGGAGACAGATGGTGTTCTGTGCGGGAGAAGATGGTCGCGGGTGGCCGGTTAAAAAGGGTCGGCATCGGATGCCGGTGCGGAGGCCGAAGAGGGGCATTGAAGTGTCCAGCCAAGAGTAGGCCGGGCGGCGCCCTGCAGCGCGCGATGAAGTGTGTCTTCGGTCAACAAGATGTCGTCGTGTCGCCATTGATGGCGCAGGCAGGCGCCGGTCAGCCTTTCGCTAGTGCCTGTAAATCGATGCCGCGGTTGCGTCTGAATCGGTGCCGCTGAGACCGCGTCTGAAATCAATGCCGCGGGTCAAGGTGGCTGACGGGTGGGACAGTAGCACGCGGGGGAACAACGTCCGCGCTGTCCGCGCGCGTCCGGGCTGTCCGCGCGCGTCCGGGCTGACGCAACCGAGCTCCAGATTAGATGCATGGATGGGTCGAGCCAGACGCGTTTCGCCGGATGGGTCGCCCCGCTGGGGCGCTGCGTACGCCCCGCGTGGACAGTTTCAGACGTAGACCGTTTGGGTTGGCCCGGTGAAGATGCAAGCTTTCCGTCTGGCACGACCAAATACGCTGTCCGGCACGCCCATCCCACCCACGTTTCATCGTGTTCCTTCTGGGCGCATCGGACATAAGACGAGCGATGTGTGGGCCAGCGCTGACAGCAACCTAGACCCCATTTTCCCCCTATTGATGTCACGCTTCTCTCCCCGTATCCCACCCATGCCAAACCGCCGCTGCTACCGTCGGCCGTTCGATGCATATAGGTTACCGCCAAAGGCTGTCCTTCAGAAGAGTCACCTCGTGGTTCCCAAGCTTTCTCTCATGATCGTTGTATCATCTAGGCGCTCGCGACGACCTGACTTTGTACATGGGTGTGTACCCAAACTAAACCTGACTTTTTGCCATTCCCAATTGTAACCCTGATTACGGGATTGAAGAGGACTAGAAGCGTGCCTTTTTGCCATCCCCAATTGTAACCCTGGTTACGGCATTGAAGAGGCCCTATACGAATCATCTTTACGCATTTGGAGCCCTATCCAAGGTTTGTCCGAGGCCACCCACTGCGGCCAAAGCCAATGAAGCCGGAGAGATCTAGCAAACTTCTCGAGGTCTAGGATTCCAAGGCCTCCCAAGCCTTTAGGATGGCAAACCTTTGCCTAGTGACCTTGCATTTTCCTTACTAAGGCTGATTATAGTGGTAATATCATATACCTAGTATTATGTCTAAGATAATGGTGTATAGTACTACCTATATAATACTCTCTCTGATCGGGATTATAGGTCCTACACGCATATCTAGGTTGTTAATTTGACCAACAAAATATAACTTATATATCACAAAAGTTATACCGTTAAAAAATATAACCTCTAAAGTTTCTAATGATATAATTTTTATGATATACT
This sequence comes from Avena insularis, assembly GCA_023614405.1. NCBI lineage: Eukaryota > Viridiplantae > Streptophyta > Magnoliopsida > Poales > Poaceae > Avena > Avena insularis. The sequence continues at coordinate 317,896,066 of CM042687.1, read as the reverse complement.
ATTTATATTTTATTGTTCAAATTGGCAACCTAATTATCCGCGCGGGACTTATAATCCCAAACGAAGGGAGTACATAATACTCTCTCCATTTTAGGTTTTAGGTTTGTGAAGGTAATGTATCTAGCACTTTTTAGTATGTAAATTCATAGTGAATTTTAGCTTCGTGAAGATAATATATCTAGATGACTTTTAGTGTGTAGGTTCGGAAAGGTTCAATCCGAATCTACGTACTAAAAGGTGTCTAGATACATTACCTTTTATATCTAAAATATCTTATATTTTGAAACAGAGGGAGTATGATATAGTAGTATCATAGTTGTCTTCTATTTAATTAATTTTAGAATATTAATATAAATTAGTGTACATGATCTACATATAATTAAATATTTTTATCGTGTTATAATACAAATCATAATATGATATTAGAACCACTTCTTCTATGTCACATCAGATTTTTACCAACTTGGCATATATAATACCACTACTATGGCGAGCATATTGCATGCCCAAAGCATTCTAGTTGGATCTTGTCGAACCCCCGAATAGTGGCTTTGTCCGCCTTGATAGTCATAAGCAAGTGAATGAGCATCGCAGTCAGAACAAATTTTACTTTTCAAACCTAGTCATTAACGTTAAGGCTATGTCATTCTAAAAGCATCTCCACTAGTCTCTCCATACGTCGTCCGATGGCGGCTCGATTCTGGGCTGAATGGGAGGGGGGGGGGGGGTGACAGATTGATTCACCGAAATTTATTATTCGGTGTTTTTTATTATATGCTCTATTATTCGGTGTTTTTTATTATATGTTCAGAAAATAAAACTAGTCATAATCATGTCTAGTAGTATAGTACACTGCTTCAGATGTGCTTCAGGATCATCGCCGTCAGGATCATTGCCATCATCGTCACTGCTTGGCACGCGCGGCCGGAAGCTGTGTCTTATCGCGGTTTGATGCGGGTAGTGAAGACCGTCGATCAGCGCAGGCTCTAGGAACCGCGTGGCCGCAATTGCTGCAGCAGCCCACCATGTCATCCTCCGCGTGGTAGAAAGAGACGCGCATGGCCGCGCGCTGCCTCGGGAACTCCTTCGGGTCGCCTCCAAGCTGGCGCGCAACCATAACGTATTCAGGAGGCACCCGCCACTACCAAGGTTATTGAACTAGTAGAAGAAAGGAAACATCTTCCAAGGTGTATCTAGCAATTTGGAACCTGCACAACACAACCATAATACTTTGCCCTAACTTGCAGTGAGGTTGTCAATCTCACCGGTTTGCTGAAAACAAAGAATTAAACATATAGTGTGAAAGATAGTAATTGCTTGTGATAATTGCAGAAAGTAAATAGTAAACAGTAGATGGAATATCAATGGAAAGGAGGACCGGGGTCCACAGTTCACTAGAGGTGTTTATCCATAAGATAAATAGCATGTTGGGTAAACAAAATTACAGCGAAGCAGTTGATAGATTGAGAATGCATAACAATGCATGTACTAGACATCTTGATCTCTACGAGATTTGTTTGGGCATTACAACATGATACATAGACCGTAATCCAACTGCATCTATGACTAATAATCCACCTTCAGGTTATCATCTGAAGCCCTTTCAGTATTAAGTTGCAAGCAACAGATAATTGAATTAAGAAAAAGTTTGTAAAGTAAACAATACAATTTCTCTTGGACAAATAATTGTTGTTTTCTCCCTAGTAGCAACAGCACATCTACAACCTTAGAGATTTCTGTCACTTCCCCAGATTACTATAGGCATGAACCTACTATCGAGCATAAATACTCCCACTTGGATTTACAAGCATTTACTTGGACAAAGAATCTACTTCAACAAAGAGCATGCAAGATCACAAATAACATAGACATGATAGAATCAATAATCAATCTGACATAGTACTCAATATCCATCGGATCCCCGCAAACACAACATGTAGGATTACAAATAGACGATCTTGATCATGAACGGAGCTCACAAGATCTAAACATGATAGCGCAAAGGAGAAGAAACTACCATCTAGATACTGCTATGGACCCATAGTCCAAGATGAACTACTCACGCATCACTCCGGAGGCTGGCATGGTGATGCAGAAGGCCTCTAGGGTGATCTCCCCTCTTCGTCAGGGTGCCGAGAAGAGCTTCGGATCCCCCTGATCTAGGGATGATGGTGGTGGCGGCTATGGACTTTTTCGTGGATTTATGACCGGGTCCTTAGGGTTTCTGCCTCGGGGTGTTTATATAGGCGAAGGGGCAAGGTCGATGGACGCTCGAGGGGCCCACACCATAGGGTGGTGCGCCCTAGGGTGGACCCGCGCTGGCCCTAGGTGTGTGATACGTCCAATTTGCATCACCATTCTATATCATAATTTGCCTCTATTCATTGATATATGTCTTATTATGAGGTATTACTTATGTCTTTTCCACTGTTTTTGCATGTTGGATGATTCTTGGAGGATGGACCGCCGGAGTCAGGTTTCTGATGGAAAAAGAGGTGTTTTGATGCAATTTCGTGAAGATTAAAAAAATACCAAAAAAATATTGGAAAATTATGTTTTCCCAGAAGACGGAGGAAGCCAGAAGGGAAGGCGCAGCCGGTCCACAGGGGGTCCACACCCCCTAGGTGCGGGCCCACCTTGCCCCGCGCCTAGGGCAAGTGTGGCCCACCTGGCCGGCTTCCGACTCCGCCCTCTCACCTATATCTTCCCCACGGAACCACAATATCGGGGGAGCGGCCATAGAAAGATTTCCGCCGCCTCTACGGGGCGGAAAACACTGAGAGAGAAAGATCTCTCTGGTAGACAGATTTCTTCTAGGAAAATTCTTTCTCGAGAGGGGAGATCGTCGCCATCAACACCATCGTCAAGCTAGGCTTCATCGGGATCATCATCATCATCCACACCATCATCTCCACCAGCACCATCATCACCACTCCATCCACTACAAGGAATCTGGCTATATATGACCCTCTATTTTCGTCACAAAATCGTCACAATAGTCCGTTTATGACGATTCTATGACGATTTTGAGATCGTCAAAAGCTAGACGTCGCAAATGAACTATAACGATGATTTTAGTGAAATCATCATAATCGTCTATGACGATATTGGATCGTCATAACCATTATGACGATCTGATATCGTCGTGGGCAAACTGGCCTCGCCATGTCAGATCCTACGTGGCACACAATCAACCCAGTCCATTTCTGTCATCTGTATGGGCCAAGCCCAATAATATGGTCCATCAAATTTTCTGTAAAACTCGGTTCATTACTGGGCCAAGCCCAACATTTCGGCCTTTTCTACATTCAGGGCTTTGGAATTTTTAAGGTCCATTTCTTTTTCATTTTTAACCATTTACTTAAAATTATATATTTCTCTACTCCAATGTTGAACGGGCTGTAGTCTTTTTTAAGCCCATCTAGCATTTGATTTATTTTAGTCATACGGGCAGAAAATAGACAATATTTCTTAAACACATCCCAAATAACATCCACGAATGATAACGAAAAATAAAATATATTACATTCAGGACATAGTGCACGTCACCCAAGAATATATAACTGCTACAAATATACAGTGTGGTATATTACAACAAGGCATCATTTGAATCAGCCAGATAAATATAAAGCTTCTAAAAATATCACCATCTACACTCTGCTGAGTACTGAATCCCTTTGCTTCTTCCACCTTTAGCCTGTAGCTCTTATAAAAGAGAGGGAATTGGTTATAGCGATAACAAAAGCAACATCTTCAAATAATAACTTAGACTATTTGTATACTAGCAGCTATATAAACAATACTTGATTTTATTTTATGCTGCAGTATCAAAAACATGGTTTGAATTAGGAAAAATAGCAAATGAATAACAAAAATGAAAAAACCAATTATAGGTCCAGCATTGTCTCCCATTTTGGCTATCTGTATGTCCAAAATTATAATCAGGCATGAAGTAGGAGGTTATATTTATTCTATTACAATACTTGATTGCATTTGTACATTCATTCTTTTACAGACGTTGCATGCCTCCTTGATATATACTGGGACTCTATGAACTATATTGTAAGTTACACAAATAGTATTAATACAACCATGACATGAACCTCACAAATAATATCTAAACACAAAATTCACCGGGAGCTGCATATCCCATCATCATTCCAACAAGAAGAGAAGACATGAACACACCAGGGGTAGCAGGTAGGACAGAAGGACTCACCCGGATCCCTGGTTGTAGAGGTTGAGGAAGACAACAAGGCACTCGAAGAAAGGCTAGAGGCAGGTGAGCGCAATATTCTGATGTTTGGTGCCATGGCAATGATGGAGACCTAAGGTACTGCTGTCCTAGGAGCACAGTGTGGAGCTAAAAGAGTAGAATACTTACTGAAGTAGGCATTTGGTAAAATCTGCAGAAAAAGAAAGCTAACTCAAAAGAAAGAACTAGATCCACACACCATGAAACATACAAAAAGAGACTTAATAAATAAGCAATTTTTTAACATTACCATGCTTAACTAACAGTAATGATCTAGAACATCATAAACATCAGAATTGTGTTGTTGGAGTCCTAGCAAACAAACAAGGGTGCATAAACTACAGTGAACTGTCAAAAAAATTAACATGCAAGCAATATCATGAACAAATACAACTCTTTTTAGTACAATCTGAACAACTATATCTGCAACCTTATGTGCCATAGTAATCTAGTACAATGTACCTGCAGCAGCTCACCCATGCACAACAAATACTCATACGGAATAGTTTGTCCTAGGCATGATACATCCTAGCAGCAGTGAATCAACAATACTAGGTCTATAACAATCCATAAAGGCATCAATGCCTCCAATTTCATTTTATTGCGATGAAACAGAGCTTTATTACTCAAAAGGAACTACCAATTACTCAATAGGCACAGTAGCAACACCATGTACACAGATAAGAAACACTTAGTGAACTCCACCAAACACAATCATGAACAACCAGACCCGACCCTGGCTAACAAAGTAACAGGTCAACATTCCTTACAAACCCCAGGTCGTAGTACATGGGGAAGTCAAGAGTGGAAATCACTCACCTACTGGGAAGAAAAGGGTGACGAAAACGCTGAAGAAGAATAAACCCAGGCACCCACCTGCGTCGAAAAGATGAACTCGTCGACGTCGTCGTGCTCCTTAGCTAGAGGTGGTGCTCCGCTCGCGGAGAGATTATTATGACATGTCATTTCACATAAACAGAGAGATTATTAACATCAGATATAAAAAAACATATTCAAGTTCATTCAGAACAGCACACAAATAACCAAACAACAAAAGCTTCTACAAATCATAAATTCTACCACACTTAAACTAAAGGGGGCAACATGGTTCTTCAATTATACACTTATTAGTTCTGGTCCTTCCTGAATCTCTCTCTACAACATCAGCATCAATATAACCATCTTAATAGTAGCAACAATATCACATGAAACACATCCTAATTAGGGGCATACTCGCTCAAAAAATAAATCACAGTGATCACAGTAGAACAGTCAAGAAGAAGCAATACATGAATTACAGTAATAAGATAGGTGATGCAACTACCATTAGAGTTAAGAAGCTAACCATAGTACTAACTATAAAGCAAAACAAGGAGTGGACCATGTTGCAGACAATGCATGGAGCTAGCAACTATGAATCTGTTTTGCAATAGAACATTTTTTACATACCTATGTTTTATTGTTAGACATGTTTTCACAGACTGAAATTCATAAAACTTTTGCAACAGACAATAAGAAACACATTACACTGCGCACAAAAAAAATGCGACAAGAATTTCATGGCTATACTGATGGAAATGTCATGAATATCAAAGGAAAATAAACTAATGCAGCTACAATGGTAAACCGATAGGGAAAATGTAAAGCATGACCTGTCCAGTACTGCAATCCAACAGAGCAGGTCATTGCATTGACAGACCAAACATATATTTATGATTTGATACATCGAAGACTAAAGTAATGAACAAGTTCCATAGCAGTAATGATGAGAGAGATTACATCAAGAACAAAGAAGGGCCTTAGCTCCATGTAGCAGGTTGCTTGCAAGTAAAAAAATGAAAATATGTAGATACGTCTGCAAAAAGTTCAGACACAACACTCTGCTACATGGATCTTATCAGGTTCCTTGCAACTATGTCACATAACATGATTCTACATGGATCTTATCAGTACTATATTTTTCAAGCTTTGGAGTAAAACAGAACCAAAGAAAAGACATTATCAAATAAGTGACCTGTAGTAAGCAAGACTGAGTGTATTGGTTTCTGTTCTTATACCACATTAAAATGCTAGGGATAATTGACCAAAACAAGTGTTCCATAAGGTACATGCGGACATGAAGCTATTAATACTTAAGAGGGGAAAACATGATTAGCTTAATTGGGTCATAGTAAAAAATTTAGTTTTGTAGCACAAGAGTTTATTGGGTCACTTCAATGAGTGAATGTTTGAAGCATAATTGGAAACAATACAAAATCTTTTATTGCTTAGGTAGAATGTTTTAATAAATATAGTGTTGCACTAAAGCCACGTATGTCCAGAAAAAGACCACAAATCATTACTTGGCCAATGCGAAAGTTTTTCTCCAAATCTACAAATCCACTAAGAACAGTTTATATTGAATATATAAGAAAGTTGCATTGTAGTGTTCAACAACTTGTAATAAAACCGTATAGCATAGGAAATTAAGAGTGACAATAATTTCAACTAATCCTGCGGGGTAGTGTGCCCTCCCTTTCACCCTGATTGAGATGAAGTGTAGGTTCATTATTGCAAAGGATCTTAAGTAGTTTCTTTGTGAAGCAAATATCACAAAACTTAGATGATTGCAGTATCTAGATGGTCTAGCACTGTAGTCAATATAAGAAAAAATCAAATAAGAGTACTGCAATAATAAGAGCTACTTTGATATGAGTAACATTCATTAGCAGGAGACATGCTTCTACTTTGAAATTATACAATGAGTTTCATGGTGCATAAAAGAACACATGCTTCTGCTCGTAAGCATCTAAGTCATGACAGAAATATAGTGTTGCTGCTACCTTTTCTTGACTTTGATTAATGCAGAATCGCTAAACCGGACTGGAACTGACCTACTATGGGACATAAATCATCGGTCGATGATACATGGTCGCCTTGACGTCGATGTCCTGACCACCGGCCAGCTGCATCGCTAGCATCGGTTTCATCTTATTTGGTAGCAGATCTCGGCGTCGGTAGCGGCCTTGAGGAGATGAACGCGTGCGGCGGATCAACGATGCGTGCGGTGGCGTTTCTCACGGTCGCATCTAGTGGAGCCTGAAGAGAGAGAGAGAGAGAGAGAGAGAGAGAGAGAGAGAGAGAGAGAGAGAGAGAGAGAGAGAGAGAAGGGGATTGTTAGAGAACGCTAGAGAGAGGGATGGGATGGAAAGAGAGAGGAGAGGTCGCACGACTCGTGATTGAAGGAAGCGGGGGAGTATACCTTCGTGTAGACGCTCTCGCGGGCCTCCTCCCTATCACCGAGCACCTTGTCACCAGTATGTACTGCAGCTGGATCAACATGAAGCTCGTCGTCGCTGACCCGTCTGGGGTCCTCGATGCCACAACTCTGCCTGCCCCCATTGACATCGCCGCCTGAAACCCTAGACATGGGAAGGACCTGACGTGAGGGAGGAAAACAGAGGAGGGACATGGCGGCGACGGTCAGGGAGGGGACGGTTAGAGCGTCACCCGCTGGAATATGGCCGACCCAACGATGCGCCTATGGGCTAGGCGGAGGGGATCAGGGCGGTTGTGAAGGGGCGGGGAAATGCGCAGCCGCTGGGAGGAGAAGGGGCGAGGCTGTCGAGAGGAGATGGGCGCAGTGCTCCACGAGATCGAGAGGAGATGGTCGGCGGGAGGCGAAGCTAGGCTCAAGCCGGGGAGAGAGGAGGGAAGGGTGGATCTCATGGCTGGAGCGGCGGCGAATGTTTTAGGGTTGGGGAGACGTTTGCTGGGAGGGTGGGGATGTGGCGGTTTTTTTTTTTGAGGAAAGGGATGTGGCAGTTTTGGTTCGGTCGGCACGCGCGCAATGTGAAAATATTCGGTGCCTGCGCGCGATGGGTAGTGCCATGTCATCGATCCATGTCAAAGTTCCGGCATATCAGCATCCTGTCTGTCCATCTTGTTTGGATCCAACGGTCCATGTTGCTATCCTATATATTTAGATCTCCCTAGCTTTTATGACGATTTCATTTAAAGGAATTACGACATTTTTGAGCAAAATCATCATAGTTTACTAAGGCTTTGACCCTCCCAAGCAGCTTGAGCGGAATCTTCATAAATCTAAGACGATTTTGTAGATGGTCACTACCAAAACGTCACAAGTTGACACATTTCTTGTAGTGATCCCGCTGTAACAATCGTGTTGAATACTTGCTTAGTTCATTAGGGGAAACTTTCCCCGTGGTAATTCTATTGTAGTTGATGCTTGTGAGTGGAACCATTGAATTATTGTTTATGTTCAGATTGTTATCCATCACCATATCATCTTTGATCTTGATCCATATGATGTCTTGTGAGTAGTTCGTCTAGTTCTTGAGGACATGGGAGAAGTCATGTTGTTAGTAGTGGATTTGTGTTGAGTTATTATTCAATGGTTTATTATTTAAGTTGTGGTGTTATTCTTCTAGTGGTGTCATGTGAACGTCGACTACATGATACTTCACCATTTATGGGCCTAGGGGAATGCATTTGTATTTGGCTACTAATTGTGGGGTTGCCGGAGTGACAGAAACCTGAACCCCCGTTAGGACATCTTTGCACAAGGGAGCGTAGGATCTCAGAGTTCAAGGCTGTGGTTAGGTTTATATCTTAATTACTTTCCTGTAGTTGCGGATGCTTGCAGGGGGTTTAATCACAAGTATGTATTAGTCCAAGTAAGTTCGGTACATTAGCACAGGTTCACCCACACAACACTTACAACACCATGTGTCCTCGAGAACGTTTGTTCCTTATAAGTATTTCCACCGGCTTGTCCTTTGCTAAGAAAGGATTGGGCCACTTGCTGCAGTTGTTCGTTGTCTTTATTACTTGCATTTTGTTTTGTTGCCTTATCAGAAAACCCTAAAAATCCGTTTGCTAAGTATTTACAGAGATTTCCTGCTCCATACCACTAGTCAACACCTTCCGCTCCTCGTTGGGATCGACACTGCTATTTATCAAAAGTACTAAGATACACCCCCTATACTTGTGGGTCATCAGAGACCATGTAGGAAAGGAAATTCCAAGAGAAGGAGAAAAGGAGTCTGCAGAGTTCGTCTTTGAATAGGTAAAAGTGGTGAAAACAGAAGGTTCGTGAAACCCCAATCTTTTTATATTTTTGATGTTTTAATACATAAGGGAAGTTACGAGACAAAACAGAGGAGGAACCAGAGGCCGGGGTGGCCAAACCCACCCCAGGCGTGGGCCCCATCTGGCCGCGCCTGGAGGGGGTGAGAACACCCCGAGCTCCATCTCTGCCTCATTTTCATATCAAAACCTTCCTTATGATTTGAAACTTCGTAATATATAACCCCCAGATACCCCGAGGTCCGTGCATTGTGTTCTCGTCGTGTTTTCGTTTCGATCTGTTTCTATCAGGAAATATTCTCAAGTTTAGAGCACCATGGTCTCCGCCAACGACAAAGGCAAGAAGCCCGAGGAAGATGATCCTCAAAATCCCAAGGAGGAGGAGATTTTTGTTGGGGATGAAGAAGACATGGAGGAGGACAAGAAACCGGACACCCGCGCTACAGTCACAAGCATTGGAGTGGTGGCAAAACCTACCAAGCTTAGGAGGACATCACAAATGTCTACAGGAGGGAAACCTCCACGTCTTATCTATAATCCATGGTCATCTCCTCCACGCACCAAGAGACCCTTCCATACTCTTATACATCAGCGTCAATATCAACATGTGCCCAAAGGGAACTTTCCCTCGATGTGGGATATGCCTCATTCTAACCATGCAGGGGAGGAGCATACTAAGAAGGAAGAGTGGGGGAAGAACAACAAGGACTGGAATTCTCGGCCCGACATGATCATGAACCGCATTGAGCAGAATTCGGAGTTGATTCATACTCTAACCTTCGACATTGAGGATTTGAAGTAACTTATTGAAGATCTTATAAAGATAACACCACCACCGCCGAAGGAGTAATTCGTCATCAGGTTTGGCATCCCCTTGGCTTGTTCCAAGCTTGGGGGAAGTGCCACGGTATCATCATCATTATCTTTCATCTTTTACCTTTTTAGTGGATTCGTATATTTGGTAGAGAGGTTATCTTATAGTTTGGTTTGCATGTGGAAGTATCTCTCCTTTAGTTGATTATCCATGTATCCCTTGGTGTGAGTGCCTTTATGGAATATTAATGAGAAGTTTCATCTTTTACTTTTTGCACTTATTATTTTAGTTTGCAATCTCTATTATATGGTGGATCTTGTTGATCAGTATTGGCATCACTTTGGGAGAATCAAGTGGATCTAAATTGGTTTTGGCAAACCGAGCTTTGGTCAGTAGCAACACTTTTTGAGGTTTGAATGAAAAAGAGAAAAAAGCTTACAGGTATTTTGTTTCATTTATTTTATCTCTTGTTGGCTCATAAGGCTTTATCACTTGTAGGTTTGCTTGTTTCTTTCAACTCTCTTGCTTGCTACCCAGCCTTGCTAGCCAAAAACCTGTTTTGAGAAGGCATACTTCTCATGTTTCCAATCCCTTTGAACCAAATTCTTTGCCATTTGTGTCCACCATATCTACCTATTAACATTATTGCTATTCCAAGCAAATTCTCAAGTTTTATCTATCTTTCAAATTAAAAAGTATTTTGTTATGTGAAAACTAGTTAGTAAAGCTCTCATGAACTTGATGGCACACCTTATTTTCTTGCCCCTAATAGACTTCAACCATTGTGTCATCGAAGTTGCATATGCTTGCATCTATACGTTAGAATTAGCAGAACCGTGCTGTCACGGGGAATGCTTTCAACATTGCACCGGTACATAGTACACAACTGATATCATGCTCGTTTGTTTGCGGATGTCGACAGTGTGAAATAAAGAGGGAACTTGTAAGTCCATGGAGTAATGTATGTGTGTTAGAGAAACGCCTGGGCCGCTAGCCTAAGCCATGCCTAATCATGGTGGAAACTTGCAGCATCACCATAATGAGCATTCTGTGAAGCATCCTCAATAAAAAGCTATGCACATAGTAAATAAAAAGATCGCTGAGATGCTCCTTATAAGTATTTCTACCGGCTTGTCCTTTACTAAGAAAGGATTGGGCCACTTCATGCGTTTGTTCTTTGTCTTTATTACTTGCACTTTGTTTTGTTGCCTTATCAGAAAACCCCTAAAAATTCGTTTGCTAAGTATTTACAGAGATTTCCTTCTCCATAGCACTAGTCAACACCTTATGCTCCTCGTTGGGATCAACACTCCTATTTATCGAAAGTACTACGATACACCCCCTATACTTGTGGGTCATCAGTGTGGCCGCCTTGTGGCTCCACTTCATTTCTCCTTCGGGCTCCGTGTTGCGTCTGGAAAAATAGGAACTTCAGATTTTGTTCCATCCAATTTCGAGAATATTTCTTTACTAGCTTTTTTGAAACCAAGAACAATAGAAAATAGGCAACTGGCACTGCGTCATCTTGTCAATAGGTTAGTTCTAGAAAATGTATAAAAATGCCTCAAAGTTGATACGAAACAAGCATGGAGCATCAAAAATTATAGATACGTTTACGACGTATCAAGCATCCCCAAGCTTAACTCCTGCTCGTCCTCGAGTAGGTAAGTGATAAAAAAATAATTTTTGAGGTGACATGCACCATCACAATCTTGATCAAGATTTTGTAAAGCATTGATAGCTGGGATCAAAGTACTGTAAACATAATGATTGGCAATATATGCAATGAAATTCGAGTTCATCACACATGCATAGATTATGGGGGAGTTTGCTCTATATATGGTGGTGGTACCAATATCACATACTTATGTAGTATTTGATATTGGTGTTACCATTTTATCCATTAAAATTCCTTATATAAACCCTCTTAAAGGGATTGCCATCAATTACCAAAATGGGGGAGATTGAAAGTGCATGTGGGCCCCCATGTGTGGTTTTGGTAATTAATGACAATCTTTAAGGACTTATTAAGTTGCACTTATAGGATTTGTCCATTGGCATCGCTTGGAGCATGTGTTGGCTTCAAGGTCGATGATATGAAGAAGAAGATGTGTTGTGCAAGCTAAAAATGCGTCATCTATAGAAGATATCATGTTTGATGCTTGCCATCCTCGAGGATCATGGATCGATGATGTGGAATCAAGAAAGGTGTCCATCTTGAGTAGGACGAGATCGTCTACATCAAGATCAAATGGATTGCTCAAGTAAAAGGTATAATCTTGATAGGTTTTCCCTTTTGTCGGTCTCATGTTGTTAGTGGGAGACTGGGTTTAGGATAGATAGCCGTACTATCAAGAGGGGCTCTCGAATGAGTAACTCGATCATATTGTTCGAAAAGAGCTAAAACCTTTGCATACTTGCATCATCATATTTGGTTGTTATTTGGTCTTATCCATGTGAGGATTTAGAGCTTGTGGTAATCTCCATAAAAAGCTCTTGTTCATCAAAATCAGATCTCCCTTTTATATCTTGTGGCGATTTTGATCTATGCGGCTTTCCGGTTTCTCACCAAATGAGGTATCTCACATTATTATACTTCATACATTCTCACTTGGTGATAACCAATATTTTCATGTCATCCTCTTTCCAACACAATTGGAATAAGGTCAACCGGAGTTACCAATAAAAAGTTACCGTAGTTTGATTTTGCCCCGTATTTGAAAAACAAAAGGAAAAAGACTTTTTCTGGGCCGGTCGCACCAGTACCGCTCAGCCCAGTCTCCCATGACGCCTTGCTTTGCCCTGCGTGGTACCTATGGTATGGCAGACTGGCACTTCTACCGCCACTACCGGCTGAGGGCGGCCGGTGCCTCGCCACGCTGGCCTTTTGCTCGCCTTCAATGCCAAGACTAGCGACTTCCCGCACTGCTTGCCACCTTGACCGCCACAGCCTGGCCCCTGCTAGGCCCTGCTTTTCCTTGCTCGTCAAGACGCTGCTGTTGCTGCTCATTGGGCCTGCGCACTGGACTAGCTCTTCTGTCGTCTTGCGCTACCGCCTCGCTTTTTCGGCGTTAAGCTATTTGGGTCCTAGTACTGCACCAATTCGGTACTACCGGTCCATTTAGGAAATTCGCCCCAACGGGCAAAAAGTGCTTTGACCCTATTTAAGTTTGTCTCCTTTTGTCTTTTCAAGTGCTTCTTTCTCCTCTATTTGTCCAAGCTTTGCCCCCATTTCTCTACATCTTAAAGCTTGATTAATCTCTTCCCCTCCAATGATTCTTGCCCATATTTGAGTGGAAGAGAGAGGAGATCTAGATTCACGTTTTGATCAAACCAAAACATCTTTTTGTGAGTGTATCTTTGGGATCTAGATTTTGGGGGATTTTGTGTTCCTCTTTGATTCCTCCTCTCTTGTTCCCCCGATAGCTTTAGTAGATTTGTTGGAACTTGAGAGTGAGGGATTGGAGAACCTTTGTGGTGTTCTTTCCATTTGCATTCGGTGCATCAGTTTGAGTTCTCCCCGGAGGATTTGGTGAGTGAAAATTGAGAAGCTTTTTACTCTAGGGTTCTTGAAACCCTAGACGGTTCTTGAAAGCAGGTTGTGGATTACTTGGGGCATCCAATTAATTGTGGAGTTTTCCCCAAGCTTGTTTGTGGGGAGCCTCCAATGAAGTTGTGGAGAAGTGCCCCAACCTTGTGAGAGGTTCCGAATTGCCACCGACAAGTGCACCGATAGTGGAAGTGTGGATCGATCCCGTTGGGGTGAGATTCACAGGAGAATAAGGGAGGTATTTTGTGACATAGGTGGTTTGATACCACCCCCTCTCCAAACGAGACGTACTCCATGTTGGGAGGAACTCGGTAAAATATCGTCGTCCCCGGGTACCTCGGTTATCTCTATACCCGAGCTCTTACTTATGCACCTTACTTTGTGATGGCCTTCGTGCTTGAAGTTTATATCTTGCTATCACATAGTTGTTTGTCTTGCTTAGCATAAGTTGTTGGTGAACATAGGTGTACCCTAGTTGTTCTAGGTTGTGTGCTTGACAAAGTAAACGCAAGTTTAATTCCGTCTTTGTCGATCCACTCTCGAAAAAATTTTAAACCGCCTATTCACCCCTCTAGGCGGCATCTATATCCTTTAAGCTGGCAAAAGTGAATACTCACAGAACAATAAGAATGAAAACTAGAGTGTCCTAGGCAATGAAGAACTAGGTGTGACTTCTTCAAAATAGGTGTGTTGGGGTCCGACCAACTTATTGCAGCAAACAAAACAAAAGAAAACTAAAAACAAAGACTCTCCAAGAACAACACAATAATGCATGAAGCAATAAAAATAAAGTGTCTTAAAAGAAGACCTGAGATTTTTATTGATGAAGAAGGGGATGCCTTGGGCATCCCCAAGCTTTGACACTTGTACCTCTTGAATATTTCTTGGGGTGACATGGGTGGCATCCCCAAGCTTGAGATTTTGTCCATACTTCATATCATCACATCATTCTTCCCCTACACTTGAAAATTTCCTTCATACAAAACTTCACGTAATCTTCATTAGCAACATTAGTGTATTCATGATAATAAGCCTTTGAGTTTAGTTTCAACTCAAGTAAAACTTCCATTAAAACACAAGCTACTATAGAAATTCCTTTTAAAATCTCAAGTGATCAAAGAGAACTAAAAAAGAAACCGATTAAGAGGCGAATGCAAATAATGGCAGAAATCTGTCAAAACAGATCAGCAGGTAAATACCGATATTTTTGAAAATCTTTCGTTGCTCAAATCGAAAAGTACAAAACTAACGACAGTTAGATAATAACCTGGGGCATACGCACAAATTACAGATCAATCCCACGTACTGTGAATTTTCACGATTTTTTACTTTTAAAATCTCAAGTGATCAAAGAGAACTAAAAAGAAACCGATTAAGAGGCAAATGCAAATAATGGCAGAAATCTATCAAAATAGACCAGCAGTTAAAGACCGATTTTTTAAAAATCTTTCGTTGCTCAAATCAAAAAGTTTAAAACTAAAGAAAGTTAGATAATAACCTGGGGCATACGCACAACAAATTACAGATTAATCCCACGTACTGGGAATTTTCATGATTTTTTATAGTGAAGCACAAAAATCTGTTTCGGGATAGCAACTTCCCCAAATCTTACTTCTCTCTCATTAGAGGTTATTCTTGGCACAAAAATCACACAAAAAGGATAAGGAGAGGTTATTACAGAGGCAATAACTTCCAAGAATCAACAAAAGAAAAACTTACTGAAAATAAAAAATAATAACTGGGTTATCTCCCAATAGTGCTTTTCTTTAACGCCTTTGAGCTAGGCATACAAAGCAAGAATCAAGTATTTTCGAATGAGGAAGCATCACCATAAACTTTTGTTTTAATAAGAGAGCCAAACGATAGTTTCTCTCTTTTTCTAGGGAAGTGTTCTATACCTTTCTTGAGTGAGAATTGATATTTAATGGTGCCTTCCTTCATATCAATAATGGCACCAACATTTCTAAGAAAAGGTCTTCCAAAAATAATAGGACAAGAAGCATTGCATTCAACATCCAAAACATAGAAATCAATGGGGACAAAGGTATTGTTAACCATAATAAAAACATCATTAATGCTCCCCATAAGTTTCTTTTTAGCATTATCATCAAGATGGATATCCATATAACAATCTTCCAATGGTGGCAAATCAAACATTTCATAAATTTTTCTAGGCATAATAGAGACACTGGCACCAAGATCACATAAAGGTTTGAGATCAAAATCTTTCACTTTCATATTAATGATGGGTTCCCAACCATCTTCTAATTTTCTAGGAGTAGAAGCTTTAAGTTTCAATTTTTCTTCTTTAATTTTCATGAGAGCATTTGTAATATGTTTTGTAAAGTCCATATTCATACCACTAGCATTAGGACTTCTAGCAAGCTTTTGTAAGAACATAATTACTTCAGAAACATTGCAACCATCAAGATCAAAATCAAAATTAGCATCCAAGGTAGTAGAATTATTGTTTCCCATATTTCAAAAAATTACAGCATTTTTATTGGAAAAGATTCCATTAGGTTTAGGCATTGTTGCAAAAGGATTGGGGACTTCATGTGGTTTGCTAGCATCAACATTACTAGTGGTGGTAATAGTACAAATTTTAGTCATACTACTATTTCTACCAATTTCATCTTCTCTTTCCCACCTAGCATGCAATTCAGCTCACATTCTAACATTTTCATCAATTCTAACTTGTATGGTATTAGTAGCAGCAAAGGGATTTTCCATAGTTTCAGTTTTAGCAGCCATTTTATTAATCAAAGAAGATTGTGCTTCAGACAAAGATGAAATATTTTTTTCAGCATTCGAAAGCTTTTCCTCAACATTTTTATTGAAGGCAGTTTGTTTACTAATAAAATCCTTAAGCATGACTTCAAGTTCAGAGGGTGCACTTCTATTATTGCTGTAGGAATTTCCATAAGCATTACCATTATTAGGAGGATAAGGCCTATAATTATTATTACCATAAGCATTGTTGCCAAAATTATAATTTCTAATGAAGTTCACATCAACTTGCTCTTCTTGAGCAACCAAAGAGGCTAAAGGAACATTATTTGGATCAATATGAGCTTTTCCATTAATAAGCATAGACATAATAACATTAATTTTATCACTCAAGGAGGAGGTTTCTTCAAAGAATTTACCTTCTTACCTTGTGGATCTCTCTTATTGTGCCATTCAGAATAATTAAACATCATATTATCAAGGAGATTTGTTGTAGCACCCAAAGTAATGGTCATAAAGGTACCTCCAGCAGCAGAATCCAACAGATTTCTTGAAGCAAATTTTAGTCCTGCATAAAAGGTTTGGATAATCATCCAAGCAGTTAGTCCAAGAGTGGGGCAATTCTTTACCAAAGATTTCATTCTTTCCCAAGCTTGAGCAACATTTTCATTATCAAACTGTTTAAATTTCATTATTTTACTTCTCATAGATATAGTCTTAGCAGGAGGATAATATTTTCCAATGAAAGCATCTTTGCATTTAATCCAAGAATAAATACTATTTCTAGGCAAAGATAGCAACCATTCTTTAGATCTTCCTCTCAAAAAGAAAGGAAACAATTTAAGCTTAATAATATCTCCATATACATCCTTATATTTTTGCATCTCACAAGTTCAACAAAATTATTAAGGTGAGCAGCAGCATCATCGGTACTAGCACCAAAAAATCGCTCTTTCATAACAAGATTAAGCAAAGCAGGTTTAATTTCAAAGAAAGTAGCTTCAGGAAGAGGTGGAGCAATAGGTGTGCACATGAAATCATTGTTGTTTCTGCTAGTGAAGTCAAACAACTTAGTGTTTTCAAGGTTAGTCATTTTTTTGCAAGATTAAAGCAAGCCAACAGAAATAGGAACTAATTTTTTTTGTGTTTTTGATAAAAATAAACAAGCAAAACAAAGCAAAATAAACTAAGCAAAACAAAAACAAAGTAAAGAGATTGGTTGTGAGAGACTCCCCTTGTAGAAATCTTCTTTCTCCCAAAAATTTGATTTAACGGGGAGGAAGAGATTGAAGTTGTCCTTATCTCCCAGGCAACAACGCCAGAAAAGTGCTTGATGGCTCAAATGATGTATAGCTCGTTGGGAACCCTAAGAGGAAGATATGATGAGAACTACAGCAAGTTTCCCTCTGTTATGAAACCAAGGTTATCGAACCAGTAGGAAATAGCTCCCAAGGTGTTGCTAGCAACTTGGAACATGCACAACACAACCACAATACTTTGCCCCAACTTACAATGAGGTTGTCAATCTCATCAGTTTGCTAACAACAAAGGATTAAATGTATAGTGTGGAAGATAGTAATTGCTTGTGGTAATTGCAAAAAGTAAACATTAAATAGTAGATGGAATATCAATAGAAGGAATGGACCGGGGTCCATAGTTCACTAGGGGTGTTTCTCTATAAGATAAATAGCATGTTGGGTGAACAAATTACAGCAGGGCAATTGACAGATTGAGAATGCATAACAATGCATGTACTAGACATCTTGATCTCTACGAGATTTGTTTGGGCATTACAACATGATACATAGACCGTAATCGAACTGCATCTATGACTAGAAATCCACCTTCAGGTTATCATCCGAACCCCTTCCAGTATTAAGTTGCATGCAACAGATAATTGCATTAAGCAAAGTGTGTAAAGTAAACAATGCAATTTCCGTTGGACAAATGATTGTTGTTTTCTCCCTAGTAGCAAAAGCACATCTACAACCTTAGAGATTCCTGTCACTTCCCCAGATTACTAGAGGCATGAACCTACTATCGAGCATAAATACTCCCTCCTGAATTTACAAGAATCTACTTGGCCAAAGCATCTACTAGCAACGAAGAGCATTCAAGATCACAAATAACATAGGCATGATAGAATCAATAATCAATCTGACATAGTACTAAATATCCATCGGATACCCACAAACACAACATGTAGGATTACAAATAGATGATCTTGATCATGAATGGAGCTCACAAGATCTAAACATGATATCGCAAAGGAGGAGAAACTACCATCTAGCTACTGCTATGGACCCGTAGTCCAAGATGAACTACTCACGCATCACTCCGGAGGTTGGCATGGTGATGAAGAAGGCCTCCAGGGTGATCTCCCCTCTCCGGCAGGGTGCCGGGAAGGTCTTCGGATCCCCCCGATCTAGGGACGATGGTGGCGGCGGCTATGGACTCTTTCATGGATTTATGATCGGGTCCTTAGGGTTTCTGCCTCAGGGTGTTTATATAGCCAAAGGGGCAAGGCCGATGGACGATCGAGGGGCCCACACCATAGGACGGCGTGCCCTAGGGTGGACCCGCGCCGGCCCTAGGTGTGGCCGCCTCGTGGCTCCACTTCGTCTCCCTTCAGGCTTCGTGTTGCGTCTGAAAAATAGGAACTTCGGCTTTTGTTCCGTCCAATTCCGAGAATATTTCTTTACTAGCTTTTCTAAACCCAAAAATAGCAGAAAACATGCAACTGAAACTGTGGCATCTTTTCAATAGGTTAGTTCCAGATAACGTATAGAACTGCCTTAAAGTGTGGACAAAACATATGATAGTTGATACAAACCAAGCATGGAGCATCAAAAATTATAGATATGTTTACGACATATCAAGATCGCCACGCCGCCAAAGCATGAAGCGACGCGAAGGAGGCACAGCGCGAGCTCGTCGCTGACTCGGAGGCGGAGGAGGAGCGCGTGGCTTTGGCCGCTGAGACGGCAGTCGCGTGGGGTCTCGTCGACGACGATGAGACGGAGGTGGTGGAGGATGTCGAGGAGGTGAGGAGGTGGATCAGCTGGAGGCGGCGATCGCCTTCCCTGTGCAGATAGCGCAGGCGCTGGGCTTCAACCCCAATGGTGCTCCGATTCCGGCTCCGGCTCCTTCTCCGGCGGAGTTTCTTGCGGCTGAGGCGAAGGAGCTCGCCGACTAGGAGGGGAGGGACCACTAGGACGTCGAGATGGACAAGGATCTGGCGAACCGGGTGGGGGAGGGCCGCAGGAAGGCGGCGAGCAAGGCGGTGGCTCGCGGCCATGTGCGCGACCATCATCGTGAACACATCCGGCAACGAGCCATCTGGTCCGCTATGGAGGCGATCGATGGGTCCGCCAGCAGCGGCAACGTCATCGAGTAGCCTTCGTGACGTCCTCCTCCAGCAGCAGTAGTCGTAGCCATAGCAGCAGCAACAACAGTAGCATCCCTCCTATTTTGTTCAAATGGCTTTTCTGTAACTGGAAGGGCTTAATTTAATGAATAGCTACTTTAAGCACTAATGTCTCACTTACATATGGACCCCGAGTGTCCGACGGGCAGGACACCCGCGCTGTCCACACGTGTTCGAGCCGACGCAACCGTTGCCCAGATTAGATGCACGGATAGATCGAGTCGGACGTGTTTATCTGGATGGTTTGGGCCGCTCGGACGGTACGGGTAGAGCCAGGTGGAGATGCCCTAAAGGCTACTCGCTAGGCGCCTAGGCGCTAAGCCTGGGGAGAGTAACGCCCAGGCACTACCCTCAATGTGTAGCGCCTATCTGATAGGCGCTATGGTCAAATGTGTAGCGCCTATCAGAAAGGCGCTACACATTGAGACTTACTCTGCAGCGCGCATCCCCCTCCCCACCCCTGCCCATTCACTCCATAGCTCGACCCAGCCAAGAAGAACAGCAAGGAGGCGCCCCCTTCTCCCCCCTCAAATCTCTCACATTGGAAGCTTCATTTGGTAGATTTGTACCCCTCCCCAGCTGCTAGAGGTACCCTCCCTCATTCCCCTCCATTTTGACCTCTTGAAATCTTTCATTTTGGTTGGACTTGGCTTGAAACCCTAGAAATTTGATTTAGAGAGAAATGTTTGGAAATTTGTTAGATTCATTGCCCAATGTTGGGTAGAAAGATGTGTATGAAGCATTTAGTTAGGTTTAGGGTTGTTGAAATGTCATTGTTTGGTTTATTGGAATGTTATGGCTAGGGTTAGGGTTTGCTTATGTAAGAGAGGGTGTTCTTGTTATCTTTATGGTTTGGTAATGTGTCTAGTATATTTTTGTTTATCTTGTCATGGTTAGTTAATGAACATATTCTCCTATGTGTTAGGGATGGCAAGAATTGTTCATGTTCATCATGTGGACAATGATGCCTTTTTGGAAGGCAACATAGAACCAGACCCGTATGAGCTAGATATTGTTTTTAAGCGTAGTCCCACCTATGCCAAGGTCTTGGAGCAAGTGAGTATTGAATTGAAATGGATGAACCCAAGTGATGTTGTTGAGTTGGAGGGAAGACATAATGTGGGTTTTAGAATGCATATCCGTTGGAAGACCATGCGTATCTTCTCCGAAGCCCGTTGGCTTGCATACAAGGAGGTGGTTGCCGAATCACTAGACAAGGCTCTAGAGCTATTTGCCACCAATAAGGTTGATAGTTCATTGCCTTTGGACTTCATCCATCTTGCCTCCCCATTGGATAGTAGGAGTCCTCCACCCATAGAGTGATACGTCGGAAACGTATCTATAATTTTTGATGTTCCATGCTTGTTTAGTATCTACTTTGCTTTGCTTTGTCTACAGTTTGATGTGTTTTTATATGTTTTTTGGTACTAACCTATTAACAAGATGCCATAGTGCCAGTTGCCTGTTTTCTTCTGTTTTTGGTTCCAGAAAGGCAAAAAATCCATATTCTCGTAATTGGACGGGACAAAAGCCAAAGTCAATATTTTACCGTGGGGAACATGGAGCTAGAGTACGAGATGGAGGGGAGGCACGAGGGGGCCACACCCCCTGGTGGAGCAGGCTAGGGTTAGCCGCGCCTGGGAGGGTGTGACCACCCTGGCCGCCCCCTGCCTCGCCTCTTCGCCTATAAAGACCCCCCGATGCCAAAACCCTAAGTACCCGATCAATATTCCACGAAACCGTCTGTAGCCGCCGCCACCATCATCCCTAGAACGGGGGATCCGAAGCTCTTCCCGGCACCATGCAGGAGGGAGATCATCCCGGAGGCCTTCTTCTTCATTATGTCAGCCTCCGGTATGAAGCGTGAGTAGTTCCACCTTGGACTATGGGTCCATGTAGTAGCTAGATGGTTGTATCTCCTCCTCTGTGCTACCATGTTAGATCTTGTGAGCTCCGTTCATGATCAAGATCATCTATTTATAATCATGCATGTTGTGTTTGTGGGGATCCAATGGATATTGAGATTACTATGTCAGATTGATAAATGGTTTTGTATTACTGATTCTATCATGGCCAAGTAGATGCTACTGACTCCAAAAGGGGGTATTTATGCTAGATAGTGGGTTCATGCCTCTATTTAATCGAAGGGAAGTGACAAAAATCTCTAAGGTTGTAGATGTGTTGTTGCCACTAGGGAGAAAATAACGGTCTCTTGTTCATGGAACAAGTGGATTGTTTACCTTACACACTTTGCTTAAAGAAGTTATCTGTTGCTTGCAACTTAATACTGGAGGGGGTTCGGATGATAACCTGAAGGTGGATTTCTAGTCATAAATGTAGTTGGATATCTTGTTGTATTGCCCAATCGAATCTCATAGGATCATGAATGTCTAGTATTGCATTGTTATGCCTTGCTCAGTCCTGTCAATTGCCCCGCTGTAATTTGTTTACCCAGCATGCCATGTTTGTTTATCTTAAGGAGAACACCTCTAGTGAACTATGGACCCCAGTCCAATCTTTACCGTTGATACATCTTCCACTGTTACTGTTTACTCGTTGCAAAGCACTATTACCTTCCACACCATACAATTAATCCTTTTGTTATAGTAACCGTTGAGATTGACAACCTCACTGTTCATTGGGGAAAAGTCTTGAGTTTGTGTTGTGCAGGTCTCCAAGTTGCTAGCAACACCTTTGAGTCGTTTCCTTCCTCCTACTGGTTCGATAACCTCGGTTTCTTACTGAGGGAAAACTTGTTGCTGTGCTCATCACACCTTTCTCTTGGGGTTTCCCAACGAGGCGTCAATAACACGCCAACATAGAGCAAGAGCTATGGAGTGAACCTCCATTGACCCAAACATTGAGCAGGATTTCAAGACACCAAGACGAAGTGTTGGAAGAGGACAATGATGATTGTGGTTGTGAAGATGATGATGATGATGATGTTGAACTCCACGACAACAATGTTGGAGATTTGGACAAATATATCACTCAAGATGACATGTACCGTGACCTCCCGTATTCTTGAGGCTATGCATCGGACTCGGATGATGATGGTCCCTGAAATGGCAAATAGCCCTTATCTAGTGTTTTGGTTAACTATGACATCGGAGCTAGAAAATGGACTAATGTTTCTATTAGCTTCTCTACAGGTGAGAGTCCGCAGGTTGTTGGTGATAGGTTGTAACATCCCAGCATTTAGGAACCAACGAAGGGTAGATTTAGGAATCTGTGATATTGCATGCATTCATTTGTGAAAATGTGGGTAATTTTTTTGCCAAATAACCTAAAGTGATCAAAGTTTCTTTCATGCTCTGAGATTAGGTTTAGTCTTGAAGGATGATTGCTATAGACTTTGATATGATCTTTGTGGATTAGAGTGTTTTGGGGAATGAAATTTGAATTTAAAATTTGAGTGTTTGATTTATAATTCGAAAGAATTTAGAATTATGTTTGAGTATTTTGAATTAGTCAAGAGACGAGGATTAATAGCTCAAACTTTAAATAAATAACATAATCAATAAAATGAATATTTATTCCATAAACAAATAAGTTAAAAAAATGTAACTTATGCAAATAAGCAACAACCTTTACAATAGTAATTAAATGGAAGAATAATATTTCTTTATTGAATAATAGTACAATCTTTATTACAAAAGAATAAAAATGAAATTTACAAAAGAATAAATAAGTATTACATCTGACTATTCTACAAAGAAAAAGAAAACCTAGACTAAAGTCTTGAATTTCAGAATTCCTCCAAATACAGCAAAACAAACATAAACAAAAAAGAAGAAAGTTAAGGTTAAAATTATATTACTCTCAGAATTGACAGTGAAGTGCACTGTTCAAGATTTCATCATTGAGTAATCTTTTAAAGGGGCAAGTTTCACAAATATGAAAGAATATATCTTTCATAATTTTAAGCCACAAGTCAAATAAACAACAAGGAGGGGCAAGTTTCACCAGCCAAGTAAATGGTAATTTGTTAAAAGTAACTCTCAATTTCAGAACATATCCACAAGGTGTGCAGCACGCACACAGGCAGCACACACACCAAACTGCATGGTGTGTGCTGTCAGCACCACAACAACAGCTCAATCACACAAAACTGCTCAACACAGCCGTGGGAAGCAAACCCCACACCAGTTTCTTGTTCTTACACACCAAGCACAGCAACCCAAGAGCTAAACCAAGCCAAAGCCAAGCAAGATCACACAAATCAAAACCCTGGATCACCTCACCAAAATGGTGACATAAGGAGGGGGTAGATCAGGTGGATAGCAAGACCAAGATCAAGCCATCAGGACCAGGAGGTGAAGGGCTAGATCAAGGACAAGCTAGGAGCTGGAAATACCAGGAGAGCACCAGATCAAGTTACTCAAGATCAACCACTGGCAACCCCAACATCAAATAAGTGTGGTGAGTAAAATAGACCATCACATGATCTATCTATCTAAGATTAGACAAGTATTCATGATTTGTCTCTTACTCAAATTCTCAGAAAACACCCAAGGGGGTGAATCCATCACTAAACCTTTAAACACTAAATGCAATCAGAAAACTATAAAGATCCAACTAAGATCTCAGGACAACATCATTGATCTAAGCTATCAAGCTATGTTTCAATTCAAGAATGAATTTGCCAAGATTTAAACTTCTAGGCACATCTCTTAAATAGGAGTAGCACCTTAGAATTTAATCTCATGGATCTATATAAGTTATCAAGCCTATAATCAATTTTTCCCAACTTTGATTCAAGAAACAGTAGCTGGTATCACTACCAGAACCAATCCATGAGAAACAACAAGACGAAGGCTCAATCCCTAAACCTCAGAACAACATCATGGGTTCTAGGGATGCAAGGAAAGAGAATTCCACTTATCTATAATGACAAGCTAATATTAAGCTTGAACAAGACCAAACCAAGTTATAGAATCTAATCTTGTGTGCCATACAAGGATGGTGTCACAAGAACAGTTCTAAACTAAGCAGGTTAAGGATCCAATATTCACATCTACAACCAACCAACTATAAATCATTTTCCTGACATCACAGGAATCATAATCAGGAAAATCCATATATATATCTTCATTGTAAGAGACCATTTGATCTCAAGTTATATATGAACTCTTAAGCCAACAGTACTAACACAGTGACTTCATCACACAACACTCACTTTCATTAACCAAGTAATGACAGTGGTAAGCTATTAAAACCACTAGATTTCCCAAGTATTGCTCCTAGAGAAACTTTACCATCTGAACCATATAAAGATTAATCCATAGAATCATCTGGTAAACCACTAGAAGCACCACAGCTAATCATAAACAACAAGCCACAGGTAACAACCACTTAGCATGCTTAGGGACCATCAAAACTTGATCCAACTCATTAGATATCTATTCCACAGAGGGGTATGAACCGTAAGCAGAACAAACCGTCTTAATCAGGATATGACACTAACCAGGAGATGCCACTACCAACATCTAACATGGGATGGCCTAGCACACACAGAGAGAGAGGAACCACTTACCGAAGGTCCTCGCTGTAGATTAGAAGAAGAAGCAGAGGGTCGATGACGAACACGACGGCATAGGGAGCACCCCCAAGGGGGCGCTGCAACCCACACAATGCCACGGCGGCGACCATAGTCTCGCCTGGAGGTGAGGAGCACCACCACAGCACACAGCAGCGGTGGCGTCAGCACCAACACCACCCAAACCCTAGGGTTCGGAACAGAATCGATCTGGCCACTGAGGGCTCCAGGTCCAAATCAAATTGGACAGGAGGGTAGAACAGGGCCTACAACCTCGTCCTGCACCACGGCGGCGGCCAGGGAGGGCTACGGCGGCGTGAATCGCCGGCGGTGACATCACTAACCACGGGGTCGGGGGAGGAGAAGAAGAGAGGTGAGCTCGAGAGAGAGACAGAGAGTGTTGGGCTGGGTTGGGCCAAGACCCTTCGGGGTGTTGTTTTGACTTTGCCCTACTAGGCCACAAGGGCCCAATAAACCCAAGCATCCAGCCCAAATCATTTAAAGCCTGTTTTAATAATTGGAAAAAGACCAAAATGCCCCTGAACTTAAGTAAATTCTAGAAAATAAAATAAAAATCCAAAAATTATAAATAAAATATTTTTGGGTTCACAATAATCTAAACTATCCAAATCAATTAATAAATAAAATTTTAGACACATAAATTTTATTAAGAATTTTGTAATCTAAATATTCCTTATGGAATTTTACAAAATTATTGAAAGATGATAAAAATAAATAAAAATCACTTTCATTATAGATTAATATTTTAGTATTTTATAAAAAATACTAAACAAATATTTAATAACAATTTTTTGTATTTAAATGATAATTCTTAAGGGAATTATTAAATCAATAAAATTCAAATAAAAGGAAATAAATTAAAGGAATACAATATTCTATAAATATTAAAAATTAATATTTATAAATCCTTAATTAATTAAAAAGGATTTTTATATAATTTAAATAATGGGGGAGAATACATATAAAGTTAAATAATGCATTACATTACTTTTGCATAATCATTTTGCTTCTTTAAATATTGTCCTTACCGGGTAATAATGATGTTTTTGTAGACATATAAGCTCAAGGTCCAGTGCAAACATCAGACTTCACTACCTTGCAATCACAAGGGAAGTTCATCACTTGCTCATGTCCTTTGAAGAGTCTTTATCAAAGTATTTGCAAATTGTGTGTTATCATCTATATTATAGAAAAAGAAAACATTATTTTCTCAAGATACTAAATCTTAGATATCATCCTAAGTGATGATATAATGGAGCAATAGAACTTAGGGTTCTAATTGCAATAATGATGAACAATTAGGGATTAATAACCCATGACATTGGTGATTCTAGCGCCGTATATTACGCGTTAACCATGAGATTTGGAATGGGACGGAGAAGTCAGTTATATCCTTTTCCTCTTGTATGGAGGCAAGACGACCTTAACGTGACGTTGTGATTCCTTGTGCGGATCCAACATATGGGTGGGCACCCTTACGCCCCACACTTTTGGTGTCTAGATTATCTATGAATGGTGTTTAGGGATATAGTCAATGTAAATGGTACTATTCCGGGCATCACTAGGTCATAGAGTCTTCGGGAAATCATCAGGGTTTTAGCCTGCCCGAAAGGGGGCTTAACGAAGGTGAGCCAGCCCGAAGGATCGTGCAGACATATGAGGTCACGAAGAGGGCAGTGATTGGCTTGGACCAACTACTGGGCCCCACATCATGGAATTGTGGACGGGAAAGTACGCCCGGTTGTGCAACAAGGAGTTAATTTCTCATGGGAAAAGTAACGCACCTCTGCAGAGTGTAAGAATTGTAACTTGTTACTCCCTGTTCCGGGAAGGATCTACGAACACGGCAGGAAAGGAACTCCATGAAATTTCTGGTCAACCTATGAAGGCTGATGGTCATAGATTTTTATAATAAAATCAACCTTTAAAAAAAGAATTATGAAAATTGCATAGTGCCAAACACTAATAGTCCAAGGTGGTAGATAGAGCATCAAACTTCCTACCTTGCATATAATGAATTTGCTGGGTAACGCTGTTACTCATCCTTTCATTTGAATCCTTGCTTAGACTCTGAGAATCCAGAAGATACTCCAATGTATGTAGCTGAGAGCCAAGAGGAGGTCTTCTATGAAGATCCCAACCTGTATGGAGCCATATAAGGGGAGTACTATGACATCGTCTATGAAGGAGAGTTCCAAGAGTCCGAATAATTATTATAGTTCTAGTAGCCACTTGAGCCGAGCAACATGAACAATATATAGCAATAAGTTGTTGAGCTCAATTTGGAGTTTAAGTTTTAAATTTGAAACTTTCGCTGAAACACTTATATTTTGGTTTGTAAGTTGAATCTTTTGGAAGTCTTGAACTTCTGGTATTGTAATAATAATAATGTGTGTATGTTTGTAATATGGACCCGCAATGTTTCTGTTGTACCACTCTGAGGGATGTGATATTTACGGAACGATGTTATGTGGATGTCATGTCAACGACTATAGTGTACTACACATGCAGTGGTATGCTGGTTCACCGCAGTTGGTATCAGAGAAAATTGCTTTGACCTTAGGTTGGAAATCTAGTAAGGGTATTACCTGTAGGAGAGTGTAGAAATGATAAAGAATTCTCTAAAAGAAATATAATGGGTATTCAAATGAGAATATTCCGTTATATGTTTTAGTGTGATAATTCTTTGCTATGATGCAATATATTATTGGTTACTAATAAAAAATTATTTTCTGGATATACAGAGCTATGGCACCAAAGTTTCCAAAACAGACTTTGGTAAGGAAAGAGGATACTCTTGATAATTATCAAGGATCATTCACAGACCAACTTCGTCAACTTTTAAAGATTTTTAGTTATCCAACTATAATTCCAGTGAACACTATAACTTACTATGATGGACGAATGTTATCCAAGTATCGTGTGAGTATCCAACTTCTAGAGGAGCTTGGATTATATCACGATCTACCTATAGGTGAAGGTAGGAGTCACCTAGCAGCATATCATGTTGCCGTTGTGGAGGCGATAGCTAATATCCGGGAGCATAAAGCCAATGAGTTAAAAGGTAGCACATTTTCTGTGATACCTCATGATTGTATAGACTCGGAGCCTATACCAGATCATCTTACTTTGGTTAAGGAGCATCCTAAGTTAGCTTCCAAGTTTATGGATAGATACCGAACACTCGTTTCGTCTTTTTATAAGACACATCAAGTGATTGTCGAAGATAAAAATGACATGTTAGAGGATCTAACTGATCCGGAATGGAGGAAGCAGTTAGCAATCCAGTTAGAGAAGGAAGAAAGTAGTAGTGCAATACCTATCTTTAAGGATATACCTATAGATCCTGAATCTTTTATACCATATCCTTATTCACCAAGTCCGGAACCTATACATGATCCTACTATGGATATGAGGTATGCAGTACCACAGGGTTCAGAGGATGGTTCTGATTGAGAACTTCCTATTGAGAATTCTGATGGTTGGAGAAGGGGATCATATGAAGGATCTCATGAACACCAGATGTCCACAGATGGTTCTGACAGAAATGTTGGACAATCTAGCTGGATGGGTGCAAGAATTAACCCTAGTAATAGTAGTAGAAATGCCATGTCGATAGATAATCAGGATGAAGAAGAAGATCCTGAGGAGAGAGTGTTTGAATCATCAACATCTACTCAAAACCCAGGGAATATACATTATCCGGTGTTTAACTATCTTTCCCAAAGGAGCACCTGGGGATCAACAGGATCTGCGTATTCTGTTGACAATTCAAGGAATGAAGCTCAGGAGATGCAGGCAGGAGATAATGTTGAATATGTTTCTGAAGACTTTTCAGCTGAGCTGGAGGGAGTCAATGCGCTCAGGTTAAGTAATGACTCAAGTTCTGACACTTCAGATACTGAGTATGTTCCTTCTGGAAGGCCATTTGTTCCACAAACTGTGCGACGAACGACACGTCGTCACAGTTGGACATCAGGCCTATATGATGTGCGTAGTTACTACTAGAAGTAGGCAACTATTTAGAGGTATCAAGTACTATGTATTGTACTCCAAGAAATAAGATAGTTAGATAAATAAGGTAGTGTTGTGATTATACCTATATGGTATATGTTGTAATGACTTTGTATTATTACGATATTATGTATAATATGTAAAATGCATATTTGGATTTTCTTTGGATCTTCATTGTGTGACTAGTTATGTGCGTAAAGTCGAGCTCAGAACACATGTGCATGATGTAATTATGAGTATTCTCTTTTTGTTGCAGGACTAGAGGGTCATGGATACGGGTGTAGAAACCAAAGCCGAGCAGCAGCGGATGGAACGTGAGGCCGAGGAGAAGACCGATGCAGATGAAGCAAGTCAGGGAGCATTACCACCACAACCAATGAGGCTGTTGATGGAGCAGAACTTTATGTAGTGCATGCAAATGATGCAAGAGACCCAGAAAAAGTTCATGGAGGAGTTGCTGGGACGAGCAAATCAGAGGGCACCTGAAGGTGGAGGAGTGAGTCTATCTGATTTCCAGAATGCAAGGCCGTTACCTTTTGTATCAGCTCCTGAACCAATGGATGCAGAAGATTGGCTAGCAGCAGACATGTAATGAAAGTCAAGACCCAGAGGTTGCAATGATGAGGAGAAATTGAGGTATGCAACTCATCTTCTGACTGGACCTGCAGCATCTTGGTGGGAGAATCAGTTGGCCATGCAACAACCAGGAAGGGAGTACACTTGGGAAGAGTTTAAACAGAGATTCCGTGAATATCATGTTCTGGATAGTGTTATGGAGTTGAAGCGGAGAGAATTTGAGGAGCTGCAGCAGGGATATACTAGTGTTATGAAGTATATCCGAGAGTTTAGTCAACTGTCTCGTTATGCTAAGGAAGAAGTTAATACATAGGAAAAGAGGAAGAAGCGTTTCCTGCATGGATTAAATCCATTTGTGAGGATGCAGTTGAGGTTGGCTAATAAGCAAACTTATCAGCAGTTGCTAGATGCAGCTATTACCTTCGAAGATGACTACAAGAATGTCCAAGAGGATAGAAGGAAGAGAGCTAAGAAGGAAACAAAGAGGATACAAGCAAGCAAGCCCAAGCCCAATCTGGAATTCAAACCAAGGAATAGGCCCTATAACAACAACAATTCCAATCGGAGTGCAAATCCAAATGTAAAGAATATTATATGCCACAATTGCAAACTCCCAAGGCATATGAGCAGGGATTGCCCAAAACCCGTAATTGTATGCCATGCTTGTGGTCAGAGAGGTCACATCAAGCCCAATTGTCCAAGCAAACCACAAGGAGGTTGGCCGGTTCGAGATGGAAGGCAAGCCAATGGAGGAAATGGACAGCCCAATAAAGGAGGAAATAATGGCAAGAACAACAATGGCAAGAGGAATAGACCTACCGGGAAGATGAACTGTGCAACCCTCGAGGAGGTGGATAATTCGGAGCATGCAATGATAGGTATGCTCAATATCCTTACCAATCCCGGCAAAGTTCTATTTGATACTGGTGCAACTACTTCATTCATTTCTGAAGAATTATGTGATAAGTTTGGGATTAGAAGGGCAACGTTAGAAAAACCTATGACCATAGTTACGGTAGGGGGAATGTGATTGTACGCCACATTAAACAAGATCAGGTTATCTTGATCTGTGGTTGTACATACTTTGCAGACCTTTATGTGATTCCTTTGAAGGGAATTGCAGTAGTGCTGGGGATGGACTGGATGATGGAACATGGAGCTCAGATAAATTGTGAGGAGAAAACTTTCTCAATCAAAATTCCAAGTGGAGCAAGGATAGTTTACCAAGCAGATAAGCACAGTCATATCATGGTGGATCTGTAGTTGAACTCGATGAAAGAGGTCAAATTAGAAGATATTCCTATAGTAAATGAATTTCAAGATGTTTTTCCAGCAGAGCTACCTGGAATGCCACCAGATCGGGAGATAGAATACGCTATTGATCTAATTCCCGGTACAACACCAATAGCTCAAGCACCATATAAGATGAGACCAAAAGAATTAAAATAACTCAAAGAGCAAATTGATGAGTTAGCCAGAAAAGGGTTTATCCAGGAAAGTGTATCCCCATGGGGAACACCAGTAATCTTTGTGGATAAAAGAGATGGATGAAGAAGGATGTGTCAAGATTACAGAAATCTGGACAACGTTACTATCAAGAATAAGTATCCTTTACTAAGTATTCAAGATTTCTTTGATCAAGTGAAAGGAGCCGGAGTATTTTTAAAGATCGACTTAAGATCTGGATAGCATCAAATAAAAATCAAGCCTGAAGATGTTCCCAAGATAGCATTTGTCTCAAGATATGGACACCATGAGTATCTAGTAGTACCATTTGGTTTGACCAATGCACCGGCAATATTCATGAATCTGATGAACAAAATCTTCATGCCATATTTGGATAAGTTCGTCATAGTCTTTATTGATGATATTCTGATATATTCCAAGGATAACGGAGATCATGGTGATCATTTGAGAATAGCATTGAAGACTCTAAGGGAACATAAACTTTATGCTAAGTTCAGTAAGTGTGAATTTTGTCTAGATGAGGTAGAATTCCTCGGCCATGTGATCAGTAAAGATGGAATTGCTGTAATCCATCTAAAGTTCAGTCAGTATTAGAGTGGACTGACCAACCAATGTGAAGCAGATTCGAGGTTTCTTAGGAATGGCTGGTTATTATCGGAGATTCATTGAAGGTTTCTCCAAAATAGCTGGACCAATGACCAAATTGTTATGAAAGAATACACCATTCAATTGGGATGAGAAGTGTGAAGCAAGTTTTGAGGAGTTGAAGACTAGATTAACCACAGCTCCAATCTTAGCAGTTCCTGAAATAGGGAAGGACTTCAGAGTATACTGTGATGCATCTAAAGAAGGTATGGGTTGTGTGTTAATGCAAGATCGGAAGGTGATTGCTTATGGTTCAAAACAACTGAAACCACATGAAGTTAATTATCCAACTCATGATTTAGAGTTAGCAGCAGTAGTGTTTGCGCTGAAAGGATGGAGGAATTTTCTTTATGGAGCCAGATGTGAGTTATACACTAACCATAAAAGTCTTAAATATTTCTTCACTCAAAAGGAGTTGAATATGAGACAAAAGCGTTGGTTGGAACTGATCAAAGATTATGATTTAACAATCAACTATACTCCAGGGAAAGCAAATGTTGTAGCTGATGCTTTAAGCAGAAAGAGTGCAGACATTTAGCCTAGCAATCGGGAGCTACCAAAAGAGTTACAAATGGACTTGGAAAGATTAGAACTTCAATTCATTAGAACAGAGGTTCTTGGAGGATTAGCTACTATGAAGGTAGTTGCAGAGCAGGACAGTGATCTTAAGCACGAAATTTTTAGACATAAGGCAAAAGATCCTTTCATTGCTGAGGAAATTCGGAGAATATATCAAGGGCAAAAATCAGTTTTTCGCCTTGGATATTATGAGTCTTTGTGGTTCCAAGATCGTCTTTGTGTTCCAGATGTGACTGAGATTCGAGATGTCATACTCAGAGAAGCACATGAAACACCATATTCTATACATCCAGGAAGTACTAAGATGTATATGGACTTGAAAGAACTATTCTGGTGGAATAATAATAAAAGGGACATTGCTAAACATGTATCGGAATGCCATACTTGCCAAAGGGTGAAGGCTGAACATCAAAGTCCAGTAGGACCATTACAACCTTTGGAAATTCCCGAATGGAACTGGGAGGAAATAGGTATGGACTTCATCACAGGATTTCCCATGACACCTAAATGGAAGGATATGATATGGGTAATTGTAGACAGACTCACTAAAAGTGCACATTTTATTCCGATAAATCAGAAATATAATGCCGAGAAGTTAGTAGAAGTTTACATCAAAGAGATAGTAAGTAAGCATGGAGTACCCAAAAAGATCATAACTGATAGGGGATCAGTGTTTACTTCAGCATTAGATTTTAGCACAACTTATCATCCAAAGACAGGAGGTCAAACAGAAAGAACAAATCAGATACTAGAAGATATGTTAAGAGCTTGTGCATTAGATTTTGGAGGTACATGGGAAGATCATCTACCATTAGCAGAATTTTCCTACAATAATAGCTATCAGAGTAGTCTGAAGGCATCTCCATACCAAGTTATGTATGGAAGGAAGTGTAGATCACCAATATATTGGTATGAGCCTGGAAGCAGCAAGGAATTTGCGCCAGACTATATCAAGGAAAAACAAGATATCATTGATAAGATCAAGGATAGACTGAGTAGGCAGAAAAGTTATGCTGATCAAAGTCGAAGATCTTGGCATCCAGAAGTGGGAGACATGGTATATTTGAAAGTAAGTCCAATGAAAGGGGTGAAAAGGTTCGGAGTTAAAGGAAAATTGAGTCCAAGATACATCGGACCATTCAAGATACTGAGTCAGAACAGAACTATAGCTTATGCTTTAGAGTTACCATCAAGATTGGCTCAAGTGCATAATGTTTTCCATGTGTCACAACTTCGTAAATGTTTGAAAGTTCCAGATGATGCAATCACACATCAAGAGATAGAACTACAAGCAGACTTGACCTATATTGAAAAGCCCTATAAAATTTTGGAAGAAAACTGTAAAAGGTTGAGGAATAGGGCAATCAAGTATTGCAAGATACAGTGGGAACATCACACTAAAAGGGAAGCCACTTGGGAGAAATAAGAGGATTTAAGAAAAGCCTATCCAGAACTATTCAGGTACATCTCAACAAACTTCGGGACGAAGTTTAATTTAAGGGGGAAGTCTGTAACATCCCAGCATTTAGGAACCAATGAAGGGTAGATTTAGGAATATGTGATATTGCATGCATTCATTTGTGAAAATGTGGGTAAATTTTTTGCCAAATAAAAATCTAAAGTGATCAAAGTTTCTTTCATGCTCTGAGATTAGGTTTAGTCTTGAAGGATGATTGCTATAGACTTTGATATGATCTTTGTGGATTAGAGTGTTTTAGGGAATGAAATTTGAATTTAAAACTTGTGTGTTTGATTTATAATTCAAAATAATTTAGAATTATGTTTGAGTATTTTGAATTAGTCAAGATATGAGGATTAATAGCTCAAACTTTAAATAAATAACATAATCAATAAAATGAACATTTATTCCGTAAACAAATAAGTTACAAAAATGTAACTTATGCAAATAAGCAACAACCTTTACAATAGTAATTAAATGGAAGAATAATATTTATTTATTGAATAATAGTACAATATTTATTACAAAAGAATAAAAATGAAATTTACAAAAGAATAAAGAAATATTACATATGACTATTCTACAAAGAAAAAGAAAACCTAGACTAAAGTCTTGAATTTCCAAGTCTAGTACCTGCAAAACAAACATAAACAAAAAAGAAGAAAGTTAAGGTTAAAATTATATTACTCTCAGAATTTAAAGTGAAATGCATTGTTCAAGATTTCATCATTGAGTAATCTTTTAAACGGGCAAGTTTCATCAATATGAAAGAATATATCTTTCATAATTTTAAGCCATAAGTCAAATAAATAGCAAGGAGGGGCAAGTTTCACCAGCCAAGTAAATGGTAATTTGATAAAAGTAACTCTCAAATTCAGAACATATCCACAAGGTGTGCAGCAGGCACACAGGCAGCACACACACCAAACTACATGGTGTGTGCTGTCATGTAAGGTTCCCAACCTTTAATAAGGTAGAGATCCCTGTGTTTACAATGCTAGTCCCTGGATCAATAGCTAGCATCCACAGTTAAGATGTAATATCAAGAAACAAAGGTCATAATACAACTTTATAACCAGGAATAAAATAATACATTACATCTTACATAGCTCATTTGGCTATCTCATTACATTGCAGCAGAATATAACAATAGCATGGGGTCCTTCATCTTCAAAGTGCCACAGGCAGACATGTTGGTTGTAGACTTGTAATCCTAATCAATAAACTTCACTAATATCAAAGAAACCTGCAACATAACAAGTTACAACCACAAGGGTCAATACATTTAAATTGTTGTTGGCAAGTGATACTATGGTAGTATATAGTGGAGTCTATCATCTATATGCATTTGGCTAAGTGGAGCTTAGGCTTGCTTTGCTCAAAATAGATTTTCCTTATCATTTGAAAACACTAAGTTTTTGCTTGACAAAAACATTCCCAAGGCATCTCCCAATAGAAATTGGTGATCCTTTAACCCTTGTTCACCCACAAGATTTTAACTTAGAAATTGGGATGAGGAGATTCTTGATAGCTTCCATGTCTTGATGCTCAAATTTGTCCTTTACCAGGGACATGGCTAAGTACTTAGATTTTTCACTCTACAGAGGTGGTGCACTTTCCCCACAAGACTTGGTTTCCCAAGACAAGATCTTTCAGAAGCCTTCCCTTAGACCAGAATGGACACGTTCCCAACCTATCAAACCCCTACCACCAGCTGTCCATTTGGCTAAGTTATTGCAACCTATATGATCCAGGCAGAGCCCATAATGCCAAGTGGCTGCACTTGAAGCTTGTCAACATTTGACATCTCAAATCTCTTTGTTCCTGGGTGGCCATCCACAAGTGAGATACACAAGGTAAGCCATAGAAATGGGCCTTGTGAACCACTCAACATAAACCATTCCTTCCATTCCACCCAGGTGATTCATTCACTTAGTTGTTTTATTAAACAAAACTCAAGTCCTCAGACTTAGAAATATTTCACAGCATGGATATATATTCCACTCTTGTTTTCTACTAGCTATGCTAAGCATGATGGTAGTAGGAATCTTAACTTAGGAAATTTCTACTAAGGTTTCATCTACTAGGATTTCCCATGGCATAGTTTATACTTAGCAAAAATTCCATGCAAGTCCTACTTAGAAATATCACTAATGCATAGTGAAAATAATGGGACAAAAGTATGAAGCATCACTTGCCTTTTTGGTAGAGGGTATAAGTTCACTCCTTGATCTTTGCAATGTTCACTCACTTCAAATCACTACAATTCAATCAAGCAAACAATATTTCAATCTACCATTCAAGCAATTCATCACATAAAATGATAGAAACAAAACTATGCATGCAAGCATTCCAAGGATTGTTTTATTTGAAAAGTGGTTTTTAATGGTTCATAAACATTTGAAAACACCTAATGATCATTTTATAAAGTGGCAAAATCATTTGCAAAAGATTTACTTTACAAACCATTTTTATAAACCAAGTCAATATTTTATGTGGTTGAAAATGTCTTTAACAAAGCAATGATTTTATATGGTTCACAAAATATGTTTTCAAAACATAAAACTTGGTGTTTGGGGTCAGAGAGTTTAAAACCAAAACATTTTCCAAAGGTTTTCCTCCAAAACCAATTTTAATAACTAAACCATATTTTTATTTGACTAGAAATGGTTTAAATCCAAGATTCATTCTTTTGTTTCACCAAATACATTTTTGAAACTACAAATTGATTTCTAGGGTCAGTAGGTTCAAAACAAACCATTTGCCAAAGATTATATCCTCAAAATCATTTTAGAACCATTTTTATATTCTAAACATGCATACACAAGTTTCTGAAAAAACAAACATTTTACCAGAAGCTTTTTACTAAACAAAGTGCATGGTTGGCTAGGTCTTGTCTTGCTGAATGAATTGATATAAAATTTGCAAACTTTGGACGTGTGGTTTGAAAGTTATGGATTTTACAAAATTGAATCACAAATAGACAAGTTTCTGTTTTTAAAACAAACTCCAGGCCACGTGTCTTAATCCTATTCGCCTATACCGTTTCGTCTGGATCAGCTTCTCTGGCGCGTTGGATCTAAAGTAGATCGTGTGGCTCAGAAGCAAACATACCCCTTCGGGTTAGATTCTATCTAATCGTCAGATCAAGATCGGACGGCGCTCAGCACACTTGCCAGAGATGGGCGGCGCTGGCGGCGGCAGGTGGCGGCGGCGTGTCTGGCTACGGCGTCGCGGCGGTTACAGGAAGCGAGGGAGAGAAAGGTGTGGCTCACCAGGTTCGCCGTGGCGTGGGGAAGCTCGAGGTGGCATTGGCTTGGCGAGGGGCGCTCGGAGCTGCTGGCAATTCCTCGCCGGAGTCGCTGGCGGCGTCGGGCACGTTCATGTGTCGTCGGGGATGGGGCTGTAGATCGTTTCGAAGCAAAATAAGCGCACGGTTAGACGCGGGCTGGTCTGGGGATGATGTGAGCATCAACAGGAGGTGCTGGGGCGGTCGAGGCTTACCAGGGGAAGGTCGCCGGAGAAACGGCAAACGACGGTGTGGTGCTGTGGTCGTCGTTGTCGAGGCTCTGGGGTGTTTGGGGACGAGCTGGCGCTACGGGGAGATGCGCCAGGGCCTGGGGAGCATATGAGCATGGTTGAGGAGGCAAGGGGCAGCAGTGGTTCGCTGGAATTGGCTGGGGAAGTTGTCAGAGGCAGAGAGGTTGGAGCTCTCGATTTGCTCAGCCTGGGGGCAGAGAGGGAGAGGCGAGTGGGGGAAAAGGTAGAGGAGGAACGGGCGACTATGTATGCTTGGTCACTGGCGAGAATTACTCGCGGTATAACTCGAATTGACGCCGCGGATTCGAAGCAGCAACGGCAGCGGTGTTGGGGGAAGAAGAGGTCGTCGCGGGGTAGGAGGGAATACTGACAGGTGGGACAGTGTTGTCAGTGAGTGAGAGAGAGAGGAAGATGGGTCCACTGCTCAGTGTCTCTGCAGGTTGATTGTTCAGTGGAAAACGGTTCACCGCGGGAGTGAGTAGGTGGGTTGGACTGGGTCTTGTTGGGCCATTCTTTGGTCATGTCTGTTCACTTTTTTTATACCAAAGCTTTTTCTTTTTCCATTTCTTTAATTCTGTCTTGATTTTGAACAACCAATTCAAACACTCATTTGAATTCAAACCACAACCAAAATTTGTGTAGGTTTAAATATTGATTAGTAGCACATTCTGAAATCAATTTTTGAATAAAACTTTATTCTTTTTTTTGGGTCTTTTATTTATTCAAAAGGCCCTTGTTTTAAATCAAATAAGTTTTAATAATAATTTCAAACACCAATTTAAATCAAACCACCATCAAACTTTGTAAGGTTTTTAGTTCTGTTTAATAACTCAAACCAAAGTCCAAAACAAAATAATTTTTATTCTTTTAAGATCTATTAATAATTAAATAAATAGACCTTAGTCTTTATTTTCAAAATAGGGTTTAATTTATTTTTAAAACTTTATTTGAAATATAAACCAAACTAAAACCTTTTCAGTAGGTTTTATTTGAAAAACAAAAAACACTTGGAAAACTTATTTAAAAATAAAATAATAGGTTTTAGTGTTTATTTAATAAAAGCAAAAGCCTTTACTTAAATAAAATTGGATATTTAAATCCTTATTATTTTATTTAAATAAACCTTTACTCTTTTTATCAAAACAAAATATTTTATTTTAAAAGCTTGGCCAAGATTAATTTGGCTCTTTAAAATATAATCTTTATTTATAAATCTATCTTTGCTCTTTTTATTAAAAAACCAAATCTTTTTATTTTAAAGATCCAAAATAGTAATTCCAACTATTAAAACTTTCTTTATTAATTGTTTAATCCTTTTAAATCCCTTTAGGATTTATTTGATCAAAATAGTTTTGGATGTTTCCAAATGGAATCAAAAAGTTTCTTCTCACCCTAAATTTCAACAAAACTTTATTTTGTTTATTTATTTTTCACATAACAAGATTTGGAAAATCTTGGGATGTGACATGTCAGCACCACAACAACAGCTCAATCACACAAAACTGCTCAACACAGCTGTGGGAAGCAAACCCCACACCAGTTTCTTGTTCTTACACGCCAAGCACAACATCCCAATAGCTAAACAAAGCCAAAGCCAAGCAAG
The DNA here is from genome assembly GCA_023614405.1 of Avena insularis. Taxonomy (NCBI): domain Eukaryota; kingdom Viridiplantae; phylum Streptophyta; class Magnoliopsida; order Poales; family Poaceae; genus Avena; species Avena insularis. Next base: position 317,856,759 of record CM042687.1, on the reverse strand, counting down.
ATCACACAAATCAAAACCCGGAATCACATCACCAAAATGGTGACATAAGGAGGGGATGGATAAGGTGGATAGCAAGACCAAGATCAAGCCATCAGGACCAGGAGGTGAAGGGCTAGATCAAGGACAAGCTAGGAGCTGGAAATACCAGGAGAGCACCAGATCAAGATACTCAAGATCAACCACTGGCAACCCCAACATCAAATAAGTGTGGTGAGTATAATAGACCATCACATGATCTATCTGTCTAAGATTAGACAAGTATTCATGATTTGTCTCTTACTCAAATTCTCAGAAAACACCCAAGTGGCGTGAATCAGTCACTGAACCTTTAAACACTAAAAGCAATCAGAAAACTATAAAGATCAACTAAGATCTCAGGACAACATCATTTATCTAAGCTATCAAGCTATGTTTCAATTCAAGAATGAATATAGCCAAGATTTGAACTTCTAGGCACATCTCTTAAATAGGAGTAGCACCTTAGAATTTAATCTCATGGATCTATATAAGTTATCAAGCCTATAATCAATTTTTCCCAACTTTGATTCAAGAAACAGTAGCTGGTATCACTACCAGAACCAATCCATGAGAAACAACAAGACAAAGGCTCAATCCCTAAACCTCAGACCAACATCATGGGTTCTAGGGATGCAAGGAAAGAGAATTCCACTTATCTATAATGACAAGCTAATATTAAGCTTGAACAAGACCAAACCAAGTTATAGAATCTAATCTTGTGTGCCATACAAGGATGGTGTCACAAGAACAGTTCTAAACTAAGCAGGTTAAGGATCCAATATTCACATCTACAACCAACCAACTATAAATCATTTTCCTGACATCACAGGAATCATAATCAGGAAAATCCATATATATATCTTCATTGTAAGAGACCATTTGATCTCAAGTTATATATGAACTCTTAAGCCAACAGTACTAACACAGTGACTTCATCACACAACACTCACTTTCATTAACCAAGTAATGACAGTGGTAAGCTATTAAAACCACTAGATTTCCCAAGTATTGCTCCTAGAGAAACTTTACCATCTGAACCATATAAAGATTAATCCATAGAATCATCTGGTAAACCACTAGAAGCACCACAGCTAATCATAAACAACAAGCCACAGGTAACAACCACTTAGCATGCTTAGGGACCATCAAAACTTGATCCAACTCATTAGATATCTATTCCACAGAGGGGTATGAACCGTAAGCAGAACAAACCGTCTTAATCAGGATATGACACTAACCAAGAGATGCCACTACCAACATCTAACATGGGATGGCCTAGCACACACAGAGAGAGAGGAACCACTTACCGAAGGTCCTCGCTGTAGATTAGAAGAGGAAGCAGAGGTTCGAAGACGAACACGACGACATGGGGAGCACCCCCAAGGGGGCGCTGCAACCCACACAACGCCACGGCAGCGACCATAGTATCACCTGGAGGCAAGGAGCACCACCACAGCACACAGCAGCGGCGGCGTCAGCACCAACACCACCCAAACCCTAGGGTTCGGAACGGAATCGATCTGGCCACAGGAGGGCTCCAGGTCCAAATCGAATTGGACAGGATGGTAGAGCGGGGCTAACAACCTTGTCTGCACGGCGGCGGACCGGGAGGGCTTGGCGTGAATCGCCAATGCAGTGACACGTGACCACGGGGTTGGGGGAGGAGAAGAAGAGAGGTGAGCTCGAGAGAGAGAGACAGAGAGTGTTGGGCTGGGTTGGGCCAAGACCCTTCGGGGTGTTGTTTTGACTTTGCCCTACTGGACCACAAGGGCCCAATAAACCCAAACAGCCAGCCCAAATCATTTAAAGCCTGTTTTAATAATTGGAAAAAGACCAAAATGCCCCTAAACTTAAATAAATTTTAGAAATTTTAAAAATCCAAAAATTATAAATAAAATATTTTTGGGTCCACAATAATCTAAACTATCCAAATCAATTAAGAAATAAAATTTTAGACATATAAATTTTATTAAGAATTTTGTAATCTAAATATTCCTTATGGAATTTTACAAAATTATTTAAAGATAATAAAAATAAATAATAATCACTTTCATTATATATTAATATTGTAGTATTTTAGAAAAAATACTAAAAAAATATTTAATAACAATTTTTTGTAATTAAATGATAATTCTTAAGGGAATTATTAAATCAATAAAATTCAAATAAAAGGAAATAAAATAAAAGAATACAATATTCAATAAATATTAAAATTAATATTTATAAATCCTTAATTAATTAAAAAGGATTTTTCTATAATTTAAATAATGGGGGAGAATATATATAAAGTTAAATAATGCATTACATTAATTTTGCATAATCATTTTACTTCTTTAAATATTGTCCTTACCGGGCAATAATGATGTTTTTGTAGACATAGAAGCTCAAGGTCCAGTGCAAGGATCAGACTTCACTACCATGCAATCACAAGGCAAGTTCATCACTTTCTCATGTCTTTTGAAGAGTCTTTATCAAAGTATTTGCAAATTGTGTGTTATCATCTATATTATAGAAAAAGAAAACATTATTTTCTCAAGATACTAAATCTTAGATATCATCCTAAGTGATGATATAATGGAGCAATAGAACTTAGGGTTCTAATTGCAATAATGATGAACAATTAGGGAATAATAACACATGACATTAGTGATTCTAGCGCCGTATATTACGCGTTAACCATGAGATTTGGAATGGGATGGAGAAGTCATCTGTATCCTTTTACTCTTGTATGGAGGCAAGACGACCTTAACGTGACGTTGTGGTTGAAGGGAATATGCCCTGAGAGGCAATAACAAAGTGTTTATTATGTGTATTCCAAGTATATGATAGATGTTTATTTTGCATGCTATAATTGTGCTAATATGGAAATGTTAATACATGTGTGTTTAATAAACAAACAGAAAGTTCCTAGTTATGCCTCTCTCATAAACTAGCTCGTTGATTAACAAGATGATCAAGGTTTCCTGATCATGGACATTGGATGTTGTTAATAACGGGATCACAACATTAGTGTAATGGTGTGATGAACATTCATCCGAAGTATAGCATTACGATCAAAGTCATTGAGTTTATATTGCTATAACAACTTACGAAGTGATCCTAATCCTTAGACCATGAGATCATGTCAATCACTAACACCGGAAGAGTTTCTTGATAACATCAAACGTCACACCATAACTGGGTGATTATAAAGATGGATTCAGAACTAATAAAGTGTTATGTTGAGGCCCATGGATCGAGAGTGGAATTTGTTCATCCCGATGACGGATAGATATACTCTGGGCCCTCTCGGTGATATCACATTAGTTAGCTTGCAAGCAAGTGATTTGATCACTAGAATGTTATATCACGGGAACGAGAAAAGAGTGCATGTCAGTAACAAGATCAAACTAGGTATGGAGATACCGATGATCGAATCTCGGACATGTAATATATCGTGAAACAAAGGGATTAAGATACTAGCATAAAAGGTTCCGACGATCACAAGAAAGTCATCGCGGAATGTGTGGGAGTCAGTATGGGTCTCCAGATCCCGCTTCTGATTATTGATACGAGAGGGGTCTCGATCATGTCCGCATTATTCACGAACCGTAGGGTGACACACTTAAGAGACACCGGCATCCAATTGGAGCAAAAGTTTCATGCCGAAAGAATGAACAAGCGCAGGAATTTATTTCACTAGATACCGAAACAGGTTTTTGGGTGAAATTGCATAAAGTGGTTATGCATGTGAAATAGAATTCTAGCAAGGGGTTATTTGTGAATGTTTGTCATTAAAGTAATTGACAAAATTCTGAATAAAATAAAAGAGTTTTATTTAATGAGAGTTTGCATTAAAGTTGGTGGAAATTTAATGGCAAGTTTGAGTGGGATTTTGAGTGGAGGGATTTGAATGGATTTTTGTGAGTGGAGTGTCCACCCACATGAAGAGGGGAGGGAAAGGGGGAAGCCCCCATGCGCCGGCCACCCCCTTGGGGTTCCCCCTCCTCCTAGAAAAGGCACCCCTCTCCTCACTTCTCACTCACACCTCCTCGTGAAGGATCTCTCTCCCCCTCTAGAATTTATCCCCCATGGTCTCGGACTAGCGATTCCTGGTGGCTATTCGGCAAGAAAGAGTTGTGCTTCCGCTGCATCGCTGGAGCGAGGAGGCGGAGGTTGCTCGGTGCCTCAAACGTGTGTGCGAGCACGGATGCGCTGCTGATTTGTGGCGCTAGGACTTCCTCTCGATCGTGAGATCGGCAAGAGATCGTCTACATCAACCACGAGTCAAACTCGTTAAGCTTTGTCGGTCTTCAAGGGTATGTTCTCTACGGATATATATCCGCCCATTGTTTGTATAGATCTTGGTACTTAGTTCCCATCGTAGGAAATTTTTTGTTTTCTATGCTGCGAACCCTACAGTGGTATCAGAGCCGGATCTATGCGTAGATGCTTTACACGGGTAGTACACATATGAGTATGTGGGCTATGATGATCATGTTGTTGCTCCTTAGTTGTAATTTTGGATATTGGTGGCATAGTGGGATGAAGCGGCCCGGACAAACTTTACATGTCCTCGCACATGAGACCTGTTCCACGCTTGACATGCAACTAGTTTGCATAAGTGGCTAGCGGGTGTCTGTCTCTCCTACTATAGTCAATATCTATTTTGCAACGAGTTGTCAACAATTTGGTTATCCTCGTTGTGGTTCATGTTCGTAGGTAAGAACGGTTCTATCTCGAAAGCCCTAAGCCACGTAAAACTTGCAATGAATAAATTAGAGGCGTCTAGTTTAGATTGTTGCTGGGCTAGTGTTATGATATGGTGATGTTGTAAGTAGAAGTATGAGATGATACTCTTACAACACACATAGCGTGTAAACTCCATAGACCTTGGATTTACACATAAAGGTATGATAGTGATCATACCACGATGCACATGATAGAGATCATATGCGGGAACCATATCATTTCACTAATAAACATGTGATGTTTGATAGCATCTTATATTGCTTGTTTAGCGCTTTGTTAGCATAATAAGATGATCCCTCATTTAAATATCAAGATAAGAATGTGTTCTTCCTTTAGAATGCACCTTCGTCGCTCCAAGACATCACGTGATGATCGGGTGTTCTTGGATCCACGACCATATTTCGGGTGTAAAACAGTTACACACGCGAATACTAAGGTTCTAACTTGGCGAGCCTAGCATGTATGCATGGCCTCGAACACGGACCAAACGTTAAGCATGAGTCATATAGTTGATATGATGCCCATTTGATGCTCGCTTTGAAGCTACAATCACTCATGATGATCGGACTTGGTGTAGTGGATTTGGTTCATGTAATCACCAAAAAGGCACGAGGGATGTCGTTTTTGAGTGGGAGTTCATTCGTAATATAGATTAGTTGAACTCAATCTGTCATAAATTTAGTCTAAACTTTACAAATTCTGTTGTAGATGGCACCACCTGCTTTTAATTTCAATGTGTTCATGGAGAAAGAGAAACTTGCAACGAACGGTAGCAACTTTACCGAATGGGCCATGAATTTGAGGATTCTCCTCTCTGCTGCACAAAAGCAATATGTGCTAGAAGTGCCGCTAGGCCCCCTACCTTTTGAGGATGCCTCTGACGAGGAGAAGAATTTCTATCAGACTCGTCAGGAGGACCACAACTTAGTTCATTACGGCATATTGTATGGGCTAGAGACGGAACTTCGAAAGCGTTTCGAAAACGGCAATGCATTTGATACAATGGGTGAGTTGAAAATGATTTTCGACACACATGCTGCTGTAGAGAGCTACAACGCTTCAGAAAAGTTCTTTAGCTGCATGATGGAAGAGCACAACTCCGTTAGTGAGCATATACTCAAGATGTCCGGTTACGCCGATATGCTTGTGTCCTTGGGAATAACGATTCCCATTGACTTAGGCATCCATCGTGTTCTGCAGTCTCTGCCACCTAGCTATAAGAGCTTCGTGATGAACTATAATATGCAAGGCATGAAGAAGTCTCTCCCGAGCTTCACAATGCTTAAAACTGCAGAAGTGGAGATCAAAAAGGAACATCAAGTGTTGATGATCAATAGGAACACTGGTTTCAAGAAAGACAAGAAGGGAAAACGGAAGGGAAGTAAGGGCGGCCAGCCGGTTGTCGTGCCTAAAAAGAAACCCCGAGTTGGACCTAAGTCTGATACCGAGTGCTACTATTGTAAGGGGACTGGCCATTGGAACCGCAACTGCCCCAAGTATTTCGCAGTCAAGAAGGTCGGCAAGGCAAACAAAGGTATATATGATATACATGTTATTGATGTGTACTTGACTAGTTCTCGCAGTAGCACCTGGGTATTTGATACCGGTTCAGTTGCTAATATTTGTAACTCGAATCAGGGGCTGCGGAACAAGCGACCGCTAGCAAGGGGTGAGGTCAAGATGCGTGTCGGCAATGGATCAAGCGTTGATGTGATCGCCGTCGGAACGCTGCCTCTCCATTTGCCGTCGGGATTAGTTATAAACTTGAATAATTGTTATCTGGTGCCTGCACTGAGCATGAACATTGTATCTGGATCGTGTTTGATGTGAAGTGGTTATTCATTTAAATCCGAGAACAATGGTTGTTCTATTTATATGAATGAAATCTTTTATGGTCATACACCGATGATGAATGGTTTATTTCTACTAGATCTCGATGATAATGTTACACATATTCATAATGTTGATGCTAAAAGGATTAAACTTAATCATGATATATCCGCATATATGTGGCACTGCCATCTAGGTCATATTGGCGTTAAACGCATGAAGAAGCTCCATTCGGATGGACTTTTGGAATCACTTGATTTTGAATCATTTGATACATGTGAGCCATGCCTTATGGGCAAGATGACTAGAACGCTGTTTTCCGGTTCAATGGAACGGGCGATAGATTTATTGGAAATCATACATTCTGATGTATGTGGTCCAATGAGTGTGTCGGTGCGAGGGGGATATCGTTATTTTGTTACTTTCACGGATGATTTGAGTAGATACGGTTATATCTACTTGATGAAACACAAGTCTGAAACCTTTGAAAAGTTCAAGGAATTTCAGAATGAAGTGGAAAATCATCGTAATAGAAAGATAAAATTTCTACGGTCCGACCGTGGAGGTGAGTATCTAAGTTACGAGTTTAGCACTCACATGAAAGAGTGTGGAATTGTTTCACAACTCACACTTGCCGGAACACCACAACGAAATGGTGTGTCGGAACATCGTAATCGTACTTTATTAGATATGGTTCGATCTATGATGTCTCTGACGGACTTGCCGTTGTCATTTTGGGGTTATGCACTAGAAACTGCTGCATTCACTTTAAATCGGGCACCATCTAAATCCGTTGAAAATACACCGTATGAATTTTGGTTTGGAAACAAACCTAAGCTATCATTTCTTAAAGTTTGGGGATGCGATGTTTATGTGAAGAAACTTCAACCGGATAAACTCGAACCCAAAGCGGAAAAATGCGTCTTCATAGGATACCCTAAGGAAACTATTGTGTATTCCTTCTATCACAGATCCGAGGGCAAGGTTTTTGTTGCCAAGAATGGATCCTTTCTAGAGAAAGAGTTTCTCGCAAAATGTGTGACTAGTCGGAAGGTAGAACTCGAAGAGGTTATTGAACCTTCTCTTCAAAGTATGGCGAGTAGCGCAACACCGGAAGTCGTTCCGGAGTTGTCTCCACTAGTTGAAGAGGGAACTAATGATAATGATCATGAAACTCCAAAAGAGAACACTACCGAACCTCGCAGGTCTAGCAGGGCGCGTAGCCCCGGTCAGACGGAAATCCTGTCATGAATTTCATGGTTGATGAAAATGATGACCCTGCAACGTATGAAGAAGCGATGATGAGCCCGGATTCCAACAAATGGTTAGAAGCCATGAAATCCGAGATGGAATCCATGTATGAAAATCAAGTTTGGAACTTGGTGGAATTACCTCACGACCGAAAGGCCGTGGAGAACAAATGGATTTTCAAAAGAAAAACTGATGCTGATGGGAATGTGACCATCTATAAAGCTCGACTTGTCGCAAAGGGGTTTCGACAAATTCAAGGAGTTGACTACGATGAGACATTCTCTCCCGTAGCGATGCTAAAATCAGTTAGGATTATGTTAGCAATTGCTGCATATTTCGATTATGAGATATGGTAGATGGATGTCAAAACCGCATTTCTCAATGGTAATATTGAAGAAGAGTTGTATATGATACAACCAAAGGGTTTTGTCGATCCTAAGGATGCTAACAAGGTGTGCAAGCTTCAACGATCCATCTATGGAGTGAAGCAAGCATCACGAAGTTGGAATCTCCGCTTTGATGAGGTGATCAAAGAGTTTGGATTTGTCCAAACTTATGGAGAAGCTTGTATTTACAAGAAAGTGAGTGGGAGCAATGTGTCATTTCTGATATTATATGTGGATGACATATTATTGATTGGAAATGATATAGATCTTTTAAACAGTGTTAAAAGTTATCTAAACAGCAAATTTTCAATGAAGGACCTAGGTGAAGCGTCATACATATTAGGCATAAAGATCTATAGAGATAGATCTAGGCGCCTAATAGGGCTATCGCAAAGTACATACCTTAATAAGATTTTAAGGAAGTTTAAAATGGACGGAAGTAAGAAGGGGTTCTTACCTATGTTGCAAGGCAAGAAATTGAGTAAGACTCAAAGTACGGCTTCGGCGGAAGAAAGAGAGATAATGGACAAAGTCCCCTATGCTTCGGCCATAGGCTCTATAATGTACGCCATGCTATGTACAAGACCGGATGTGGCACATGCTATTAGTTTGACTAGTAGGTACCAATCGGATCCAGGTTCGAAACACTGGATAGCGGTCAAGAATACCCTTAAGTACTTACGAAGAACTAAGGATATGTTTCTTGTATACGGAGGTGAAGAAGAGCTCGTCGCTAAGTGTTATGTTGACGCTAGCTTTGACACCGATCCAGATGACTCTAAGTCTCAATCCAGATACGTATTTCTCATGAATGGCGGAGCGGTTAGTTGGAGGAGCTCCAAACAACCTGTGGTGGCGGGATCAACAACGGAGGCCGAATATGTTGCTGCTTCGGAAGCGGCTCAGGAAGCAGTTTGGATGAAGGAGTTCATATCCGAACTAGGAGTGGTTGCAAACGCGTTGTACCCGATGGTGATCTATTGTGACAACAATGGTGGCATTGCCAATGCCAAAGAGCCAGGGTCTCACAAGCATTCCAAGCATATTAAGCGCCGGTTTCACTCCATCCGCGAGCATGTCAAGGATGGAGATATAAAGATTTGTAAAGTACACACGGATATCAATGTAGCACATCCATTGACTAAAACTCTCCCTAGAGCAAAACATGATCAACACCAAAACTCAATGGGTGTTAGATTTATCACTATGTAACTAGATTATTGTCTCTAGTGCAAGTGGGAGACTGAAGGGAATATGCCCTGAGAGGCAATAATAGTGTTTATTATGTGTATTCCAAGTATATGATAGATGTTTTTTTTGCATGCTATAATTGTGTTAATACGGAAACGTTAATACATGTGTGTTTAATAAACAAACAGAAAGTTCCTAGTTATGCCTCTCTCATAAACTAGCTCGTTGATTAACAAGATGATCAAGGTTTCCTGATCATGGACATTGGATGTTGTTAATAACGGGATCACAACATTAGTGTAATGGTGTGATGAACATTCATCCGAAGTATAGCATTATGATCAAAGTCATTGAGTTTATATTGCTATAACAACTTACGAAGTGATCCTAATCCTTATACCATGAGATCATGTCAATCACTAACACCGGAAGAGTTTCTTGATAACATCAAACGTCACACCATAACTGGGTGATTATAAAGATGGATTCAGAACTAATAAAGTGTTATGTTGAGGCCCATGGATCGAGAGTGGAATTTGTTCATCCCGATGACGGATAGATATACTCTGGGCCCTCTCGGTGATATCACATTAGTTAGCTTGCAAGCAAGTGATTTGATCACTAGAATGTTATATCACGGGAACGAGAAAAAAGTGCATGTCAGTAACAAGATCAAACTAGGTATGGAGATACCGATGATCGAATCTCGGACATTTAATATATCATGAAACAAAGGGATTAAGATACTAGCGTAAAAGGTTCCGACGATCACAAGAAAGTCATCGCTGAATGTGTGGGAGTCAGTATGGGTCTCCAGATCCCGCTTCTGATTATTGATCCGAGAGGGGTCTCGATCATGTCCGCATTATTCATGAACCGTAGGGTGACACACTTAAGAGACACCGACATCCAATTGGAGCAAAAGTTTCATGCCGAAAGAATGAACAAGCGCAGGACTTTATTTCACTAGATACCGAAACAGGTTTTTGGGTGAAATTGCATAAAGTGGTTATGCATGTGAAATAGAATTCTAGCAAGGGGTTATTTGTGAATGTTTGTCATTAAAGTAATTGACAAAATTCTGAATAAAATAAAAGAGTTTTATTTAATGAGAGTTTGCATTAAATTTGGTGGAAATTTAATGGCAAGTTTGAGTGGGATTTTGAGTGGAGGGATTTGAATGGATTTTTGTGAGTGGAGTGTCCACCCACATGAAGAGGGGAGGGCAAGGGGGAAGCCCCCATGCGCCGGCCACCCCCTTGGGGTTCCCCCCTCCTCCTATAAAAGGCACCCCTCTCCTCACTTCTCACTCACACCTCCTCGTGAAGGATCTCTCTCCCCCTCTAGAATTTATCCCCCATGGTCTCGGACTAGCGAGATACATGTTCCCGGTGGCTATTCGGTAAGAAAGATTTGTGCTTCCGCTGCATCGCTGGAGCGAGGAGGCGGAGGTTGCTCGGTGCCTCGAACGTGTGTGCGAGCACGGATGCGCTGCTGATTTGCGGCGCTAGGACTTCCTCTCGATCTTGAGATCGGCAAGAGATCGTCTACATCAACCACGAGTCGAACTCATTAAGCTTTGTCGGTCTTCAAGGGTATGTTCTCTACGGATATATATCCGCCCGTTGTTTGTATCTAGTAGATAGATCTTGGTACTTAGTTCCCATCGTAGGAAATTTTTTGTTTTCTATGCTGCGAACCCTACAGTGATTCCTTGTGCAGATCCAACATATGGGTGGGCACCCTTACGCCCCACACTTTTGGTGTCTATATTATCTATGAATGGTGTTTAGGGATATAGTCCATGTAAATGGTACTATGCCGGGCATCACTAGGTCATAGAGTCTTCGGGAACTCATCAGGGTTTTAGCCTACCCGAAAGGGGGCTTAACGAAGGTGAGCTAACTCGATGGATCGTGCAGACATATGAGGTCGTGGAGAGGGCAGTGATTGGCTTGGACCAACTACTAGGCCCCACATCATGGAATTGTGGACGGGAAAGTACGCCCGGTTGTGCAAGAAGGAGTTGATCTCTCATGGGAAAAGTAACGCACCTCTGCAGAGTGTAAGAATTGTAACTTGTCCGGGAAGGAGCTACGAACGCGACAGGAAAGGAAATCCATGAAAGTTCTGGTCAACCTGTGAAGGCTGATGTTCATAGATTTTTATAATAAAATCAACCTTGAAAGAAAGAATTATGAAAATTGTATAGTGCCAAAGACTAATAGTCTGAGGTGGTAGATAGAGCATCAAACTTCCTACCTTGCATATAATGAATTTGCTGTGTAACGTTGTTACTCATCCTTTCCTTTGAATCCTTGCTTAGACTCTGAGAATCCCGAAGATACTCCAATGTATGTAGCTGAGAGCCAAGAGGAGGTCTTCTATGAAGAGCCCAACTTGTATGGAGACGTAGAAGGGGAGGACTACGACATCGTCTACGAAGGAGAGTTACAAGTGTCCAAATAATTACTATAGTTCTAGTAGCCACTTGAGCCGAGCAACATGAACAATATATAGCAATAAGTTGTTGAGCTCAATTTGGAGTTTAAGTTTTAAATTTGAAACTTCCGCTGAAACACTTATATTTTGGTTTGTAAGTTGAATCTTTTGGAAGTCTTGAACTTCCGGTATTGTAATAATAATAATGTGTGTATGTTTGTAATATGGACCCGCAATGTTTCTGTTGTACCACTCTGAGGGATGTGATATTTACAGAACGATGTTCTGTGGATGTCATGTCAACGACTATAGTCTACTACACATGCAGTGGTATGCTGGGTCACCGCATAGGTGATGGGTGACCCCCCATTCGTTTCTTTATGAAGAGCCAGTGTGTAGAGGTCCCAACCTTTAATAAGGTAGAGATCCCTGTGTTTACAATGCTAGTCCCTGGATCAATAGCTAGCATCCATAGTTAAGATGTAATATCAAGAAACAAAGGTCATAATACAACTTTATAACCAGGAATAAAATAATTCATTACATCTTACATAGCTCATTTGGCTATCTCATTACAATGCAGCAGAATATAGCAATAGCATGGGTTACTTCATCTTCAAAGTGCCACAGGCATTCATGTTGGTTGTAGACTTGTAATCCTAATCAATAAACTTCACTAACATCAAAAAAACCTGCAACATAATAAGTTATAGCCACAAGGGTCAATACATTTGAATTGTATTGGCAAGTGATATTATGGTAGTATAGTGGATTCTATCATCTATATGCATTTGGCTAAGTGGAGCTTAGGCTTGCTTTGCTCAAAATAGATTTTCCTTATCATTTTAAAACACTAGGTTTTTGCTTGACAAAATCACCCAAGGCATCTCCCAATAGAAATTGGTGATCCTTCAACCCTTGTTCAACCACAAGTTTTTAACTTAGAAATTTGGATGAGGAGATTCTTGATAGCTTCCATGTCTTGATGCTCAAATTTTCCTTTACCAGGGACATGGCTAAGTACTTAGATTTTTCACTCTGCGGAGGTGGTGCACTTTCCCCACAAGACTTGGTTTCACCAAGACAAGATCTTTCAGAAGCCTTCCCTTAGACCAGAATGGACGCGTTCCAACCTATCATCCCCTACCACGAAATGTCCATTTGGCTAAGTTATTGCAACCTATATGATCCAGGCAGAGCCCATAATGCCAAGTGGCTGCACTTGAAGCTTCTCAACATTTGACATCTCAAATCTCTTTGTTCCTGGGTGGCCATCCACAAGTGAGATACACAAGGTAAACCATAGAAATGGGCCTTGTATAACCACTCAACACAAACCATTCCTTCCATTCCACCCAGGTGATTCATTCATTTAGTTGTTTTATTAAACAAAACACAAGTCCTTGACTTAGAAATATTCCATAGCATGAATATAAACCATCCTTGTTTTCTACTAGCTAAGCTAAGCATGATAGTAGTAGGAATCTTAACTTAGGAAATTTCTACTAAGGTTTCATCTACTAGGTTTTCCCATGGCATAGTTTATACTTAGCAAAAATTCCATGCAAGTCCTACTTAGAAATATCACTAATGCATAGTGAAAATAATGGGACAAAGTATGAAGCATCACTTGCCTTTTAGGTAGAGAATATAAGTTCACTCCTTGATCTTGCAATATTCACACTCTTCAAATCACTACAATTCAATCAAGCAAGCCAATATTTAATCTACCATTCAAGCAAACATCACATGAAATAATAGAACAAAGCAATGCATGCAAGCATGCCAAAGATTGTTTTATTTGGAAAAGTGGTTTCTAATAGGTTATAAACATTCTAAAACACCTATTGGTCAATTTATATAAGTGGCAAAACCATTTGCAAAGGATTTTACCTATAAACCATTTTTTTAAACAAATCAATATTTTATGTGGTTAGAATTGCCTTTAGCAAGCAATAATCTTTATAGGGTTCACCAAATATATTTTTAAATCATAAAACTTTGTTTTTAGGGTCAGAGAGTTTAAATCAAAATATTTTCCCAAAGGGTTTCCTCCAAAAGCATTTTTAATAAATGAACATTATCTTTATTTGACTAGAAATGTTCTCAATCAAAGATTTATTCTTTTGCTTCACAAAATATGCTTTTGAAACCACAAGTTGGTTTAGATGGTCAGTAGGTTCAAACAATCCATTTTCCCAAAGGTTTTATCACAAAAATAATTTTAGAAAGAATTTTATATTCAAATTATGCCTACACAAGTTTCTGCAAAAACAACCATTTTTCCAGAAGCAATTCATTAAAAAAAGTGCATGGTTGGGTAGGATTTGTCTTGCTGATTCCATTGATATAAAATTTGCAAAATTTGGACGTGTAGATTAAAAGTTATGCAATTTACAAGATTGAACATCTAATAGAACATAATTTCTGTTTTAAATCAACTCTGGGCCACGTGGCTGCTTCCTATTGGGCAAAAATGGTTCGCGTGGATCGATCAGCTCTGTCCGCAGGATCTAACTTAATCGCACGGTACAGATCGCAGGATACCTCTTCGCTTAGATTCTATCGTAGTCACTGGATCTACATCCTACTCGAGTATCGACCATCGAGTGGCGGCCAGGCGGCGGCCGTGAGTGTTGGCGGCGAGTGGCAGCACGCGCTCTGTCAGTGGTGTCACCGGCGAGGTAGGAAGCGAGGGAGAGGTTGGCGAGGCTTACCAGGCTCACAGAGACTTGCTGAAGCTCGAGGTGGGGTCGGCTACTCAAGGGGCGCACGGGGTTGCTGTTAATCGCTCGCCAGAGTAGCTGCGGGCGGCGGTGCTCTCGGGTTGGCGTTGCTGGCGACGTTTAGGATCACGCTAAGACAAGTTAGGAGCTGTGTTAGCTGCGCACGCGGTCGGTGGTCATGTGTGCATCAACGAGAGGAAAGGGGTGGTCAGATACTACCTGGGGGACTCGCCGGAGGAGGAGCAGACGGTGGTGATGCTCTGTCGTCGATGATGCCGATGATGTGGGTCAAGCGCGAGCAAGCCGAGGGTGCAGAGAGATGCGCCAGGGGATGGGGAGCATGCTCGTGTGGTCAAGGAGGCGAGGGGCGACAGGGTTTGGCCGGAATTGATGGAAGTGCTCGCCAGAGACAATGGCGGTGCAGCGCAAAATTAGGCAGCCTGGGGGCGCACTAGGGTGGGAGATTGAGTGGGAAACAGAGAGGAGGGAGAGGCGCTTAAGAGGGCGAGGTCGCGGGGCTGTTAAATGGCGTCATTACCGTGCAATCAATCGAAGAAACTATGGACAGAACGGCCGGGGAAGGAGAGCGTGGTCTTCGCGCGGGTGAGAACGACGATGAGGTGGCAGTGGGGTCGCTTCGTCAGCAAAGGAGAGACAGGGGAGGTGGGGTCCAGACGTCAGGGACTGAGCGGGTTTGTTTGCGAGTGCGAATCGTTTTCTCGCGGAAGAGAGAGAGGGTGGGATGGACTGGGTTAGTTGGGCCTTGCTAGGCTGGGTGTTTGTTTCATTTCATTTTTTTTTGTTCTGATCATTTTTCTTTTTTCCATTTCTATTTATTTGTTTTAATTTTGTTTAAACTTTTCAAATAACAATTTGATTTCAAACTTCAACCAAACTTTTTGTGTATTCAAATACAGATTAAGAATACATTCTGAAGTCAATTTTGGAATGAATCTTTTATTCTTTTTAGGGTCTTTTATTTATTTTATAAATAGACATTTGTCTTTAATTCAAATGGAATTTTGGTTAATGCCATTTTATTTAATTTGAAAATTCTTTATCCATTATTTTATTTGGATTTGGATTATATTTATTCCATTTGCTTATGGATTAGGCCAATATTTAATTTGGTCTTTAAATATTCCTCATTTAATATTTCTTTCTTTATCTTATAAATCCATATCTTTTTATTTATAGATCCAAAGTTGGTGATTCCAATTTGTAAAATCTTATTTGATATTTATTTATCCTTTTAAATATCTTTGGGATTAATTGCTGACCATTTGGTATGGATTTTTAGATAGGTGCTTTATTAGCTTTGGAAATTCAATTTACTTTTCTTATTAAATTCATAAGATTTTATCTATGGCTCCAAATTAAGTGAAACCAATTTCTATGGTTTTATAATATTTCTATTTTTCATTCTTGATCATTTTTGAATGTTTGTTTGACAAATTTTATATGGATCAAATCCATAGGCTTAGAGATAGCTTGGAAATGTTTTTCTTCCTTTAGGGTTTTAGAGTTTTGGTTTATTTTCCAAGTGTTTAAATTCCAAGATGCATTTAGGAAGAATGCATTTCACTTGATTTGAATTAGTTGAATTCAAACATTATTCAAAGTTTGTTCAAGATGGGATTTTAAGTTTCCATTTAGAAATAAAAAGTTTCTTTTCACCCTAAATTTCAACAATTGTTTATTTGTTTATTTATTTTTCACATTACAAAATTTGGAAA
The DNA here is from genome assembly GCA_023614405.1 of Avena insularis. NCBI lineage: Eukaryota > Viridiplantae > Streptophyta > Magnoliopsida > Poales > Poaceae > Avena > Avena insularis. The sequence continues at coordinate 317,840,448 of CM042687.1, read as the reverse complement.
ATTTTGGGATGTGACACGGTGGTGTTGTTTATTATTTTCTCTTATTTACTCTTGAGTCAAATAGGAAACACCGCACTATTAAGAGGGGTGATCTCGATGTGCTCTTTGGGGATGTTCTACACCAAATATACCTCTCATCATCTAAAACCACACACCCATTCGAAGAGAGAGAGAGAAAACAATCTTGAAAAATGAGTCAAACAGGGGTTCCTGTGAAATTGGCAAAAGCACCGGTGGCGCCGGTGCTGTCGCCGGAATTTCCGGTCGCCACCGGAAATTCTCGGTGTACGCCGATATGGATTACTGCATAGCCTTTCGGTTGTTCGCCAAGAATTTTGGTCGCTGCCGAAAATTCCGGCGTGTGGTCCGATCGACCGGAGCTGTCGCCGGAAATTCAGGCGAGCAAATCGGTCCGACCGGACTTATTGCCGGTTCTGTCGCAGGAACCCCCAAACGGCTCTTTTTCCCCTCATACTATATATATCCCTTTCTTATCCACTGAGAGGTTAGGCACTTGAGCTAACATTTCATTTCTTGAAGCTTTCTCTCTCTCCCCCATTGTTGAAACACAAAAGCTTGAGGATCTCCCATTCTAACCAACCAAATCCAAATCCCTTTGGTAGAAAGGAAGAGGTCCCGATCTATGTTTCCACCAAGCCAAAGTTCATTCCCCCTTGAGTTCATCGAGTTAGCTTGTTACTCTTGGGTTTGTGGGAAATCCTAGGCGGCTAGGTTCGACCGGAGGCATTCGGCTTGTGATTTGCTCCGTGGAATGTTTTTGACGGTTTGGAGACTACCTTAAAGTCTACCACGAGTAAGTGAGCTATTCCTTCATGGGTAGGCTCGGAGAAGAAGGTGAGCCTTTGTGGCATGTGAGGAATCCTTCGTGGAACCTCACACCTCTCCAACGTGACGTATCCCCCTTCCCAAAGGTGGTGAACATGGGAATACATCTTCGTCTCCGCGTGCTTCAGTTATTCCTTAACCGATCTCTTACTTGTGTTGTTTACCTTGTGATAGCCTTCGAGCTTGAATTATCTTGTTTATCATCTAGGTTTCCTCACCTAGTTGGCATTTAGGCTCACTTATATTCCGCAAAGCCTAAAAATTGCAAAAGATTATAAAGAATTTTGTAGAAACCTATTCACCCCCCTCTAGGTTAACCATCTTACACTTTCAATTTGTATCAGAGCCCAGGGCTCTTTTAAGGGTTTCACCGCCTAAGAGAAAAGATGGTTTTCTCCGATGATGAGGAGGATAAGACTTATTCGGTCAAGGAGCTTCGTGAAATCTTAGCCAAGGGTGCCCTTGAAAAGGCCAAGGCTGATTCCGATCTCCTTGTCTGAATGAGTTACCTAGAAGGACAACTTAAGGCCATTGGTGATGGGGATTTTCTTGGTAACCCATTGGTAGTACCTCAAGGGAGGCCAATGGACATCAAAAAGGATAAGGATGCCGAGTCCGCTCATGAGGGTGGCTCGTCAAAAACTTCCACGCCCCTAATCAATTCCCTTATGTTTATCCTAAGAAAAAGAACATCATGCCTCATATTAATGGTTCGGGTCCTGCACCTCATTATGATGAAACTAATTTCTCTCATTGGAAAGATTCTATGGAATATCATCGTCGCAGTTGTAGCATTGAGCTTTGGGAGATCGTATGCACCGGTTTCCACTATCATGATCCCAACAACCTCACTCCGGGAGAGTACTATGACTGTCAACTAAATGCAACGGCTTGTAACAAGATAAGGAGTGCCATTCACCGCACTCTCCATGATCAAGTCAGCGACATCCCCACCGCAAAGGATCTTTGGGATAGGATTGTCATTCTCCAAGAGGGAACCTCTCTTACCCAAAAGTCCAAGTATGAAGCTGCCAAGTCAGAGATGAACATGTTCATGAACCATGATGGTGAGACTATCGCTGAAGCATACAAGAGACTTGTTGCCCTCCGAGTGAAGATTGGTGGCCTAGGATGTGAGAAGTATGATGATGGATTCAATTTGAATGATGAACTTATCAAGTCCGAGATTGTCTCCATGATCGCGGTCACCGACAAGAAGCTTGCCTTGAACTTGCATAGAGCTAATCAATTCACTCCTGATGATCTAGTCTCTTATCTAGTTGCCATGGATAACTTGGCGGATGAAGGGCAAAAGATCAAGGAGATCAACTGTGCTATTGGGTCTTCCCACTCTCTAGCATTAAAGGCCAAGCATGTGCAATAAGATGTTGCTAGTGATGAAGAAAGCGATGTTGATGGAGTTGATGATATGCTCTCTCAACTTGCCCTCTTCACCAAGAACATGAAGTTCTGAAGAAGGAGAAGTTCAATGGGATCAAGTGAGAAGAAGAGGACGTGCTACAATTGTGATGAGTCGACCCGTTTTGCCAACAAATGTCCATATGAGAAGAGGCTTGACAAGCCCAAGTATGAATAAGGTGTCAAACCAAGATTGAAGCCCAACCCCATCAATGAAAGATACAAGAGGAACAATAGGTGTGATGGCAAGGGCTTCCTAGGTCAAGAATACATATCCGACAAGGAGGAAGAGGATGAAGAGAAGGTGGTTGTAGTGGCCGGTTTGGCCTTCGCCAAACCCGGGTCTCTCTTCACCTATGACTACACCGACAACTCTCCTACTCCCAAGGTCACCGCCACTTGCCTCATGGCAAGGAGATCCAAGGACGAGTCCGACGTGGAGTGTGGGGATAAGGAGAAAGCGGTGGGTGTGACCGGTTCGGCATATGTTGAACCCGGTTCACCTCTCACCTACGACTACGCCAAGGACTACATCGAGAGTTATCCTATTCCCAAGATCATCGGTTCTTGTCTTATGGCAAGAAGCTCCAAGGTAATTGTCTCTCCTCCATCCCTATCTAGTGTCTTGGATGATCTTGAGAGTGATCATGATAGTGATAGTGATAGTGATGAATTTGGAGAAGAGTATATAAAAGAAATGTATGCTATCATGAAGTCTCTTCCTCCCATTGCTCGTGCTAGAGTCAAGCAATTAATGGAACTTGTTAGCTCACGTGATGAGGCCATTGATAGCTTGGAATCTCATATTGATGATGAGAAATGAAGATTCAATCTTCTTGAGCAAGAGCTTTGTGAGGAAAAGAATACCAATTCTTTTCTTAAACTACAAATTGAAAATTTTGAAATTGATAAAGCAAAAGACATGGACACTATTGATAAGGCTAAATCATTGTCCCAAGAGCTTGATGCCTCAAAGAAAGAGCTTGAATTTGCTCATGCTTCTCTTACCAAGGACCTTAAGCACCTTGAGAAGGCTAGTTTGCTTGTCAAGCGTGAGCTCATAAAACTTGGAGAGAACCATGATCAACTTCGGGTGTCCTATGAGAAGGCTCTTGGTACATTGAAGGATCCAATTATTGTTGAAAATGATTCTTGTACCTCTAACTCTACCTTTGATCAAGCTCACCTCATTGAGGAAAATAAGAAGTTGAAAGAGCAACTTGAGAAAGAGCGCCATGCACCTACCTTCAAGGTAAAGATCCTAGATGAGATTTTATCTCGTCAAAAGACGAGAATTTCCAAGGAAGGTGTCGGTTTTAATCCAAAGAACAACACAAGCAATTCCATTCCACCAAATAAGATAAACTTTGTAAAAGAAGGTGACAAGGTGGTTGACCAAGTCAAAAGGAATGTGGTGAATAGGGATCCATGAGGGGCAATCCCAATCACAAGTATGCGGGAAAGTCTAATCCTTCCTATGTGCTATGTAAGGGCACTCAAGGAGATGTATATGCCAAATATGTTGGACCTAGAAATGGTTATGCTTATAGGTGGTACTCAATTTGGGTACCTAAGGATCTTGTTGCTAATGCTAGGGGACCCATTACTCAATGGGTTCCTAAATCAAAGAATTGATTTTGTAGGGTTATGCCTCCGGTGGATCAAAATGGGTGTTTTATAGTGGATGCACCAATCACATGACCGGAGGTAGAACTGGGCTTGACCAATTCATTCACGATGTCAACTCAACGTCAAGCATCACTTTTGGAGATAACTCTAAAGGAAAGGTACTAGGTTATGGTAAGTTGGTAATCTCCAAGGTTTTGACTCTAGAGACTGTCTTACATGTTGAAAACCTTGGTTACAACTTGCTTTCAATTAAACATCTTGTGGATGCCGGCTATGACTCCTATTTCTCTAGAACTTTTGTGAAGGTCTTTAGGGGTGATGATCTCAGCTTGGTTCTCATTGGACACGTGGAAGGCGACCTTTATGTGGTCGACCTCTCGAAAGAGATCCAATCTCTTCCTACATGTCTAATGGCCAAGGCTGACAAGGGATGGCTTTGGCATCATCGCCTAGGTCATGTCAACATGAGAAATCTCAATCTACTCCTAAAGGGTGAGCATATTATTGGACTAACCGGTATATCCTTTGAGAAATATTGTGTGTGCAGTGCTTGCATTTCAGGAAAGCAAATTGGGAAGCATCATCCTTCCGTTACCAAGGTGGCCACGTCAAGACCCTTGGAGTTGCTCCATTTGGATCTCTTCTGGCCATCGACATATGACTCCCTTGGTGGAAGAAGATATGGTCTTGTCATTGTTGATGATTACTCAAGGTATACTTGGGTCTTTCTTCTCAAGACGAAGGATGAGACCTTCAAGGAATTCATGATCTTCGCCAAACAAGTTCAACGCACTCATGGAGTGGAGATCAAGACCATTAGAACCGACAAAGGCACCGAGTTCAAGAACTACACCATGCAAGAATTTGTTGAAGATGAGGGGATCAAGCATGAATTCTCAGCTCCTTATACCCCTCAACAAAATTGTGTTGTTGAAAGGAAGAACCGGACAATCATTGATATGGCAAGAACAATGTTGAGTGAATTCAAGTGCCCTCACAATTTTTGGGGAGAAGCTATTGCTACCGCGGTCCACTACACGAACTGGCTCTTCCTCCGAGCTCCCTTTGACATGACTCCATACAAGATTCTCACAAGTAAGAAGCCCAATGTCAACTACTTCCGCGTCTTTGGATGTAAGTGCCTCTTCAAGAACAAAAAGGAAAAGCTCGGTAAATTCGAATCTAGAACTATAGAGGGTATATTTGTTGGTTATGCAGAAAACTCTCATGCCTATAGATACTACAACAAGACCAATGGTTGTGTTGAAGTATCTTGTGACATGGAGTTTTTGGAGAATAATGGCCCCCATGAGGGGCAAGTTTCTTCTCATGATGTAGGTGATGGTGATTCTTCTCAAGTCATCAAGTTGATGGGTATTGGGCACATATTGCCCACCGAGTCTCACATCCATGGTCAACAAGATGGTGGGGGATAATCAAGCTCAACTCAAGAAGAGCCAAGCTCTACCCAAGTTGATCCATCAAATGCATCACAAGATCAACATCTCACTCAAGATGCCATGCAAACCAAAGAACAAGAACCAAGCCCTCAAACCCTTGAGCAAGACCAAGTAGAAGATCAACCTCCATCTCAAGGCCAAGTTCAAGATGGTGTCAATGATCAAGGCCCCTCAAAAGATGAATTTGTTGATCATGAAGGCACAATTCGGAAGATTAAGGCCTCCTCCATTGCAAGTGGACTTCAAGTCAACAATATCCTTGGAAGCATATCAAGAGGGATCGAGACCCGTGCCAAGAAGAAGAACCTCACAACCTTTTGTGGGCATCATGCCTTTGTGTCCAACTTTGAGCCCCTTAAGGTTCATGAGGCATTGGAGGGTCCAAATTGGGTCAAGTTCCATGCAAGAAGAACTCGAGTGTTTCACCCGCAATGAAGTGTGGTATCTAGTGGAGAGGCCTAAATATCATCGCATCAATGTCATTGGGACCAAGTGGGTGTTGAAGAACAAGCAAGATGAGAACGGGGTCTTCACAAGAAACAAAGCAAGGTTAGTGGCGCAAGGGTATGCCCAAATAGAAGGTATTGACTATGAGGACACCTTTGTGCCCGTTGCTCGTCTTGAAGCTATCCGTCTCTTGCTTGCTTATGCATCTTTCCATAACTTCAAGCTTTATCAAATGGATGTGAAAAGTGCATTTCTTAATGGTCCCTTGAAAGAGGTTGCATATGTAGCTCAACCCCTGGGTTTCGAAAACAAACGCTATCCCATGTGTATCTACTCCATAAGGCTCTCTACGGACTAAAGCAAGCTCCTCGTGCTTGGTATGAGCACCTTAGGGATTTTCTACTCATGGATGGGTTTAGCATGGGTAAGGTCGATTCCACCCTTTTCACCAAACGGGTTAAAGGGGGTGGCTTATTTATTGTTCAAATCTATGTTGATGATATTATCTTTGGTGGAACTAACGAATCTCATAACAAAGCTTTTGCCGAGTTGATGACTATGAAATTTAGGATGTCCATGATGGGGGAGTTGAAGTTCTTTCTAGGCTTCATCATAAAGCAACTTCCTCACGGCACTTTCATCTCTCAAAAGAAGTACATTAAGGACATGCTCAATAAGTTCGAGATGGCCAAGGCTAATCCCATGAAGACACCCATGCCACTAAATGTACAACTTGTCCTTGGAGTTGGTGACAAGGATGTGGATCAAAAGGTATATCGTTTTATGATTGGTTCCTTGCTCTACCTTTGTGCTTCTAGGCCGGATATCATGTTAAGTGTTGGAATGTGTGCTCGTTTTCAATCCGCTCCCAAGGAGTTCCACTTGATGGCGATCAAACGGATTTTAGGTACCTTGTTCTCACTCCTACTCTCGGGCTTTGGTATCCAAAGGGGTCAACCTTTGAGCTTGTTGGCTATTCGGATGCCGATTGGGCAGGTGATAAGGTTGACCGGAAATCAACCTCCGGGGCTTGCCAATTCATTGGCCGGTCGTTGGTGAGTTGGTCTTCCAAGAAACAAAACTCCACAGCCCTATCCACTGTTGAAGCTGAATACATATCCGCGGCATCTTGTTGTGCTCAATTGTTATGGATGAGGCAAACCTTGAAAGACTATGGTGTGTCTCTTGGTACGGTGCCTCTTCTATGTGACAATGAAAGCGCAATAAAGATCGCCAACCACCCCGTCCAACAATGCTGCACCAAACATATTGACATTCGCCACCACTTCCTACGTGACCATGTCGCAAATGGTGATATCAATCTCACTCATGTGGGTACGATGTTCCAATTGGCCGATATCTTCACGAAGCCTTTGGATGAAGCCCGGTTTGTCATGTTGAGGCGAGAACTCGGTATCCTAGATCCCCAAAACTTGGATTGATTTGCTTCTTGCACTATATTCTTGCTCTTAACATGCTATGCAGCCTAGTTGCGCAGCACATGTAGGGATGGTCATCTCACCATGTCTTGGTTTGATGCTTACCTATGTGTGCAACATAAATTGATCTCATGTCATGATATAGGTCCAAGCATCTATCTTTGAGACGCCATGACATGTGTGCTTAAACATAGGGGGAGAAATCCTCCGCCAAATGGTCGGTTTTGTGTATTGGGTGCATTATTGCTTCAAGCTAAATCCTTTGTCCATGGTTGCTCTTTGTTTTTGTTTCTTCATGACCTTGCCTTATGGACAGTGCTCTTTCTGGTCTTCATTTGGATCTTGTGTATATGCTCATACGATTTCTCACAATGTTTCATCTCCAAAACAACAAACAAACAAAATTTGTTGTCTTCAGAAATTTTCCGGCAATAATTCCGGTTCACCGGCCTGACGACCAAAAATTCCGGCGATAGCCAAAAATTCCGGCAGCAGACCGAAAACCCTTATAGAACATATTTTCGGTTCTCTACCAAAAATCTCGGTCGCCACCGGAATTTCCGGTCACAAGGTCGGTTTGCCGATGTTCTCGCCGGAAATTCCGGCGTGGGCATCGGTTCGACCGGACTTATCGCCGAAAATTTTCTGAGGGGGGTATTTATAGCCCGCGCGTGGGGGAAGTTCCATCCTCTTCCTTCTTTCTCCCCCACGCCCACCCCTCCTCCATGGCTGCCGCCCCAAGCTTCCCCACCCCCCATAGGCCCTTCCCTCCACCCAAATCCCTCCCCACTCCACCAAGTTGTAGATCGGGCCTCTACAAGTCTTCTCACCGAAGGTTTTTATCTCTCCTTGCCCGCATTGGGAGATCGGGGAGTGCTCTCCCTCCTTCTCGTGTGGTGCCTTCCTCGTGCTCATCCATGGCAAAGGAGGGGGCATGGCTTCTTCTTCGGCATCCGAGGGTATTTTTGCTCTTTCCTCTCTTTGTTCCCTTTCTTGTTGGTGGTGAAACCCTAGCCTTCATGGTCACTTGTGCTCCCTTAGTTCTCTCTATCCTCCTAGTAGAGTAACTAGGCTAGCATCACCCTAGTTTCACCCACTATTCTCCCTCATGATGTTTATTGCGCAAGTACTAAGTCATGGATAGTATCACTGTCGATTGCCCTAATTTTTTTGGTCTCAGGCCCGGTCGAGCCGAAACCGCCGCCGGAATTTCCAGTCACCGATCCGGTCGGCCGACATGCTCGCCGGAACCATCGCCGATCATTCCGGCGACAGGGTCAGTTCCGCCGAACCTGGAGCCGAAAATTTTCTTTCGCCTGTTTTTTTTATCCATGCGCTTGCCCAACTTTCATTATGTGTTCTTGTGAGCTCTTCTATGGCATATACACTCATTTGTTTTATTTGCCTTTTGTTCTTGTGTGCTTCTTGTGCAGAGTCTGGCCACAGCGATTTTGAGCCCGACACCGGCAAAAAGAGAAAGCTTACTATTCAGCCTCCTCCTCGCCTCACTCAGCGTCAAATCGATAAAGCTGCTCTCACAGGGGGTTCTGGATCTGTAAGTGGACAGAAGAAGAAAGCCTCTGCTGGAAGATGCTCTATGAAGGGCAAGTTCAATCTTGGTCCTACTGAAGAAGAAGTTCCTCCCAACTACAATAATGCTTTGAATAGTAATGTGAATCAGTGGCAGGACTTGAGGAGGCAGAATCCGTACCGCTTTACCAACCGCACTTATCAAGGGGCTGACAAGATGTTCTGGACTGACACTCAGAAGTGCTTTTTGGATGACCTTTACAATGAGCCAACTCGTATGAGGCGGGGTTTCTTTGTTCCTCCCAAGTATCTCAATGAGAACCACTATGCTCATTACCTCTCTACCGATTTTGAGCATGTAGATGTGGCCCTGAAGTAGATGGATGTCTTTGCTCTTGCTACTATCAAGGTCAAGCTAATGCCAGATCTCATTCGCCAGTTCTTCTGCACTACTTACTTTCACACTCATGAGGCTCGCACTATCACTTGCATGACCGTCACCAAGCCATACTCGGCTTCTTTTGATGCTTTCTGCCATGCCCTAGGTTACCCTCCTGACCGTGTCTCTGGCTTCTGCATTCATTCTGAGAATGCCTTCAGTGACAACCAGCTCCTTTTCTGCTATCCCAGTGACCCCAGTCATCAACCTCCCAGCTTGTCAGTCATGTACTACTACTATATGGTGCTTGCTCGGTTCTTCCGCTACAATCTTGTGGGCAAGGCTGGTGCTGCTGTTGATGTCCGCGGTCACCACAAGAATCTGATGTACTACTATGAGCATCGTCGCCTCCGGAAGATCAATGTGTGTGATTCCATCTACTGTGAGATCCAGCGGTCCATTGAGAAGCGCATGACTCCCAATTTCTGTCAGTATGTTCAGCGTCTGATTGAGGCCATCGTTCCTGCAGCTGCTCTCCCCAAAGGTCCGCGTGAAGATATTGAGAATTTCACCTTACCTCGTCGGGGCTCTCATGTGGATCTCCCTCAGATGATGCCGTTGAACGCCGGACCAAGCATGCTCATGATCCTCTATTTGCTAGTGGCTCTCGCTCTCGTAGGGACCTTCCCCGTTCTCTTCCTCGCAAGAAAGGTCTTGAACGGTTATTCAACAGCTTGTGGGATATGTGTCGCTCCTCCTATGATGTTGCCCATCGCAGTTTGGAGCTCAGTTAGGAGAACAGGAGGAAGCACAATGCTTTCTTGAAAGAGCGTGGTCGACCAGTACCAGATTTGGGCAATGCTCTAGCTCATGTCCGTTATGTCAACTTTGAGAAGCCCCCGCTGGATGAGGACATGTTTAGGGGTTTTGATCCATCTATGTTCCCCAGGTTTGCCACTTCCAGTTCCTCTCAGTGCCGTGCTACATCTACAGGGAATGACGATGATGATGATGAGGACGAGGACGAAGAGGAGGGTGACGATGAAGAAGAAGAGGAGGAAGAAGACTATGATGATGTCGATGAGGACAACTTCGCTGGCTAGATCGGTCTCTCCTCTTGTTTCTTCCTTTTTGGTCTCGATGCCAAAGGGGGAGAAAGAGTAGAGTCGCTTCTTTCATGATTTGCCTCATGCACAAGCCCTACTTTGCTCGTTTGTCTCCCATGGGCTTGTGCTTTTATTTGCTCCATCGAACCATTTGTGTGTGTGTTTGGACAACTTTGCAGTTCTCTTATTATACTTGGATTTCCTATCACTATGTGCTTGCTATTATGTACTAGATCTAATCGTATCATAATATCATATTTTGACTCTAGCTCGGTTTGTCATTGTTAACCAAAAAGGGGGAGATTGAAAGGGCAAATAGCCCTTATCTAGTGTTTTGGTTAACTATGACATCGGAGCTAGAGAATGGACTAATGTTTCTATTAGCTTCTCTACAGGTGAGAGTCCACATGTTGTTGGTGATAGGTGATGGGTGACCCCCCATTCGTTTCTTTATGAAGAGCCGGTGGTGTTGTTTATTATTTTCTCTTATTTACTCTTGATTCAAATAGGAAACACCACACTATTAAGAGGGGTGATCTCGATGTGCTCTTTGGGGATGTTCTAAACCAAATATACCTCTCATCATCTAAAACCACACACCCGTTCGAAGAGAGAGAGAAAACAACCTTGAAAAAAACAGGGGTTACTGTGAAATCGGCAAAAGAGCCGGTGGCGCCGGTGCTGTCGCCGGAATTTCCGGTCGCCGTCGGAAATTCTCGGTGTACGTCGATATGGCTTACTGCATAGCCTTTCAGTTGTTCGCCGAGAATTTCGGTCGCCGCCGAAAATTCCGGCGTGTGGTCCGGTCGACTGGAGCTGTCACCGTAAATTCCGGCGAGCAACTCGGTCCGACCGGACTTATTGCCGGTTCTGTCGCAGGAACCCCCAAACGGCTCTTTTCCCCTCATACTATATATACCCCTTTTTCTCCACTGAGAGGTTAGGCACTTGAGCTAACATTTCATTTCTTGAAGCTTTCTCTCTCTCCCCCATTGTTGAAACACAAAAGCTTGAGGATCTCCCATTCTAACCAACCAAATCCAAATCCCTTTGGTAGAAAGGAAGAGGTCCCGATCTATGTTTCCACCAAGCCAAAGTTCATTCCCCCTTGAGTTCATCGAGTTAGCTTGTTACTCTTGGGTTTGTGGGAAATCCTAGGCGGCTAGGTTCGACCGGAGGCATTCGGCTTGTGATTTGCTCCGTGGAAAGTTTTTGACGGTTTGGAGACTACCTTAAAGTCTACCACGAGTAAGTGAGCTATTCCTTCGTGGGATAGGCTCGGAGAAGAAGGTGAGCCTTTGTGGCATGTGAGGAATCCTTCGTGGAACCTCACACCTCTCCAACGTGACGTATCCCCCTTCCCAAAGGTGGTGAACATGGGAATACATCTTCGTCTCCGCGTGCTTCAGTTATTCCTTAACCGATCTCTTACTTGTGTTGTTTACCTTGTGATAGCCTTCGAGCTTGAATTATCTTATTTATCATCTAGGTTTCCTCACCTAGTTGGCATTTAGGCTCACTTATATTCCGCAAAGCCTAAAACTTGCAAAAGATTATAAAGAATTTTGTAGAAACCTATTCACCCCCCCTCTAGGTTAACCATATTACACTTTCAGTCCCAAAGAAGAAGTTGACGAGGAGGGGTTCATGGCTAGAGAGGTCGAAATCCACGATACCGTATTGGGGCGGGACCATCGGGTGCCTTTGTTTCGTGATCTTAGTCTCGCGGATGAAGCCACAGTTGATGGTGGCAAAGGCATAGTGCTTGGTCCAAGGACAAGGTCTTACCGAGATGACAATCACGTGAATAATGGCTTTTGCAAAGGATCAAGGTTTAAGACCTTGTTGGAATTTAAGCAATGGATAAATGACTTCTCGGTGAAGCATCATCGTCCTTACATGGTCGTGCACTCGGACATCAAGAAGCGTTATACGGTGAAATGCGAGGAGGAAGGATGTCCTTGGATTGTGCATGCAAGACCATTCAAGGGAGGTCCCGATTGGCACATATCTAGTTGTGTATCAACTTACATGTGCTGAGGCCCGGTGGTGGATGGCAAGGATGCGAATCACGAGCACCGACAACTCACCTCCGAGTTCCTCGCTTATAGGCTTTCCAATGACATCGCGCCATTTCCAATAATGAGCATCAAGATGGTTATGGAGCTTGTGAAAGCCCTGTTTCACTATGAGGTGAAGTACGGTAAGGCATGGAAGGCTAAGCAAGCCGCATTCAAGATGTTGTACGGTGATTGGGAGGAATCTTATAACCAAATCCCAAGGTTGTTGGGAGTGATGGCCAATGATAACCCGGGCATGGTTCATGTGGTTAAACCTTATGGGAACAAGACAAGGATTGTAAATGAAAGAACCGTTAGAGTTTTTGGCCGTGCATTTTGGGGTTTCGAGCAATGTGTTCAGGCTTTTGAACATTGTAGGCCGGTCATCTCCGTTGATGGCACCTTTATGACCGGTCAATTCAAGGGCACTATCTTGATTGCAATAGCCAATATGCCAAAAACCGGTTGATTCCTTTGGCATTTGCTTTGGTAGAAGTGGAAAGCAATGATAATTGGGAGTGGTTCTTCCATATTTTGAGAACCAAGATGTTAACCCCTCATAGGGAAATATGTGTCATCTCGGACCGTCATCAAGGAATTCTTAATGCGGTGAACCAAGATATTCCCGGCCATGCTCCGTTGCACCATCGTTGGTGCATGAGACACTTTTGTGCAAACTTCTATAGGGCTTGCAAGAGCAAGGATTTAGCCGATGATCTACAAGATTGTTGCCTCGCTTTCACGGAACGTCGTTTCTCAAACTTATACAACAAATTGCTCTTCAACAAATAGCTCAATGCAGGTGGTCGAGAGTTTCTCGATAGGAACATTGAAGAAAGGATAAAGTGGGCACGAGCCTTCGATGATGGTGGGCGGAGGTACGGCCAAATGACAGGCAACATGGCAGAGGCCTCAACAAGTTTCTCAAAGGTGTCCGTGCATTGCCCGTCACGGCAATAGTCCGATATACATTCGACATGATGAATGGGTATGTTCTGAAATACTCACATGAAACGAACCGGCAGATTGCGGCGGACAACAAGAATAAGTACAAATACAAGTACCCACCTAAGGTTGATTATTGGATGCAATTTCAGTCAAAGAAAGCGGATGCCCAAGTTGTCATAGAATATGATAATGACGAGCTAATTTACCAAGTTATGGAGCCTGGAGGTACAACGGCTGATGGTGTCCAACACGGAGGCCGAGCTTTCAAGGTCTCGCTCAAGACTTGTGAGTGCACATGCGGAAGGCCATCATTGCTTCATCTTGCATGCTCGCACTTGCTCGTGGCGTCTCACAAGCGACATTTGGATTACAATAATCCGCTCACAGTGAGAGAGTCTGAGTTCTCTATTGAGACTACTAAGAAGACATGGGCTCCTAGATTTCATACAAACTTGGACCAATCACAATGGCCGGAGTACCATGGAATTCAACTATGGCCCGACCCGAAATGTAAGGTGATTAAACATGGAAGACGCAAGACAAAACGCTTTAGGAGCGACATGGATGGATGGGGCCGTGGTGGTGGTCGAGAAACGTGAAATGACCAATTCCAAGAGCCTCGTGAGAGATCCTAGTGTGGAACGTGCAATGGTGAAGGGCACAATGCAAGAAAGTGTTCCCAAAGGAAAAGAGCAAAAGGAAATGAAGCAAGCACTAGCCAACCAAGTGGTAGCCAACAAGACCCAAGCCAACCAAGAACTAGACAACAAGTTCCAAGCCAACCTAGTGGTAGCCAAAAAGACCCAAGCCAACCAAGAACTAGCAAACAAGTTCCAAGCCAACCTAGTGGTATTCAACAATTCCCAAGCCAACCAAAAACTAGCCAACAAGTCCCAAGCCAACCAAGAAGTAGCCAACAAGTTCCAAGCCACAATGATCCTAGACAACAAGGGCCAAGACAACAAGCTCCTAGAAAACAAGCTCCTAGACAACAAGCTCCTAGGCAACAAAGAGGTCGATCACTTGGGCTTAGAAGAGGAAGAGGGCATGGCGGTTTTAACCAGTTAGTATGTTAGGTTACTTGGCAGGACCAAATCCTTATGTTAATCGGTACGGCTAAAATGTCCATACTTGCATGCTTATGTTACTACCTACTATGCTTATTTCATTGAATCAACTATTGTTCACATTCATGCATCCTTTACTAACTTATACCTTTCATTCTTATAATAGGTATGGCGACTCAACCCAACAAGGACAATGATGGGGAAGGTGTGAACTACTCAAAGTACTGGGCGGACACTATGGAGGTTGTGAGGAAGAGGAAGGAAGCTGAGGAAGAGGAAGAGAGGAAGATGAAGGAAGTTGAGGAAGAGGATAAGAGGAAGGCATTTGATTCGGTAGTTCAAATTGCTCATGACTTGGCTAAAAATAAGGATGAAGAGGACGAGGTGAAGAGGAAGGAGGAAGAGGAAAAAAGAGAAGGAAGAGGAAAAAAGAGAAGGAAGAGGAAGAGAGGAAGAGGCAAAAGGAGAAGGAAGATGAAGAGAGGAAGAGGAGGGCCAATGCTAGGCCACCTTGCGCCGACCAAGAGGAAAGGCCACGGAGGGCGTTTCGTACTTCTGAGGGCCATGGAAAGGAGGTTCCTATTTGTTGGTGCAAAACCGATTGCATTGTTAAGCAGTCCCAAGACTACTATTCTGATAGTTGGGGAAAGAAGTTCTTCATGTGTGCCAACTACTCTCGCTCTCTCGTGCGTAGACGCAACCCGTACGAGACTCCATCTGTATGCATAAAGCTTTTTAGTTCTTCATGTGTCCCAACTATTCCATATCATAGTACTAACATGCACTATTTTCTTGTAGTCTCCCCCTCCGGTATGCAGGTACTACACTTGGATAGATCTCGAGCAACCTCAATCCACGAAGAGTATCCAAGAGATCGATCGTGCCATAATAAGAAGGTGTTACTATGAATTGTTGCATGACGAGGAGATGGCAAAGAAGCGCAAGCAACGTGAGGACGAGCGCCGCAAGAAAGAGGAGGAAGAGGAGCGCCTCAAGAAGGAGGCTCTTGCTGTGGAGAGGGAAAGGCTGCGTCGAACGGCGTGTTGCTCCATGGAGGACGACGGAGAGAAGAATAAGAAGGGCAAAGGGCCTATGTTTTATACTTGTAGACAGAGCCTCGTGGCCCATTGAGCATGTCGAACTTGAAACATGTTGAGAATGTTGTGAACTTTGAGAACTGTCGAACTATGAGTATGTAAAGCCCCTTAAGGGCATAAACACCATGTTTGAGGTGCTTCTATTCGAGTATGTCATGAACTTCTACCCCTCATGTTATATTTGTCTTTTGTCCTATTTGTAAACATGTCATGTGACTCTCAATACAGAGAAATCTTTGAACTGAATACAGTTTTGAGGCATAGCGCATGTCTGATAGGCGCTACACAATGGGTATAGCGCCTATCAAAAAGGCGCTACACTATCTAATTTCACCTGGTCCAAAAAATAACAGAGAGCAAACCGAGCAGCGCCGGCTGGGAAATCCTCTAAGTCACCTGGTACACAAAATAACAGAGAGCAAACCGAGCAGCGCCGCCTAGGCGCTACACATTGACTTAGAGGATTTCCCAGCCGGCGCTCTATTATTTTGTGGACCAGGTGAAATTATCTAGTGTAGCGCCTTTCTGATAGGCGCTATACCCAGTGTGTAGCACCTATCAGACAGGCGCTACACTCTGACTTAGAGGATTTCCTAGCTTGCGATTCTCGGTTTGCTCTCTGTATACATGTGTCGCGCGTATCAGACAGGCGCTACACTTCTGAACTAGACTGAGTTCAGCTATTTCACAGCACAAGTGCACATATATCAATATATTCAGCTTTATAATACAATGCACAACAACATAGTGGCTAAACATCAACATAGTCTCAAACATAAACATAGTGGCATACATCAACATAGTCTCAAATATCAACATAGTGCCATACATCAACCCATACATAGTCTCACACATAGTCTCAAACATAGTGCATCATCATCAACATTGTGCCATACATGACCTACTTCCGTCCACGCGTCCTTGGGCCTCGACCCCTCCTCAGAGGTATCTTCTTTGTCACCTCCTCTTATCCTTGCGACTCGTCATCACCATCATCATACCGTAGGCCTCTCGTCCTCCTAGTTCCTCTTGACCTCAGTGGCGGCTCGTCTTCGACAACACTAGCCTTTCCTTTGTTACGGAAGTCGTCCGGCGTCCAGAGAAGGAACTCTCTCCTTGGCTTCAGCTGGTATGTGGAACGAATCCGGTACTCCTCCTCCGTCTCGTTCTCCATACAAGGCATCTACATGTAAGATTGTATGGCTATGAAAATGCATGGCAAACCGAAAGCACCAAATGCAGGTAAGAAATAAGGTTATCCCATACCTCATCTTCCGAACGAATCACCAAAGTGGTCTCATCCTCAACGTCATCCTGAAGATGGGCCAACAGATCAGTAGTTGACTTGGACCTAGAATTGGACGGGGTTGTGTACTTGGGATCGCGGCAACCTAGCAGGTTAGACAACCGACGCATCTTTTGGGCCGAGCGCTGTAACAAATAACAAGAGAAGTCAAAATCGGTAAGACAACACGCCTATAAGAGTAATCGTCTCACATCCATACCTTAAGAAAGGTTCGCATCATGCCTTCTCCCCTTTTCCCCTTAGGGGCATCATAAAGAATCGCCTCGTCATCATCGACGTATTTCTTTATCTCCGTTCGCTACATAGTCAAGAACAAGAACATGTTAGGCAAGAAAGAGATGAGAGGGCAAGGAAAGTAATGTAAGGGCAACGATAACTTTACCACAAAGTTGAGCGAGGAAGAAATCGGGATGTCGGTCCCCTCCCTGACCTGCCGATTGTACTCGTCGTATGCAAGGTCATAGAACACACACGGCTCTTGCAACATTTATTCCTGAAAGGACGGCGGGCAAATGGAGACACGGGTACTAGAAACAAACCACCGAATGTAGTTGTTGAATGCAACTCCGGAATGAGGTCTTCCACTATTCCATTCCGTTTGTCGAGCCTTCTGCACACAAATGTGGAAGTCCATGACGTGCCTCCTATGATGGTGATCCCAATTCTTGATCTTCCTCTGCCTCTTCCTGCATAACAACAAAGAGCACACAATTGTGGAAGTCCATGTTAGTACCATCCACAGCAATTGAGCACAAGTTCTCATGCTAACTAAACTATGAAGCTCCTTGTCGGTGTCCTTCCACACGGGAGGGTTGCACTGAAACAACCCAAACTGCCTCATCACCCGGTGTGGCATATGAAACTCAACCGCCCAATTGCAAATCAATTGGCAGCCCATGAGCCAGAGACATTGTTCGTCCAAGCACTTTGGGTTAATATCAAACCCGGGAGCAACACCGAGATCATCCCCATAACCATAAGGCTCCCACTCTACCTGCAACATATCACAAGAACATGTTTGCTATCGATTTTGACTCGTGAGGTAAACATTATGGGGAGTGATGTAGAGAAAAACATCTACCTGCTCAGTCGTAATCACATCGAACTCGTTCGTATACTTCAGGTACATGGCATCGACATCGCTTTTCATCTCCGATACCACATCCCACTTGTAAGCCCGAGTGTGGAGGCGTAGAGGGTTTCTATTATACGATGGCCAAGGATGGTGGCCCACCTCTTTCGGACGCCCAACTGGTAAGCGTTCCTAGGTCCATATCAAGAGAAGAACCATAGCACCACCTATTTCGGCATTTTGGCCTGCCCTATGGCAGGCATCATCCAACTACAAGTGAACAAAAAAGAGGTCATGATAGCTTACGTGTGGACTCGACATATACAAATGAATGTAGAGTGCACAAGTGATTACCTGCCGGTACAAGTAGGCAAGAGCCGCCGAACCTCAGCTGATATTGATATTCCAGTTTGCTAGTGCCTTCAGCCACATCCACTGAGCGGTCCTACCTCCGCTGTCAGCAAACAGAGTCCTAGATAGGACATACCACACGTACACACGAGCATGTGTCTCGATCACCTCAACCTCGGCGGGCTCCGGACAAATGTGCAAAGTTATCCACAATCCACGCGTATGCCACGCCTGTTGGGACTCTATCTTTGCTCCTATCTTCAAGTTCTTCAGGAGCCATGCCAATAAGTAGCTGCATCTCATTGCTCCACCCATCGGAATCTATGCTCATACAGAGAGGCTCCCCCGCGATAGGAAGTCTAGAGATCATGGAAACATCCTGAAGAGTAGGGGTGATCTCGCCGGGTCCAGAGGTGGAAAGTGTGCGTCTTTGGCCTCCACCGGTCGACAAGTGTGGTGATAGCAGCCGCGTTGAGGTTTGGCGTCGGCCGTCTCACAAGCGTGATGAAAGGGAGGAGACCTAGCCGCTTGATGTACTCAGTGTACCACTTGTCGTACGACATGTCATTCGAAGACACACCATGAGACCGAAGCTTGAGGGGACGAAGCATCTACATACATACAAGATAAACCAATGTGCTTTTTCCAACACAGTTGAATCAATAGAAAAATAAAAACAAAGAAGTTCAACCATGGTTTTATTACCATATGCTTCTCCTCCATCAAGTATGCCCGGTGTTCATGATCATAATAATCCTCAAGTAGCCACACCATCCTACATATTTATTCCAAACATCAATAAATATATGAGTGGTTCATCCTATATTGTTTCAATTTATACAATAAACTACAAAGAATATGAGAGCATATTATTCACACATCCATACAAATCCATATACAACCATCATATACAATGAAAATGAACAACACACTTCCATTCCCCATCAAATACAACTAATATATAATTACCAAGTAACCAATAACATGCACAAATAGGCCATATTATGAATCCAACTAGACTTAGGGTTTCAAACAACTTAGAAGATAATGTGCAAGATTTATTGGATGAAAGAGAAGGGGAAGGAGGGGATTACCTTGAGGGAGGGATTGGGGAGCAAATCCACGGTGAAATCTCTCAGATCTGATGGATTTGAGAAGGGAATTTGAGAGAGAGGGGAGGAGGAACCGTCAATTGCCCTCTTTTGTTCTTCCTGCGCCTGGGAGAGTGAATGGGTCGGGATGGGGAGGGGGGTTGCGCGCTACAGAGTAAGTATTAATGTGTCGCGCCTTTCTGATAGGCCCTACACATTTAAGCATAGCGCCTATCAGATATGCGCTACACATTGAGGATAGCGTCTAGGCGTTACTCGCCCCAGGCTCAGCGCTTAGGCGTCACACGGCCGGATGGGACCAGGACCAGGCCAGGCGGTGCCACGCTGACAGGGGGCATAGCGCCTAACACAAAGGCGCTATACTATACTCCCTCTGTTTCAAATTACTCCGTCAGCGCGCTTATGTAGGTGAACTAGTACTTCCTCATTTTTTATTCAAAAAAATCCTCGAATTTTTGAAATAGATAGTATGAAATATGTACTACGTATACCAAAAATTCTAAGAATTTTTTGATGAAAAATGAGAGAATACTAGGCCACCTAGGTAAGCGTGCGCGCGGAGTAATTTGAAACAGAGGTAGCACAATATAGCGCCTTCCTGTTAGGCGTTACCCAAAGAGTTAGTCCAGTAAAATTGTTACGCCGCGGGGTCAGTTTGTAGAATTCTTTTCAAAAGAGATTATTTTTGTCCATTCTGCCAAGGTCGATATCCACGCAACGAATAGCCGCCGCAGAGTGCGCTTTTGGCCACATTTGTCACAAGCATTTTGTATCAAGATTATTATTATTAAGTGCATGCGCACGAGAAGCAGCGAACACACAAAAGAGTGAACGAGGCTCTGCTCCGTCTTGCTACATCACGCCATTCTCCTCGCTGGTCACCTTGTCGCCACCATCCTCAAGAAACGGGTAATCCGTGTACCCGACGACGGGATCGTCGGTGTAGAACGTCGGGCGATGGTACCTGTTGAGCGGCGCGTTCCGCCGGAACCTCTCCGGCAGGTCGGGGTTGGCCAGGAACAGCCTGCCGTAGACGACCATATCGGCGTACCCTTCCGCGACGGCCCAGTTCCCTTCCTCCCTGTCGTAGCCTCCCCCTACCATCATCGTCCCCTCGAAGGCCTCCCTCATCCCGTGCAGCCTGTGCGGGATCACCCGCCGCGCCTCGCCGCCGCCGTCGGCAACGGCGTCCTCCGCGAACGCCATCTCCGGCTCCACGACGTTGAGGTAGAGGACGTCGCGGCGGCTGAGCTCCCGCGCCATGTGCGCGGCCAGCGCGTCCGGGTCCGAGTCGTGGCAGCTGAGCCAGGTGGAGTAGGGCGAGAGGCGCACGCCGACGTGGTCGGGCCCGATCTCGTCCACCACGGCGTCCACCACCTCGAGGGCGAGGCGGCAGCGGTTGGGCAGGCTGCCGCCGTACTCGTCGCCGCGGTCGTTGACGCTGTCCTTCATGAACTGGTCCAGGAGGTAGCCGTTCGCGGCGTGCACCTCCACCCCGTCGAACCCTGCATGCACGCGTCGCGCCACACACATTGACATCATCGCTCGTTCGTGAACAGATATATAGATGGAGGTAGCCATTCAGTGAACTTAATTACCGGCTTCCATGGCGTTCTGGGCGGCGGTTCTGAAATGGTTGATGACACCGGGGATCTCCTCCACGGATAGGGGCCTTGGGGTGCAGAAATCGATGAAGTAGTTCTCTTGGTTCTTCTCGATCGGCCTGTCCGTGCTTGAGATGGGTTGTTCCTCTGCTGACGGCAAACATAGAGAAGCAATGTGAGTCTTCTTCAGCGCTTCAGGCTTCATCAGAGGACATGCTGCTAATTAAGATCCTGACAGTGAAAGAGAAACAGCACTGTTCACTCACTCGAAACCTTACCCATGTCGGAGGCTCTCCCAACGTGCCAAATCTGGCAGAAGAAAGTGGCGCCCTTGGCGTGCACGGCGTCCACGACGGGCTTCCACGCCTGGACCTGCTCCTTGGTCCAGATGCCAGGGGTGTGCGGGATGAGGCCCATACCCTGCGCGTCGACCGAAACCCCCGTGGCCTCCGCGATCAGGAGACCACCCTCCGTGGCCCTCTGCGCGTAGTACTCCACGACGTGCGGCTGCGGGAGGTTGCCGTACGATCTCGACCTTGTCATTGGCGCCAACACGATCCTGCATCAGGAAAGCGGAATTGGGGTCGCATGATTGTGTCTCCAGATGCAAGATTGATGCGAGAACCTGAACGGGCCCATTTGGTAGGGGCTCAGCAGAGGCATCGGCGGCTCCGTCTGACTCTGTTCTTCCTCTCTTGGTGCCATGCTCTCCCTCACTGACTCGACCCCCCTGCTGCTGCTTCACTCTGAAATGTACTTCAGATTTTGTCTTGCAATCTGCAACTGTGATGATAGCAATTATATACACCCAGTGGCAGAGAAGGATACAAAATTAGAAGCAATGAACCATGTGGTAGGTAGGTAGGGTGCACGCATGACTCAGAGGCTACTAATGATTGACACTGGACACTTGTGAACTGTCATGCTAAAGTGCTAGTACTAATGATGACACTGGACACTTGTGATTTGTGAACTGTCATGCTAAAGTGTCAAAGCTCGTCTCGCTAGTGTCAGGCCAACGGGTGCTGACGCCCTCCCACCTTGTCCGGGAGTTCATCCTGTGGCTACGGGATGTGATCTTTCTAGGGCGCCCGCCGTCACACACTCTGTGTCACATGGTGCTAACAGTTGTTGTGCACCTACCAAACACAAATCCAAACTCTGGTGCGCAGCAATAGATAGAACAAGTTAAAAAAGGACAGACCACTACCTGAATTTGGCTACAGTAATTTATTGTTGGGATTCTGGGCATTCTCTCTCACGAATGAAAAATGCGGACAAGGCGCTTTTGCCGGACACTGGCGGAAAATTTTCTTGCTAAACGAAACATCTGGCTATTGCTTCATGACAGAACTAAGCAAGCAAGAAATCTCATCTCATAACAAGGAAAAAAAAATGAACGACCCAACTATATTACTACAGTATGAATTATGGCAAACTTTAGTTGAAGAAATTTTGGTTTATCTCCTTCGAGCCTTTCTGCTTGAGTGTACGTATATGCCATAAATCATTTATCAGTGCCGGAACCCATAAAATGCATACTGGAGCACATGGAAAATAATTACTGGGAATGTATCTCCTAATGAACAGGCTACCCTCTTGTGGTTAGCAAGGAAATTCATCAAGTTCCAATGGTTATTCATAGAATCACAGAAAAAAATATTCCCTTTAAAGAATGGCTCAGTGTCTCGGTGTGTTTTCAGAACAAGACCTTCTATAGTTTCAGATGTCAAGAAAAGCCTCTACAATTTCTGTAGAACCAGATTCAGTTTGAATACTGCTCCAAGATCAACTGAACGTAGGCTGATGTACATAGTTCATTCATTCGATAAATACTGAATCATCAAAAGATATATGTGACAGTTGATGCACGAAAAGTTCCTAAGACAAACTAAAGCCAATCAATATAATATACTGGCAAAAAAAATAAAATGAAGCCATCCATATTTATGTTACTGTAGGGCTAAAAGGGTTCCTTCTACTTACTTGCATGAGAACAAAAATGTAGCCATTTCATCAACGAAAAGAGTAAGAGTAGTACCACCTCAGTTCCTTAATATAAGATGTTTTTGGCAGTTCAATAATTGGGAACGGAGGGAATAGTTTCCATCTTACCACTTCTACCTATGTAACCCAAGAGTGGCTGGCAACTAAATATCAGTACCCCGTACATTACTACCTTGCAGGATGGTTCCTATATGATACAAGCAAATTCCAGAAGGAAGTACTAGAAAATAAACTGGTTTTACTTGAAATTATTTCAAATTATTAGGATTTCCAAAAAAAATCCTCACAGTACAACATCAACATAGAGCAACAATTGTTGTCGAAATATCCAACAGAGTTACCAATGCTACTGAAAATGGACTAGACATGTCACATGAGTAACATAACCACATGAGACAATTCAAACTTCTAAAATGCCATGCAGTTCTATAAACTATATTTCATCAACTGTAACCTCTTAACAGTAAATATGTGTGGTACACCCGATTTAAAGTAAAATCTTAAATTTCGCTTCACAAAGTGGAAGCCACTTGGTCGCAGAACAAAGCATTAGAAATCAGGCCCTTGTCCTCTGGTGCAAGCTATGATTCATTGGCTTTCTCAGCCATTTCCTTTTTGTAAGCCTGCAATTGTTCTTTAAATTTCTTGCTCTCTTCAAAGTTTGCCTTCCTTTTCACAGCTTTCTGATTCTCACAAGAGGAGTAACATGACAGTTAGGAACAAATTAAGATATAGGGACAAATAACTAAAATTCAGTATCAACTCTTAACTTAGGAGGTTCTGGCAGTTCATGTAATAAGGACGAGAGGTGGTTACCTCCTGCCGAAAACATCGATCTAGCTTAATCTTAAGTTCTGTGCATTCACCAAAGAATTTTTTCATGGGGTGATCCACATGGCACTTTTGGAATTCTTCAATAATCTGGGGAACAAATAAGACATGATATTTTATCAGAAAGGTGCAAAATATACATTTTAAATGTGAAAGCTTCAGATAGACCCAGAGGTCAGTATAGAGATACCTCAGCACACATAGGATGCCTGTGCAGGGTCAGATGAGGATGCATTTCCGAAGATATAGGACTGTAAACCTGCATGATTTTTCCCCATGTTAGAAAGTAACTGATCCTCAAGTTAGATACTACCACAATTGAAAGACTTGGCAGCAACGCTATGAAAGCTGTCAGTTCCGCCTAAAATCGATGCATGCCCTTATACACAAACTTTTTTTCCCCTAACGATAGCTCTTCAACTTCTCACGAATACACAATCGCACGGGGAATCTTTTCGCGATATCTTACAAATCTACCAGGTGTGCGGAGCCAGGAGAAAGAGAAGGGGAAGAGGATGGACAGGGAGAGGGCGGCAAGATCCCTGCCAGGGAGCCACCGCCATGTACATCTGCGGCCGCTGGGGAGCTCCTGCCGGCGATTTAGGGTTGGATCGCCGGTGGATTTAGGGTTCAGGCATGGCTCCCACAAGCGTTCTGAGAGGGAGAGGGGAAGGGGAGAGGCAGAGGACGGAAGGCAGGAGAGAAGAGGGCGGGGATGGGGAGAAGAGCGGAGCTTATTACCTCCGGCGGCGGCAACTGCTGCTGGAGCTCGCGGACGGCGAGCCTCGCTCCACTTCTATCGCAGGATCAAGCTATAAAAGAAGAACCACCTAATATTGATGTGGATTGACGGATATCATGGGTAAATCACCTGTCACTAGGATCCACGTGACCAGTAGGCCGGCTAGGGCAACGCAGCAGAGGCGGGGAACACGTCGGCCAGGTCGCGCCTCAACCAATTGGCGGCTGCGCCGGCGTAGCAGACGCGGCACGGCGACGCAGCGTAGGTGCAGGCGGCGCACTGGCTAACGGAGGAAGGGGCGGCGCAGTAAGCAACGAGACGAGATCCTAGCCATTCACGGCGCCGTAAGCAACATAATTTCAGCAAGACCAACATATTATTAGCAGCAAATAACCTCACATTACTAGCAGCAAACATCATCAAATTGTACATCAGTACCACAAATGACATCAAATTTTCATGCAGCACCACATCAAGAAATACATGTATGAAATTATATGGCAGTACAACATCTAACAATACCAAATTCCATAGCACAGATTAGCAGTACCGCATCTGAAATCAATAAAATTTGCTAGAACTATGGTATCCCACATCTGAACAGTGGCCTCACCTTGGACTGCAACTAATCGGCGGGCAGCAGGTTCGGCGGGCAGCAGGTCGGGCGGCAGCAGGTTCGGCCGGCAGCAGGTTCGGCGGGCAGCAGGTCGGGCAGCGGCGGGCAGCAGGTCCGGCGGCGGCGGCAGCAGGGCACGGGAACGTGGAGGAAGGAGGCGAGCAGGTTCGGCGGGCAGCA
This sequence comes from Avena insularis, assembly GCA_023614405.1. Taxonomy (NCBI): domain Eukaryota; kingdom Viridiplantae; phylum Streptophyta; class Magnoliopsida; order Poales; family Poaceae; genus Avena; species Avena insularis. The sequence goes on along the minus strand of CM042687.1, from coordinate 317,815,200 downwards.
GGTCGGGCGGCGGCGGGCAGCAGGTCCGGCGGCGGCGGCAGCAGGGCACGGGAACGTGGAGGACGGAGGCGAGCAGGGGAGGTCCGGCGGCCGGGAGGTGGGCTGGCGGCGGCGCTGGCGGGGAGTAGGGCGGCGGGGAGGGGAGTCGCGCTGGCGGCGGCGCTGGGCGTTGTCGCTCGGGAGGAACCCTATCGCGGAAGGGTACCAGGACGGGTCGAGCAGGTCCTTTTTTTTTTTACCGGGATAGGTTGGGCTGTTGCCCGGGTGGCTTCTGTTGTAAATATCGCTCGTCCATACGTCTATAGAAAACGGTTCGCTGGCCTTTGCCGAAAGGTGCGGGAAGCAGCGAGCGCCCGTGATGCCTATTTCATAGTTGTTAAAAGCCTAACGCACAGCTAGCTGTTTGTTTCATTTTTCTGGTTTTTTTAGTGGAGAAGGAGGTAATAACATCTTTACTCTCACAAGTTGCAGACTAGGTACAGATTAGTCCCACAACTAGCAAATGTCTATTCCGTCGTCCCACAACTTGTTTAACCGTAACAAACCCGTCCAATTAATCTAAAACCGTGCCATGTTGTCAAACAGTCAGCGCTGCCATTTTGCAGACAGGTCCTTGTACGAAAATATCATATTGGGCTGGTCCTTCCACGTGTTTTGAGCAGGGCCTGTCATGATAATAGAGTGGCAACCGCTTCAAGACGATCGCTAATTTCTCGCATTGGTTTCCTTTCTTGGTGTTCTTTGTTAGTTTCTTGGCCGCCGAAGATGCACATGACGTCGCCTCCTTTTCCCTGCCGTTCAGAAGCGGTTAGAGCAACGAGATGCTTGGGACTGCGAGGCCGCGAGTGGAATGAAGATCCCCTGCGGTATGGAACGACCGAATCTTCTCTCCTGAGTTGCGCATGATCAAATTCGTTGGCCGATGATAGGGAGGGATTCTGGGCGTTGGGGAAGTCGAATCAGTAGTTTGGCATTGCAAATTCAGAGTCATTGTATTTTACGAGCTGTTCATGCCTTGTTGCCGACGGCTCTGCCTCTTAGTTTTGGAGCAGATTACTGTTTGCTTTTGTTAATTTAGGTTGCCCTAATCAATCAAATTCAGGTGAATTACTATGTACTGATTGTTGTTGAAGATGTGTAGGACGGTGATTAGTAGAATTGGGCTATAGTGATCTGTTTCCATTCGGCTAAATTTTAAACTGTTATCTGAAATTTTTGTTGATGGACAGTCTTTTATCTAAACTTTTATATGAACAAGCTACTGATTTGTTGTTAGTTTAGGAGCAGTTTATGTACGCTTGCCACTATTGCCCTACGTCCATAGATAAATGTTAGTCCCTGTCATGTATGAAAAAGAACCATGCATGAAAAAAAAACATATTACAGCTGCATCCAATATCATAAGTGATTTGGAAATGACATAAAAGGGCATATCCCATGGATCACAACCAAAGAAAAATAAAATCTCAGAAGTGATTTGTAAATACAAAATAACATGTATTATGGTCAAGCATAACCCACTGATTTCATACAAAGGATCTCATAGAAAGACCAAGAAAAGTACACTGATTTCAAACAAAGATCAAGCACAATACACTGTTTTCATATAAAGAGGTTACAAAGTGCATTACAAACACCATTACATACTTCCCTGACATTCTATTTGCATTCACTACCAAACAGCACTACAAAAAGCTTTCCTTCTTCTTCTACTACTTTGGCTCCTTCCTTCTTCTTCTGCTCCGTCTCCTTCCTTCTTCTACTACTACTATGGCTCCTCCCTTCTTCAACTACTCTGGCTCCTTTCTTCTACTACTACTATGGCTCCTCCCTTCTTCTTCTACTCTGTCTTCTTCCTTATACTCTTATTCTCTGACTCCTTCATTCTTGTTCTCTGTAATTTCAGTACCAATTATTTCTGATTAGAAACCAACTAAGAAGATATATTGCTCTTTATGAGGATATATTGCTAAAATTAGTACCGAAAAATACATTAGTGCCAAAATAAATAAAAATAAGTGACTCTAAGGGTACATAATAATATACATGTAGCAGATAACACGAAAATACACATAGTTCCAATCTTACAAAATTCAAACACACTTGTCTTTAACAAACTAAAAACCCTGTGATGCTTCCATCTGACTATGTTCAGATAAACGGGGCATGTGAAAAAACTAATAGAAATAAGAATTTACTGGTTTCAGGTGATAAAATCGTAAAGCTCTGGTTGTATGCATTCATAAAGAGAAAATAGAGAAGTGAGAAAGATTGTCAATGTTCTGAAATCAGAAGGAAAGAGAGACAGATTGCATGTTTATCTCACTGATAAGGAGTAGTACATACTACTTTTTCTCATTGCAGGAATGGAAAGGATAACAAACAATCGCTACAATACTCTTCCAGTGAAATGTAGCTCTACCAAAAAATATTATTCTAACGGAAACCGCTGAACCTAGAACTTCAAATTAGTGCTCAATCGGTTTCATCGCAACTCAGCAGTATGAACGTGCTAGTGTATGCTTAAGAAGAGACCATTATCACATTAAGTGGACATGTTACAAACTAATAAGATAAACTAATAAGATAAACTAATTCTTGTGCATATCTCAAGGTTCTGCTCATGCCCTGTTTTCAATCAAACTACAACCAAAATTAACACATTCAGTTAAATTTCAGAATCAGAAAACGGGAAACATACCAAATTGTGGCGGTCTCCACGCTGCACAATGATTTGGTGCAGAGAGCCAAGCGGATGGCCGCCGGTTCCTACAGTCTAGCTTGCCATAGAGGATGCGAGCCTGCATCTTCAGGCTCGTGTTCGACCGGAGGCTCGGCCGCCATCCCGTCGGCCCCAACATCCTCTCCCTAACCTCCTCCGGCGCGAGCATGAAGTGCAGCCGTATGACCTTGTCATACAGCTCCGTATCATCGAATCACCTCCGTATGTGCCTCTGTCCGTCCTCCTGCCCTAGACTCGCCTCTGCCCCCGTCGAATCACCTCCGCCTTGACTATGCCTTCGAGGCGCCGATGCTCTGCTACCAGCAGCTGGGGGCATGGGCATGCCCCTCCACCGCGCTGCAGTGTGACGAGGTGTAGGGTATCTCCCGTTCTCTCCAGCGAGTGTCACTCCTCTCCGCCATGGGATTCGATTTTCCCCTCTGCCCCTGCCGAGTCGCCTCCGCCATCGTTTCTGGAGTTTACAGCTCGTGAAATTGTGATATGTGCAGAAGGGAAGTGAGGACCTGTCTGCAAAGTAGCAGCGCTGACTGTTATACGACGTGGCACGGTTTTAGACTAATTGGACGGGTTTGTTATGGTTAAGCTAGTTGTGGGACGGTGGAGTAGACATTTGCTAGTTGTGGGACTAATCTGCACTTAGACTACAACTTGTAGGACTAAAGATGTTATTACCTCGTGGAGAAGTGGTCAAAAGGCCAAACAAACACCCCTTAACTGACCGGACCGTTAAAACTATTTATATACTATTTTGTATTAAAATTAATATCAAAAATAAAAAATATTATAAAATATAAAACCCTTTTAACGGGTCGTGCCGTGTCGGCACATGGGCTCGAGGTAGCAGCCTAGACATGGCCGAGCCGGGTCGCATGCCGGACACGGCTCGTTAAGTAGCGTGCCAGGCCGCCTATGACGTGCCAAAGCACGCGTCCCGCGTGCCGACCCATGGAGGCACAACCCGATGGCCAGGTAAGGTCTGGACCTGGTTACTTTTTTCTGGATGGGCTATTTGTTTTTAATAAATCTCTATATAGACTAGAGGCCTGATCCAGGCAGTTCGTTGCACCAATCATTTTGGCTAGTCAGATTTTTTTGACCTTTTTGGTTGCATCAGTGGCCGCTGGCCAATATATTAACAAGAGTAGTGAACTACGTTGGCCAAAGAGCATCGCCGTATTAGCAAGCATATAGATAAAGACCAAGTTTTGGCCATGACCAAAATAAACATGCCCTTGTTCTTTTGTGTGTTCGGTTTGTCTAGGACGGAGAAACCTCGGTCTAAATCCTGCTTGATTCACCGGGCTTGGAACCCTCATGCCCTTTCTCTTGAATCCAATTCACATGACTACATGAGCGACCATGGCGCGGTGCTACCTGATATTTGTCTGGCCCATTGTCTTCCATCTCCATCGGCGAGCAAACCATCTTTCCATTCTCTTCCACCAAGCCTAATATATAGATTTATAGGAAGACCTTTGTTCTGTGTTGAAGTATAGGATAAGCCATTTTCGAGTGGTTATAATCTGTTTGAGAGAATCAAAAGTACACATAGTGCAATGTTCAAAGTGCAAATGTATACAAATTATGAGTTTAGAAACCAAACATTTACCTGCCAATAGTTTAGAACCAAGAGTACATTTCCCCCTTTTGGTGTTACCAAAATCAAACGAGGTTGGTCTATGTTCGTGTTAACGAACCTAATTTTTTATAGATAATATATTTTTTAATAAAACTAATTATGTAACTAGTAAAGGGTAGTTTCATAATTAAATGTAAAGAAACATGAACCATGAACCATGAGTCATCAACCTTGGATGGTGGGAACATGTAACATCCCAGCATTTAGAACCAACGAAGGGTAGATTTAGAAATTTGTGCATATGCATGCATTCATCTGTAAAATGCGGGTAATTTTTCGCCAAACTAAAAACCTAAAGTGATCAGAGTTTGTTTCACTCTCTGTGTGTAGGGATAGCTATTGGGAGTGATCGTTATAAATCCTGACATGATCTTTTTGAATAAGTGTGTTTTGGAGGGGAGAATTTGAATTCAAAATTTGAAATTTGAATTTATATTTAAAGATTAAGAATTGTTATTAATAATGAATTATAAACTAATTAAGTAATCTCGTTTGATATAATGTTTAGAGATAAAAAATAAAATGGAAGTCAAGATAAAATAATTCAAATAGAAAATGAATCTTTAATTTATCTTTATTCCATATACATTCTTCTTTTACAATAATGAACTCATGAAGGGTTCAGTACAACAGAGGAATTACAACAAATGAAATTTCAATAACAAATTATTACAAGAATCTTACAAAAATAATAAATAGGATATTACAAAATATTTACAAACAAATAATAAAAAAATTACAATCTATCTATCTGATCCTATACTAGAATCTTGAATATCCAAATCTTGTACCTGCAACAAAATACAAAATCAAACAAAAAGGAAAATAAGGTTAGTGGTTAAAATACTCTCGGTAGAGAGCAGTGAGGTGCACTGCTCATGATTCATCATTGAGTATTGTTATAAAAATGGGCAAGTTTCATCAATATGAAAGAATCAATTCTTTCATAAACCAATAAGCCACAACACAACTCTCAACAACAAGTAAAAGGGACTAGTTTCACTAGGAGAGTAAAAGGTTAAAAGATCAAAAGGTAAAGACATCTCATTGATCTGATCCAAATGGTGTACCAAACACACAAGCAGCACACTCACCTAAATGCATGGTGAGAGCTGTCAACACAGCAACAGCAGCCACACAAGCAAAAGGAGTAGCACAACCGTGGAACAACTTCCAGCAGCTCATTCTCTTCATCTCAAACAGCACACCAGGAGCACACCAAGCCTGTCAAAGCTTAGCCAAATCACCAGCCAAACCACGCACAAGATCATCCTAGTCTCACCAGATGGTGACACAAGGAGGAGGTGGAACAGGTGGACATCAAGGTCAAGTTGCAGGAGCTAGGAGGTGAAGGAAAGATCAAGACCAAGCTTCCAGGAGCCAAAAGTAGCAGGAGCAGCACCAGGAGGAGAAGCATCAGATCAACCAGCAACAATAACCAACTGTTGTGGTGAGTACTATAAAACCCTCACATGATCTGTCTATCTTATCTAATAGAGATTCATGTGTTGTTTTATATTTAACCTATCAATAATCACCCAAGTGGGGTGAATCTATCATAGAGTATTTTGGAATATAAAAGCTATAAGAAAATTCTACCAAATCAACCAGGATCTCAGACCAGCATCATAGATCCTGGAGGTGACAAATAATTTATATATTCACACATGTTTTCATATAGCTTATAAATTCTAGGAACATCTCCTAATGGAGTAGCACCTCAGATTTCATAAACTCTATGAATCAGTATAAAGATATGAGGAAACCAACCATCTTAACCAATTAGTATCCATGATCCAGTAACCACAATGATACTTAAACATTTTTGTTAGGGACAACAATATAGGAAATTAGTTCATATGCCTCAGACCGACATCACAGGCAGAATAGTTAAGTAGAAGATTTCCATTTAACTTGACTTAATCCAATCATAAGCTTAACAGAATCAAGTCAATTGTAGAAACCAACAGCTTGTGTGCCATAGTTAAATGGTGTCACAAGAACAGGTTCTATCAGCCAAGTAAAACCATTATTAAGATACCACAAAGAAAGTGGCAAGCCATTGGATATCATTTTTCTGAGACTACACTCAGAAATCATCATCAAACTTTATCTATGCATTCATAGAGTATCATTAAAATCAAATGATTAAACTTAGTCTGTTTATGACCATACAAGCCAACATCTACTGATGCAGTTAGTAATCACTGATAGTGCTACTGTTAGTACTAGTGTGTACTGGCAGTATATGAACACACCAATCATCAACACAACCAGTCAGGTTTCACAGTAATACCATCATCTTAACCAAGCTCAACTACCAATTGGAGGCAATACTATAGAACCACTAGCATCAGATAATCAAATCAAGACAGTAAGCACTGGGGTGCAATTGATCACAATCCTCACTAGGCACCACTACCAGTCCAATTCATCATTTTACAATTAAACAGAGGGTTGAACCCTAGAACCAGGGAAGAACCCTAGAACAGGCATGAACCCTAATCAGAGATACAAGGCAGAGTCACATAGCCTAACTCAAGAGGGGCAGAGGACAAACAACCACAAGGGGAAACCAAATCAACTCACCGTAGGTCCTCGCTGTAATTTAGAAGAGGAAGTAGAGAGGCCGACGAACACACGGTGGCACGGGGAGCACCCAAGGGGCGTTGCAACCCGCACCAAGCCGAGGCGGCAACCACAGCAACGTCTGAAGACGAGCAACACCATCACCGCAACCAAAGAACCACTAGGGGCAGCGGAAAAGGCATCACCGGCACCACCCCAAACCCTAGGGTTCAGGATGGGGCTAGCCTGGCCGCAGGAGAGCTCCAGGTCCAAATCGAATTGGACCAGATGATCGAGCGTGGTCGACATCTACACCATGCATCACGGCGGCGGCCAGAGAGGACCATGGCGGTGGGAATCGAACGGCGGCGGTGTCAGCGACCACGGGGTCGAGAAAGAGAAGGGGTGAGGTCAAGAGAAGGTAAGGCAGAGGACTAGGCCGATAGGGACAGTACCCCTTCGGGGAGACCCTTTGACCAGGCCAATTGGGCCACGATGGGCCCAAAAATCCCAATGGGTTGGCCCAAAACCCTAAAAGGAACTTTAATAATTAAGTAAAATACCAAAATACCCCTAGAACTCAATAAATTCTAGAAAATAAAATAGAAGTCTGAAAAATACAAATAATACATTTTTAGACTCATAAGAAACCAACCTATTTAATTAAATTAAGAAACCATTTTTAATAAATGAATTTTTGGTTAAGGATTTTATAATATATACATTCCTTATGGAATTTTACAAAATTAAAGAAAATAGATAAAAATCAATAAAAATAACTTTTATTATATTTTGTTGTTATATTATTTTAGAAAAATACTAAATAAATATTTAGAGTTACCAAAATAAATTCTATTTTATTTTAATGCTAATTATTAAAAAGAATTATTGAATAAATAAATATAAGAGTTTATATTAAATAAAAAAATAGCCTTTAAATCTATTAAAATATTTATTACATTATAAAATAGTGGAAATAATATTTATCAAATATTCATATTATCTTTTAAAGATGAAGTTCTTAAGTTCCTAAAGATATTCCAGGAAACTAAAATACTGGGTAAAAACATAAAGAATGTAAATCACAAGTAATGCATTACATTACTATGCATGTTCATTTTTTCTTCTTTAAATATTGTCCTTACCGGGCAATAATGATGTTTTGTAGACATAGAAGCTCAAGGTCTAGTGCAAGCATACGACTTCACTACCTTGCAATCACAAGGCAAGTTCATCGCTTGATCATGTCCTTTGAAGAGTCTTTACCAAAGTATTTATAAATTGTGTGTTATCATCTATGTTTCAAGGATAGTAAATATTATTTTCTCAAATAAATAAATTTTTGATATCATCCTAAGTGATGATATAGTGGAGCAATAGAACTTAGGTTTCAATTGGCAACAATGATAGTCAGCTAGGAATTTAACAACCTATGACATCAGTGATTCTAGCGCCGTATATAACGCGTTAACCATGAGATTTGGAATGGGACGCAGAAGTCAGTTGTATCCTTTTTCTTTCATATGGAGGCAAGACGACCTTAACGTGACGTTGTAATTCCTTGTGTGGATCCAACATATGGGTGGGCACCCTTAGGCCCCATGTTTTTGGTGTCTAGATTATCTATGAGTGGCTGTTGGGGGTATAGCCGGACCTACATGGTACTTTCCAGGGGCATCACCAGCTCATAGAGTCTTCGGGAACTCATCAGGGTTTTAGCCTGCCCGAAAGGGGGCTTAACGGAGGTGAGACAGCCCCGAATGATCGTGCAGATATATGGGGTCGCGGAAAGGGTAGTGATTGGCTTGGATCACCTACTGGGCCCCACATCATGGAATTGTGGACGGGAAAGTATGCCCGGTTGTGCAACAAGGAGTTGATCTCTCATGGGTAAAGTAACGCACCTCTGTAGAGTGTAAGAATTATAACTTGTTACTCCCTATTCCGGGAAGGAGCTACGAACGCAGCAGGAAAGGAACTCTATGAAAGTTCTGGTAAACCTGTGAAGGCTGATGGGCATAGTTTTAACAATAAAATCAATCTTTGAAGAAATATTTACAAAAACTACATGGTGCCAAGGACTTATAGTCCGAGGTGGTAGATAGAGCATCAAACTTCCCACCTTGCATATAATGAACTTGCTGGGTAATGATGTTACTCACCTTTTCCTTTGATCCCTTGCTTAGACTCTGAGGATCCAGAAGATACCCCAATGTATGCAGCTGAAAGACAAGAGGAGGTCTTCTATGAAGAGGCTGATCTATACGGTGTTGTAGAAGGGGTGGACTACGACGTCGTATATGGAGGAGAGCACCATGAGTCAGAATAATTACCTTAGTATAAGTAACCAATTGAGCCTAGCAACATGGACCTTATATAAGAATAAGTTGCTGAGATCAATTCGGAGATGAAGTTGTACTTTAAAACTTCTGCTAAACACTTTATATTTGGTTTGTAAGTTGAATCTTTTGAAGTCTTGAACTACTGGTATTGTAATAATAATAATGTATGTATGTTTGTAATATGGACCCGTAATGTTTCTGTTGTACCACTTTGAGGGGTGTGATATTTACGGAATGGTGTTCTGTGAATATCATGTCAACGACTATAGTATACTACACATGCAGTGGTATGCTAGGTCACAGCAGTTGGTATCAGAGCAAATCACTTTGACCTTAGGTTGGAAGCCTAGTAAAGGGTATTACCTGTAGGAGTGTATAGCAACGATAAAAAAATCTCTAAATGGGTATAATGGGTATTCAAATGAGAATTTTTCGTTATATATTTTAGTGCGATAATTCTTTGTTATGATGCAATATATTATTGATTACTAATAAAAATATTTGTGTTATACAGAGTAATGGCACCAAAGTTTCCAAAACAAACTTTGGCAAGGAAAGAGGAGACTCTCGATGATTACCAAGGATCATTTACTGATCAACTTTGTCAACTCTTAAGGATTTTTAGTTGTCCAACTAAAATCTTAGTTAATACCATAAACTATTATGATGGTCGTATGTTATCCAAGTATCATGTGAGTATCCAACTTCTAGAGGAGCTTGGATTATATCACGATCTACCTATAGGTGAAGGTAGGAGTCATTTAGCAGCATATCATGTTGCTGTTGTGGAGGCGATAACCAATATCCGGGAGCATAAAGCCCAGGAGTTAGAAGGGAGCACATTTTCTGTGATTCCTCATGATTCTATAGACTCGGAGCCAGTACTGGATCATCTTACCTTGGATAAGAAGCATCCTAAGTTAGCTTCCAAGTTTATGGATCGATATTGAACACTTGTTGCGTCTTTTTATAAGACACATCAAGTTATAGTAGAAGATAAAAATGACATGTTAGAGGATCAAACTGATCCAGAAAGAAGGAAACAGTTAGCATTCCAATTGAGGAATGAAGCAAGGAGTAGTGCAGAACCAATCTTTAAGGATAAACCTATAGATCCCAACTCATCTACACCATATCCTTGTTCATCCAGACTAGAACTTACCTATGATCCTAGTTTAGATATGAGGTATTCTGTATCACAGGCTTATGAGGAAGGATCTGATTCAGAACTTCCTATCGAGAATTCTGATAGATGGAGAATAGGGTCACTTGAGGGATCCCAAGGGAATCAGATGTCAGTAGATGGGTCTGATAGAGATGTTGGACAATCCAGCTGGATGGGTGCGAGAACCAATCCTAATAATAGTAGTAGAAATACCATATTCATAGAAAGTCAGGATGAGGAGGAAGATCCCGAGGAGAGAGTGTTTGAATCATCAACACCTTCTCAAAACCCAGGGAATATACATTATCCAGTGTTTAACTATCTTGTCCAACAAAGCACCTGGGGAGCAGCAGAATCTGCGTATTCTATTGACAACTGTAGGAATGAAGCTAAGGAGATGCAAGTGGGGGATAATGTTGAATTTGTTTCTAAAGACTTCTCTGCAGAGATGGATGGAGTCAATGCACTTAGGCTGAGTAATGACTCAAGTACTGATACTTCAGATACTGAGTATGTTCCATCTAAAAGGCCATTTGTTCCTCAAACTGTGGCACAGACGTTATGTCATCACAGTTGGACTTAAGGCATGTATGATGAGCATCACGGATACTATAAACATAGGTTACTTATTAAGAAGTAGTTGGTATTGCGTATTGTAATCCGAGAGAATGATGTAGCTAAATAAGTGAGGTGGTGTTTTTAATTTGTTATGGTACCTACATGGTACAGGTTTGTAATGACTCTGTATTTACTAAGTGGTTTGTAATGTATAATATGTGAAAGACATATTTGGATTTTATTTGGGTTTTGATTTCCATTGTGTGACTAGTTCTGTGCGTAAAGTTGAGCTCAGAACACATGTGCATGATGTAATTATGAGTATTAACTTTATGTTGCAGGACTATGGGGGTCATGGAATCAGGTGTAGAAACCGAATCTGGACAGCAGCGTGATGGCGCCTCGTGGACGTGTGAGTTTCTTCTTCTTCGTTCCCTGGCAACGGCGCCAGAAAACTTGTTTCCTGACAGATAGGACTTCGTTGGAAACCCCAAGAGCAAGGTGTGATGAGCACAGCAGCAAGTCTTCCCTCAATTGAGACCGAGGTTATCAAACCAGAAGGAGGAAAGAAACATCACACAGGTGTTGCTAGCAACGCGGAGACCTGCACAACACAAACTCAAGACTTTTCCCCAACGAATCAGTGAGGTTGTCAAGCTCACCGGTTTGCTGTAACAAAGGATTAAACGTATGGTGTGGAAGGCAATAGTTTGCAGCAAGTAAACAAGTAACAGTGGAAGATGTATCAATGGTAAAGATTAGACCGGGATCCATAGTTCACTATAGGTGCTCTCCTTAGATAAACAGCATGGCATGAAGGGTAAACAAATTACAGCAATTGGCAATTATGGAATTGAGCAAGGCATAACAATGCAATTACTAGTCAGAAAGATCCTATGAGATTCGATTGGGCAATACAACAAGATACATAGAACGCCATCCAACTGCATCTATGACTAGAAGTCCACCTTCAGGTTATCATCCGAACCCCCTCCAGATACGTGCAAGCAAGCAACTGCTTTAAGCAAAGTGTGTAAGGTAAACAGTCCACATGTTCCATGAACAAGAGACCGTTCTTTTCTCCCTAGTGGCAACATCACATCTACAACCGAAGAGATTTTTGTCACTTGGAAACTAGAGGCATGAACCCACTATCGAGCATAAATACCGGAGAGAAGGCCTCTGGGATGATCTCCCCTCCGGCAGGGTGCCAGGAAGAACTTCAGATCCTCCCGATCTAGGGACGATGGTGGCGGAGGCTACAGACAGTTTCGTGGAGATTTGATTGGGTGCTTAGGGTTTCTGCATCGGGGGCTTCTTATAGGCAAATGAGGAGGCCGACGAGGCGGCCAGAGGATCCACACCCCTCCCAGGCGCAGGCCCACCCCTGGCCGCGCCTAGGGGGTCTGGCTGCCCTGGCACGCCTCTCCGTCTCCCCTCTGGACTTCTTGTTCCCCACGGAAAGTTATTGACTTCGACGTTTGTCCCGTCCAATTCCGAGAATATTTCCTTACTAGCTTTTCTGAAACCAAAAACAGCAGAAAATAGGCAACTGGCACTATGGCAACTTGTTAATAGGTTAGTACCAGAAAACATGTAAAAATCACCTCAAAGTATAAACAAAGCAAAGCAAAGTAGATACTAACAAGCATGGAACATAAAAATTTATAGATACGTTTTCGACGTATCAAGCATCCCCAAGCTTAACTCCCGCTCGTCCTCAAGCAGGTAAGTGATAAAATAATAATTTTTGAGGTGACATGCACCCTCACAATAAATATCTAACCATTTAAAAGCATTGAAAGCTAGGATCAAAGAACTCTAAACATGTGCATGAAAGATGGAGTTCTAACAATAGGACATAGTAACTTTGCATGCAACATGACAAGCTACAAACAAAGATCATGAATAACATGCATTGAAAAACGTTTGTTTGTTTCACATACAGAAAACATAGCATAGTGGTAATCAGCTTGTCCCTCATAGAGTAGCAATATAGATGCATAGGACATCTTCAAAGTTCACAAGGGTGACTAGAAACAAATAGCACAAGAACAAGTAATATCACAATAGGCATCAATTAATAAGCTTTGGAACACTGCACACAAAATGAAAACTATGCTCTCTTAATGGTTCCTAAAGGTAGAAGGTGGAGACTCAACATAAAGGTGGAAGAAAGGCCCTTTTGTAAAGGAAGCAGGGATTTCAAGTTTCAAAAAGAGCTTCCAAAAATTATGGTACTTGTTAGCTTTCAGCCCTCATTGCCCCTATCATAAGCATCTTGAAGTGATTAAGGTTAAAGTGAACAAAGATGGAGTATATGCTTGACGAAGTATAAGTTGGCAATCTCAAGTCCCTTGAATACGAGGGCCACACCTCATGCTACTCAACTTTAGTCAACTGTAAGTTCTTGTCATTGTAAGTATTTGCATATCATATAGAACCGCCAACGGTGTACCCCTTGCACATGGTACAAGAGCTTTCCCATAACCAAAATGACAAGGCAAGCAGACAATGAGCATCTCAGCAATCTTTTTATTTACCATATGCAGAGCTTTTTATTGAGGATGCTTCATAGATAGCTCACTATGGTGATGCTGCAAGTTTCCACCATGATTAGGCATGGCTTAGGCTAGCGGCCTAGGCATTTCTCTAAAACATGATACAAACTCCATGGACTTACAAGTTCCCTCTTTATTTCACACTAGTGACATCCATAGACAAAAGAGCATATATCAACTGAGTACAAAGTACAAGTGCAATGTTGAAAACGTTCCCCGTGACAGCACGGTTCTGCTAATTCCAATGTATAAGTTCAAGCATATACAACATAGATGACACAATGGTTCAAGTTTATTAGGGGCAAGGAATATAAAGTGTGCCATCAAGTTTGTGAGGGCTTTAATCACTAAGTTTTCACATAACAACATAGTTTTTAATTGGAAGATAGCTGAAAACAAGAATATACTTGGAATGGTGTAACACAACATGCATAGGAGTTTATAGTGGACACTTTGGAATAACTTGGTTTCTTGGGAGTTGTAAGCATGAGTAGAGCTTACTCATACAAGTGGAGGCTAGCAAAAGACTGGGAGCAACCAACTAAGAGAGCATAATGGCCATAATCATGGAGAGCAACAACGCATTACTAATCAAAGCATAGAGTTGTACTACAAGTCAAGGACTAAATGATCATAGAGGCTATGGTGACTTGTGAAAGTCATAACATGGTGTAAGCATGTGCCAAGTCAACCCAAGCAAAGCATCAAAGGAGAATACCCCAATACTATGCTTTTGCATGCTAAAACAACGCATAATTTCTTCAAGGCACACTAAGCAATCCCAATTGTTTGGAACAATACATGCTACAACAATAATCACTAAGCATAAGGTCAAAACAACACCTAGCATGTCATGCTAAAGTCTAAGTCACAGTCAATGCAAGCTCCTCTTGCACTTCAAGCAAGAACTTACTACTCCTTTCCAACACCAAGCAACTTATTTGCAAAACAACACAACGAGAACAGGGGTACAAACTACTTTATTCAAGCAAACTAAACCACCTAAGCAAAGCAAACAAAAACTAAGACGCTCCAAGAACAACACAACTGTGCATGAAACAATAAAAACGAAGTGTCTAGACAGACCTGAGCTTTTTATTGATGAAGAAGGGGATGCCCAAGGCATCCCCAAGCTTTGACGCTTGTACCTCTTGGATATTTCTTGGGGTGACACCATGGTGGCATCCCCAAGCTTGATATTTTGTCCATTCTTCATCTCATTGCATCATTCTCTCTCTACACCTGGAATTTTTCCTTCATACAAAACTTCACACAACCTTCATTAGCAACATTAGTTTATTCAAAAGATATTAGTCCTCTGGCAAAGCTTTGAAACAACAAGGCTTTTCACTAAAAACACAAGCTACTGTAGCAACTCCTTCAAAAAGCTCAATTTCCCAAAAAGAACCCAAAAAGGAATCAATAAGAAGCAAATGCAAATAATGGCAGAAATCTTTCAAAATAGACTAATAGTTAGAAACAAATTTTTTCAGACATATTCTGTTGCTCAAATAAAAAAGTGTTGAACTAACTAAAGTTATCTAACATACTGGGGGATTTATTCGTAAATTTTGAGCTCTATCCGAGTTACATATACTCCTCACGAATTTTTTTGGTGGAGGATAGAAATCTGTTTTGGGACAGCAACTCCCCAAATCTTACTTCACTCTCATTAGAGGTCATTCCTGGCACAAAAAGCAAACAAAAAGGATAAGGAGAGGTCATTACTGAAGTAATAACTTCCAAGACTCAAGGAAACTCTTGGGTTATCTCCCAACAAGTACTTTTTTTAACGCCTTTAAGTTAGGCACAAGAAGCAAGAAGAATCAAGTATTTTCAAATGATGAAGCATTAACATCAAACCTTGCTTTCAAAGGAGGAGCAAAAAGCAACTTCTCGATCCTCATAGAGAAGTGTTCAATACCTTTCTTGAATGGAAAATGATATTTAATGGTGCCTTCTTTCATATCAATGATGGCACCAACTGTTCTAAAAAAGGTCTTTCCAAAGTAATAGGACAAGAAGCATTGTATTCAACATCCAAAACATAGAAAACCACAGGGACATAAGCATTGTTAACCATAATGAGAACATCATTAATACTCCCCATGAGTTTCTTCTTAGCATTATCATTGAGTGGGACATCCAAATAACAATCTTCCAACAGTGGCAAATCAAGCATTTCATAAATCTTCCTAGGCATAATAGAGACACTAGAACCAAGATCACATGAAGCTTTGAGATCAAAGTCATTCACTTGCATATTAATAATGGGTTCCCAACTATCTTCTACTTTCCTAGGAATAGAAGCTTTGTGTTTTAGCTTCTCTTCCTTAATCTTAACAAGAGCATCTGTAATGTGTTTAGTGAAAGCAACATGCATATCACTAGCATCAGGACTTCTAGCAAGCTTTTGTAGGAACATAATCACTTCAGAAATATTGCAACCATCAATATCAAAGTCAAACTTAGCATCACTAGTAGTAGGCTCAATAGGCTTAGGCATAGTAGGAGGAGGAATAGGGACTACTTGTGGTTTAGTGGTGATGGTGCACACACTATTGTTTCTATCAATTTCAGCTTCCTTTTCCCACTTAGCATGAAGTTGAGCTAACAGCCTAACATTTTCATCAATAGTAACTTTTATGGCATGAGCAGTAGCAAAGGTTTAGTAAGTTTCAGGTTTAATAGCCATTTTATTAACCAAGGAAGACTGAGCTTCAGACAAAGAGGATATATTTTTCTCAACAGTTAAAAGCTTTTCCTCTATAGTCTTATTGAAAGTGGTTTGTTTACTAATAAAGTCCTTGAGCATGACTTCAAGTTCAGAGGGGGCACTTCTAGCATTATTGTAAGAGCTTCCATAGGAATTGCCATTATTAGGAGGATAAGGCCTATAATTATTGTTGCTACCAAAATTATTCCTATTGGCATTGTTGTTGAAATTGTTGTTTCTAATGAAGTTCACATCAACTTGCTCTTATTGAGCAACCAACGAGGCTAAGGGAACACTATTAGGATCTAAAGTAGCTTTCCCATTAACAAGCATAGCCATAATGACATCAATCTTATCACTCAAAGAGGAAGCTTCCTCAACAGAATTTACCTTCTTACCATGTGGAGCTCTCTCAACATGCCATTCAGAGTAGTTAACTATCATATTATCAAGGAGACTTTTTGCAGCACCCAAAGTGAGGCCCATGAAGGTACCTCCAGCAGCTGAATCCAATAGATTTCTTGAGGAGAAGTTCAAACCTGCATAAAAAGTTTGGATAATCATCCAAGCAGTGGGTCCATGAGTGGGGAAATTCTTAACCAAAGATTTCATTCTTTCCCAAGCTAGGGCAACATGTTCACTATCAAGTTGTTTAAATTTCATAATGTCACTTCTCATAGATATAATCTTAGCAGGAGGATAGTACTTTCCAATAAAAGCATCTTTGCACTTAGTCCAAGAATCAATACTATTTTTAGGCAAGGAAAGCAACCATTCTTTAGCTTTTCCTCTCAAGGAGAAAGGAAAAAGCTTGAGCTTAATAATATCTCCATCTACATCCTTATATTTTTGCATCTCACAAAGTTTAACAAAGCTATTGAGATGGGCAGCAGGATCATTAGAACTAGCACCATAAAATTGCTCTCTCATCACAAGATTCAACAAAGCAGGCTTAATTTCATAAAAGGTAGCATCAGGAGCAGGTGGAGCAATAGGTGTGCTAAGGAAATCATTGTTGTTGGTGCTAGTGAAGTCACACAACTTGGTGTTCTTAGCAGAGTTCATTTTGGCAAAGGTGGGCAAGCCAAAAACAATAGCAGCAGCTAGAGCAGGAACTAATTTTTGTGTGTTTTTGAATAAAGCAAGCAAACTAAACTAGACTATTTTTTGGTTTTTTTGAAAAGAGGCAAACAAAACCAAGAAAAAGAAACAAAGCAAACTAAAAACAAAGTAAAGAGAAAGGAAGTGGGGGACTCCCCTTGTTAATATGTCCTTAGCCTCCCCGGCAACAGCGCCAAACAACTTGTTGATGGCGCCTCATTGACGTGGGAGTTTCTTCTTCTTCGTTCCCCGACAATGGCGCCAGAAAACTTGTTGCCGAACATAGAGGACTTCGTTGGAAACCCCAAGAGCAAGGTGTGATGAGCACATCAACAAGTCTTCCCTTAGTAGAGACTGAGGTTATGGAACAAGGAGGAAGGAAACGTCACACAGGTGTTGCTAGCAACGCGGAGACCTGCACAACACAAACTCAAGACTTTGCCCCAACGAATCAGTGAGGTTGTCAAGCTTAGCGGTTTGCTGCAACAAAGGATTAAACATATGGTGTGGAAGGTAATGGTTTGCAGCAAGTAAACAAGTAAAAGTGGAAGATGTATCAATGGTAAAGATTGGACCGCGGTCCATAGTTCACTAGAGGTGCTCTCCTTAGATAAAAAACATGGCATGAAGGGTAAACAAATTACATCAGGGAAATTGACAGGAACTGAGCAAGGCATAATAATGCAATTACTAGTCAGAAAGATTCTATGAGATTCGATTGGGCAATACAACAAGATACATAGACCACCATCCAACTGCATCTATGACTAGAAGTCCACCTTCAGGTTATCATCCGAACCCCCTCCAGTATTAAGTTGCAAGCAACAGACAACTGCTTTAAAAGTGTGTAAGGTAAACAGTCCACATGTTCCATGAACAAGAGACCATTGTTTTCTCCCTAGTGGTAACATCACATCTACAACCGAAGAGATTTCTGTCACTTCGCTTGGAAACTAGAGGCATGAACCCACTATCGAGCATAAATACCCCTCTTGGAGTCACTAGCAACTACTCGGCCAAGATAGCTACTAACAACGGAGATCATGCAAGATCACAAACAACACAGACATGATAGAATAATAAATAAAAAACCATTAATCAAACCAACATAATAATCTCAATATCCATCGGATCCCCACAAACACACCATGCATGATTACAAATAGATTAGATCTTGATCATGAACGGAGCTCACAAGATCTATACATGAAAGCACAAAGGAGGAGATACAACCATAGCTACTACATGGACCCATAATCCAAGGTGGAACTACTCACACATCATACTGGAGAGAAGGCCTCCAGGATGATCTCCCCTCTGGCAGGATGCCGAGAAGAATTTCAGATCCCGCCGAATTAGGGACGATGGTGGTGGAGGCTACAGACGGTTTTGTGGAGATTTGATCGGGTGCTTAGGGTTTCTGCATCGGGGGCTTCTTATAGGCAAAGGTGGAGGCCGAGGAGGTGACCAGAGGGGCCACACCCCTCCCAGGCGCGGGCCCACCCCTGGTCGCGCCTAGGGGGGTCTGGCTGCCCTAGAACGCCTCTCCGTCTCCCCTCTGGACTTATTGTTCCCCACGGAAAGTTATTGACTTTGACGTTTGTCCCGTCCAATTCCGAGAATATTTCCTTACTAGCTTTTTTGAAACCAAAAACAGCAGAAAATAGGCAACTAGCACTGTGGCAACTTGTTAATAGGTTAGTACCAGAAAACATGTAAAAAGCACCTTAAAGTGTAGACAAAGCAAAGCAAAGTAGATACTAACAAGCATGGAACATCAAAAATTATAGATACGTTTCTGACGTATCACAACGCATGGAGAGCGAGGCTAAGGAGAAGGTAGATGCAGATGCTGGAAATCAAGGAGCATTACCACCACCACCAATGAGGCCACTAATGGAGCAGAATTTTATGCAATACATGTGATGGCTCAGTTGATGAGGAGCCTGATGGAAACCCCAAGATCAAGGTGTGAAGCAGCACAGTAGCAAGTCTTCCCTCAGTTGAGACCGAGGTTATCAAACCAGAAGGAGGAAGGAAACTTCACACAGGTGTTGCAAACAACGTGGAGACCTGCACAACACAAACTCAAGACTTTGCCCCAACGAACAGTGAGGTTGTGAAGCTCACCGGTTTGCTGTAACAAAGGATTAAACGTATGGTGTGGAAGGTAATGGTTTGCAGCAAGTAAACAAGTAGCAGTGTGTAAGATCCCTCCTTTATAAAGGAAAAAGGATCCCTGTGATTGCAATGCTAGTCCCTGGATCAATGCTAGCATCCACAGTTTAAGATGAAGTACACAGATACAAAGGTCATTTATTACAGCCATTCCAGAGATAAACATAGTCTTTACAACTCCAAGGCCTCAGGCCTAATACAAGAGTTTGGAATAAGTAAATAAATAAAAGTCTTCATCTTCATGTGCCACAGGCAAACATGTTGAGTGTAGACTCATGACACCTAATCCTCATCAGAGTAACCTGCAACATCACAAGTTACAGCCACAGTGGGTCAATACATTGGAATAGTATTGGCAAGTGATACCTTAGTATAAATTTAGGTGGACTAGATTCTATATGCAATTTGGCTAAGTGTAGCTTGGCTTGCTTTGCTCAAAATAGGTTTTGCCTATTAGTTGAAATCACTAAGTTTTCCTTTGTCAAAACTTTTCCCAAGGAACCACCAATAGACATTGGGGTCCTTCACCCTTGTTCACCCACAAGTTTTTACTTAGAAGTTGGGATGAGGAGATTCTTGATGACTTCCATGTCTTGATGCTCAAGTTGTCCATTACCATGGACTTGGCTAAGCACTTAGATTCTTCCATCTACAGAGGTTGTGCACTTTCCCCACCAGACTTGGTTTCACCAAGACATGACCTTTCAGAAGCCTTCCCTTAGACCAAATGGACGTGTTCCAACCTATCATCCCACTACCACCAGCTGTCCAAATGGCTAAGTTGTAGCAACCTATGTGATCCACGCAGAGCCCATATTGCCAAGTGGCTGCACTAGAAGCTTCTTAACACTTGGCCTCTAAAATCTCTTTGTTCCTGGGTGGCTTACCACAAGTGAGATACACAAGGTAAACCATAGAAATGAGCCTTGTGTAACCACTCAACATAAACCTTTCCTTCCATTCCACCCAGGTGTTTCATTAACTTAGTTGTTTTATTAGACAAAACACAAGTCCAAAGGACATAGGAATATTTTCATCATAGTTTGTATATATTTTACCAACCCTTGGTTGCTACTAGCTAGGCTAAGCATGACATAGATAGTAACTTAACTTAGAAATTCCCTAGCAATTCTACAACTACTAGGATTTCCCAACATGGCATATAAGCAAAATAATATCATGCAAGACTTAGCAAAAATATTTCTAATGCTTAGTATAAAACATGGGATAGAAATATTCATGAAGCACCACTTGCCTTGGTAGTTTGGAGAGTAGTTACACTCTTCACAGTCACAATCACTAGCACCAAAATCTACACAAAGAATTATAGCAACAAATTACATACAAAACATATACAACCAAAAATATATGCATGCATGCAAAATGGTATGTGATGATTTTTTTAAAAAATTCAACCAAACAAGTAAACAGTACTAGTTCTTTAACAAGTTAAAAACTTGCCAAACAACATTTATTTAAACCCTAATTCAATTCCTAAACATTTCCTAAACTCAAATTAGCCCTACACAAGTTTCTGTCAATAAAGTCATTTTAACAGAAGCAAAACATTAAACACATTGCATATTTAGAAAGAGCTTGCTATCCTGATTCCAACGGTATAAAATTTGTCAAATTCTAACATGGGGATCAAAAGTTATAGCTAAATCAAATTTGAACATAAATCAGATTCAAAATCCAGTTTTAAATCTAAACCTAGCCACGCGTCTGTTTCTGATTGGCCCGTACCGGTTTGGGCGGATCGATCTCTGCGAGCCGTAGGATTTAAGTTAGATCTAGTGGCTCAGATGCGCTCGTACCTCTTCGTTTAAGTTCTAATCTAAACCGCAAGATCTACATCTAACGGCCACGATCCAGTTGACCACAGACAAAGCGGCCAGCGACGGCTGACGGCAGCGCCTGTCAGTGGCGGAGCCGGCTAACTAGGTCGCCCGGGGAGGGGAGAGGATGCTCACCAGGTTCGTAGCGACGAGGAGAAGCTCAACTTGGCGGCGGTTTGGCAAGGGGCGCACGAAGTGGGCTGCGGGAGCTCGTCGGAGTTGCGGGCGGCGTCGGGTTCGAGTAGACGGCAACGTTGGCGACGTTCCTGGTTTCCCCAGCACAAACCAATGGCTTTAGATGATGCACAAGACAGTGGAGAACAACCTGGTGTGAGTCAGAGGTGAAGGGGAACAAGGGACTCACCGAATTTGGTCGCCGGAGTTGAGGTTGTCGTCGGGTGCTGGCGGTGTCGAACGGAACCGACGATCTGGGGCAGTACAGGACAAATCAGTGGGGTCAGGAGGTGCGCAAAGAAGTTGCGAAGCGGCTCGTATGAACCAGAGGGGAAGGGGCGCACGGGGCTCACCGGAATCGATCGCCGGAGTGAGCTCTGTCTGCGGCAGCGTGAGGTTGATTGCGGGCAGCCTGGTGGCGGAGAGGTGGTGCTAAGTGAGGGGAAATGGTCGCGAGGGGGAGAGGTTTATATAGCCGGAGCTGGGCGTGGAGTTACTCGCAGAATCAATGGGAATCAACGCGGCAGTGACTGCGGCGAGTAACGGCGGCGTGAGCGGCGCAGGCGCGCGTGATTGACGAAGACGACGACGCGGTCACGGGTCCACTTGTCAGCGAATAATTTAGAGAGGGGGTGGGGTCCTAGCGTCAGCGACTCTTTGTGTGCGTCTGCGCGTGAAAGAGAGAGAGAGGGGACCCCGGGTGGGCTAAATGGGCTGGATCCATCGTTGGGCTAGAAGTCTGGCGACGGCCCTTTTCTATTTCCTTTCTCTTTTTCCTTTTTCTAGAATGAATTTCAAATGGTTTCAAAAGCTTTTGAATTCAAATTTTTTTCTAGGATTTTGTAGGGTGCATCATTCACTCTTTTGGGCATAAAATCAAGTGGCCACTTTGAATTAGCTTGGTCATTTAGAATAAAATAAAATAAACAGTGACATAGTACTTGATTTGGAAATGTTTTGAAAATGGTTTTGAATCCACATTTGTTCTATGAATTTTTATCCAAACTCCACATTCAATGCAATTAACAAGGAATACAACAAAACTTGGTTTAAAACACTTATGCTCTTAATTGAGGATGGTCATTTGATTTAAGTTTGCTCACATAAAATAATAGCACTATGTGCTTCTATTTTCTTGAAAATAGTTGGAAAATGATCTCAAAACTATATGCATGCATGAATGATGTGCAATCTTTGAAATCATGATTTTAGGGATGTTACAAATCTAACCCCCTTAAGATGAATCTCGCCCTCGAGATTTGGATTGGCTAGCAAATAGGTTAGGGTGGTCTTTCCGAAGATCATCTTCTCTTTCCCATGTTGCTTCCTCTTCGGAATGGTGATTCCACTGCACTTTACAAAACTTGATAGTCTTAGTCCGTGTGACTCTTTCTGCAGTCTCAAGAATCTTGATAGGTTTCTCTTCATAGGTGAGATCACTCTCGAACTGAACCTCCTCCAAAGGTATAGTATCCTTCAAAGAAGTTTCTTCCATTTCTGGATGACATTTCTTAAGCTGACTCACATGAAACACATTATGGACAGCTGACAGAGACTCTGGCAATTCAATTTCATAGGCAACTTCTCCTTTGCGACTCAGAATCTTGAATGGCCCAACATATCTTGGTGCCAATTTTCCTTTGACTCCGAACCTCTTCACTCTACGAAGTGGTGACACTCTAAAATAAGCTCAATCACCGACTTCGTAGGTGACTTCTCTATGCTTAGAATCTGCGTAGCTTTTCTGTCGGGACTGTGCTATCTTCAATCTGTCCTTAACCAACTTGACCTTCTCTTCGGCTTCTTTGATAAGTTCTGGTCCGAATAAACTTCTTTCTCCCACACCATTCCATAACAAAGGGGTGGTACACTTCCTTCCGTAGAGAAACTCAAATGGTGCCATCTCAATGCTGGCTTGATAGCTGTTGTTATAAGAAAATTCTGCGTAAGGCAGACTTTCATCCCAACTGGCTCCATAGTCTAGGGCACATGCCCTCAACATGTCTTCAAGAATCTGATTAGTCCTTTACATACATCCATCGGTTTGAGGATGAAAGCGATCAATTCCAACCTCGTTCCCAATGACTCATGTAACTGTCTCCAAAAATGGGAAGTGAATTGAGTTCCCCTATCAGACACAATACTCTTGGGCACTCCATGTAGACATACAATTCTACTCATATAGATTTTGTCCAACCTAGCACTTGTATAGGTTGTCTTCACGGGTATGAAATGAGCCACTTTAGTTAGGCGATCCACTACTACCCAAATAGAATCGTATCCTGACCGGGTCCTTGGTAGTCCGGTAATGAAATCCATACCAATCTTGTCCCACTTCCAATCAGGAATAGGTAGTGGTTGAAGCAAACCTGCTGGTTTCTGATGTTCTACTTTCACTCTACTACACACATCACACAAAGCAATATGTTCGGCGATATCCTTCTTGAGATTATTCCACCAAAATATTTCCTTCATGTCCATGTACATTTTGGTGTTACCCGGATGAATGGAATACGGTGAGTTGTGTGCTTCCTGCAAAATCAGTTTCCGCAGCTCCGGATCTTGTGGAACACAGATACGTTTCCCATGCCATAAAGTAATCTGTTCGTCTTCATGGAACCCTTTGGCTTTTCCTTTGCCAATCTTTTCTTTAATCTCTTCAATTTCCTTATCAATCTTCTGGGCTTCTTTGATTTTGTCCAACAAAGTGGGTTGAACATCCAAAGTCATGAGATGTCCTTCAGGCACAATCTCCAATCTGAGTTTTCTAAATTGGGTACACAGATCATCTGGCAATTCTCCTTTGGTAAGGCCATTCACAAAAACCTTACGACTTAGAGCATCTGCTACAACATTTGATTTACCGGGGTGGTATTGCAAACTTAAGTCATAGTTCTAGCCATCTTCTTTGTCTCATATTAATTTCCTTCTGGGTGAAGATATACTTCAAACTTTTGTGATCTGTGAACACTTCACAACGTTTTCCCAAAAGATAGTGTCTCCATGTTTTGAGTGCATGGACAACAGAGGCTAACTCTAAAGCATGAGTAGGATAGTTCACTTCATGAGTTTTGAGTTGTCTCGAGGCATACGCCATAACTTTTCCTTCTTGCATAAGTACTGCACCCAAACCCTGATGAGATGCATCACAAAATACTTGGAAATCTTTTTCCAAATCTGGCAAACACAAGACTGGTGCGGTCACAAGTCTCTTCTTCAATTCCTGAAAGCTAAGTTCACAACCTTCAGACCAAGCAAATTTCTTGTCTTTCTTTAGCAATTCTGTCAACCTTAGAGAAATTCTCGATGAACCTTCTATAGTAACCTGCTAAGCCAAGGAAACTACGAACTTCTTTCACGGACTTGGGAGATTCCCATTCAGTTACAGCTGAAACCTTTGCAGGATCAACTGCTACACCATCCTTTGTCATAACATGTCCAAGAAAACCAACTTCATTCAACCAGAATTCACACTTGCTGAATTTAGCATAAATTTTATGTTCTCTTAACTTCTCAAATATCAAACGCAAATGTCCTTCATGCTCTTCTTTGCTCTTGGAGTAGACTAAAATGTCATCGATGAAAACGACAATAAATTTGTCAAGGAATTCCATGAACACCTTGTTCATCATATTCATGAAGTATGCTGGAGCATTGGTCAAACCAAAAGGCATTACGGTATACTCATACAATCCATACCTTGTAGTGAACGCTGTCTTAGGTATGTCTTGTTCTCTTATCTTAAGTTGAAAATAGCCTGACCGGAGATCAATCTTTGAGAACACACAAGCTCCTTCTAGCTGATCAAACAAGTCATTGATTCTAGGAAAAGGGTATTTGTTCTTGATAGTTACCTCGTTGAGTGAACGGTAATCTATGCATAACCTTTGACTTCTATCTTTCTTCTCCACGAACAAAACTGGGGCTCCCCAATATGAAGAACTTGGTTGAATAAATCCTTTTTGCAACTGTTCTCCAAGTTGTTTCTTGAGTTCTTTCAGTTCATCAACTGACATCTTATATGGTCTCTATGCTATTGGTCCAGATCCTGGTACTAAATCTATAAGAAACTCCACATCTCTATCTGGTGGCATTCCCGGCAATTCTTCCGGAAACACATCCGGATATTCACTCACAATAGGCACACTGTCTATGCTAACCCCCTTAAGAGAATTTAGCATATTCCTTCTTGCCTCAAAGTTGGTCTTGAATCTGATCCTTTTATTTTCTGGAGTTGTGAGTGAGACAGTATGGCTGGCACAATATATCACTCCCTTGTGCTTAGTCATCCAGTCCATTCCCAAAATGACATCCAATCCTTGGGAGTTTAGAATTATCAAGTTAACGGGAAACTTATACTTCCCAAACTCTATGACTAGATCATGACACCCTGAATTCACTATCATTTCTCCACCAGGAGAACTTACTTTTATAGGACACCCAATAGTTTCTATCGGCAGTTCATTTATTTCAACAAATGCTCTTGATATGAATGAATGAGATGCACCAGTATCAAAGAGAACAAATGCTGGAACAGAATTGAGTTTGAACTTACCAGCCACAGCATCAGGCTCCTCACACTTGTCCCTTCTGAAAAGGGTTGGGCTTGTTGGGTCCTTCAACTTTCTTTTCTGGGCATTCATTTGCATAATGCCCCATCTTCTTGCACTTGAAGCATTCAACCTGACTGATATCCTTCTTGACAGGTTGGCTCCCACTGCCACTTCCACTACCACTGTGGTGGTTCTTATATCCACCCTTGTGGTTCTTGTACTTGTCATTGTCATGACTGCGGTGATGCTTGTTGTCATGACGGTTGTGGTTGTGGTGCTTGTTGAATTTCCCGTGCTTGTGGAATCCTGAGCTTCCACTATCATCAAAATGGGAACGCTTGTGAGACGATCCCGAGCTATGCTTGTCCGAGTGCTTTCTTTTCCTACTTTCAACTTGCTTCATTTTGCTCTCCAAAATAGCAGCCTTATCACAGAGAGACTGATAAGTGGGGACATAGGCTACAGATAGCTGCAAGTTCAGCTCATCATTCAGCTCTTCAAGAAACTTTTCCTTTCTCTTAGCATCGGTGTCAACTTCATCCGGTGTGTAACGCGCCAGATTGTTGAACTCCTCAATGTATTCAGCCACGCTGCGGTGGCGCTGCCTCATATTATGGAACTCCTTCTTTTTCAGACTCATCACTCCAGATGAGATATGAGTAGTACGAAAGCCATCCTCAAAGATAGACCATGTCACCTCATCTATGGGAGTGGTGATCTGGAAGTTATCCCACCAAGTGGCGGCTAGTCCTTCCAGCAAATGTGCTGCAAATCTGACTTTTTTAGCATCAGTGCAACCCACAGTTACCAAGTCCTTATTCACAGAGCGTAGCCAATCATTGGCCACCATGGGATCAGTCGTTCCTGAAAACTTTGCTGGCCTCAATCTCAAGAACCTGGTAAGCATGTCAAAACCCGGTGTGTTGTTGTTATTGTTGTTATTGTTGTTATTGTTGTTATTGTTGTTGTTTTGGTTCTGGATGAACGTCGTCATAATTTGCATCAGCTGAGTCTGAGCTGTCATCATTTGCTGCATTTCTGGAGTGATGTTGTTGTTGTTGGGGTTGGGATTTGCACGACGGGGAGGCATCTGTGGTTTGTTCAATAGAGATAAGAATGAGATACCCATAGATGCTATCATGCACAATACATCATATAGCAATCACAAGGCATGCAACAAAAAGGATAAAGGTTCAACAATAAGATAACAAGTTCGCAAAGTAAAACACACACTCAAATAGTAAGCCATCCACATGTCGGATGGTCAAATAACAAGTTCTCAACCAACAAGTACGATAATAAAAGATAAATGAGTAGTCCACTCTACTCCTCGGCATCGACCTCCTCCTAGACAAAGGTAAGACCTGCATTCTCCATCGTGGTCTTGTATTCCTCGACATTGGCAGTCAAGGTCTCTACTTTGGCTTTGAGAGCCCTCTTCTAGGAACGAAGCCTCTCAATCACCGTCTGCTGATGCTCGAGCTCGAAGTCCTTGGCTTGCAGTTCTTCAGTCATGTCCCGAATCCTCTTGTTCCTATCCTGGACTCGCTTCTCCTGACTCTTGAACTTTCTGTCTTGGCTCTCGAACTTTGCCTCCATCTCCTTGACTATCTCATCTTGCTCATGAAGAGCTTGTCCTTCTCATGCTGCACACTGAGTTCGTCATTGTTGAGCATGACGTTGGTCCTATCAGTGTCCACGTGCCTAATGAGAACCTCTAAGTCCTGGAGGTATAGACGAATCGGCTCCGCTGTCTCCCTCGAAGTATCCTCGAAGTCGATGGCCTCTCCATCCTCATCACGTCTACCGAAGACGTGGAAGTGAGTACCTCTAACCTGTCGGGAGTGTCTCCCTAGTAGACGTCCTATCAGATCCTGCATAACTACCTCAAGGCCTCTCTCCTTGTCATCATGCATGAGCTTGAAGATGATGGCCTCCGTGAGGCTCACATGCAGCGTCCTGGCTGATTGACCTTGAAGCCCCAAAGGTCTTTCCTCTCAAACTTGGTGAGGGGAAGCACCATGATGGTAGGAAGAGGGAGATTGAGCAAAGTAGTAAGCTCAACAATACGAGGACCAAAGCGGGTAACCTGGAACTCCTCAACAGTGCTGATGGTAACAGTAGGCATCTATTTATAAGATAGAAAAAGTTAGAACTACACATTTCAAGATAAAATACAAGGAAAAACATCACATACAAATCCTTGGAATACAAAACACACAAGTCATGGCACACATGGGTCCTTTACAACAACCAAGGTTCAACTTATTTTTTATTTTTTTTAGCAACATTTTGAAAAATAAGGTGATAAGTGGTGGTCCAACTAACGAAGTACGTTTACAATCCTATCTCACTGGATCTGTTGGCTAACACAATGTTTCTAGAAGCAATCAGCCTATCTTGCTCACATGACTCCATCACTAAGTCTATAATGTCTCCTCTTAAGGTTTGGTTGGTAGCTTCCAACTCTTGGGTATGTTCCTTTTCTTTCCTTAGAACATTTTGGAGGTTGAGCATTCTGCACTTGACTCTATCACCAAGTTCTTTGATGGTCTTCCAAGCTGCATCCCTTGCTGACTCAAAGAATGTAGTGTGCACCACTGAATTGGTGAACATGCAGAATCCTTTTTCCTGGTGGTTGTCTTCCTTGTTTTTATACAAGTGAAGTTGCACCCACCAGTATTCCACTCCTTCATCTATCACAGGAAAACCTTTGTACACAGTTGCACCTTGTATCTCTAATGCAACCATGAGGTCCTTGAGAGCCTTGGGGAATTCTGTCTCACAATCCAAAGTCATTGTCATGAGTGGTCCCTTCCTTACGGCTTCATTGATGGAGTTCATCTACAAATATAGATGAGAAAAACGATTAGAAAAGTTTACGAGAAGAATAGACAAGTGTAGAAGTTGTTGAAATTTTTTCCTTAGTGGTTTCCAATCCTAGGGTCATAATTCTACAGGCAACACAGTGCTCTGATACCATCTATACGATCCCTCCTTTATAAAGGAAAAAGGATCCCTGTGATTGCAATGCTAGTCCCTGGATCAATGCTAGCATCCACAGTTTAAGATGAAGTACACAGATACAAAGGTCATTTATTACAGCCATTCCAGAGATAAACATAGTCTTTACAACTCCAAGGCCTCAGGCCTAATACAAGAGTTTGGAATAAGTAAATAAATAAAAGTCTTCATCTTCATGTGCCACAGGCAAACATGTTGAGTGTAGACTCATGACACCTAATCCTCATCAGAGTAACCTGTAACATCACAAGTTCTGACCCAGTGGGTCAATACATTGGAATAGTATTGGCAAGTGATACCTTAGTATAAATTTAGGTGGACTAGATTCTATATGCAATTTGGCTAAGTGTAGCTTGGCTTGCTTTGCTCAAAATAGGTTTTGCCTATTAGTTGAAATCACTAAGTTTTCCTTTGTCAAAACTTTTCCCAAGGAACCACCAATAGACATTGGGGTCCTTCACCCTTGTTCACCCACAAGTTTTTACTTAGAAGTTGGGATGAGGAGATTCTTGATGACTTCCATGTCTTGATGCTCAAATTGTCCATTACCATGGACTTGGCTAAGCACTTAGATTCTTCCATCTGCAGAGGTTGTGCACTTTCCCCACCAGACTTGGTTTCACCACGACAGGACCTTTCAGAAGCCTTCCCTTAGACCAAATGGACGCGTTCCAACCTATCATCCCACTACCACCAACTGTCCAAATGGCTAAGTTCTAGCAACCTATGTGATCCGGTGAGCCCATATTGCCAAGTGGCTGCACTAGAAGCTTCTTAACACTTGGCCTCTAAAATCTCTTTGTTCCTGGGTGGCTTACCACAAGTGAGATACACAAGGTAAACCATATAAATGGGCCTTGTGTAACCACTCAACATAAACCTTTCCTTCCATTCCACCCAGGTGTTTCATTAACTTAGTTGTTTTATTAGACAAAACACAAGTCCAAAGGACATAGGAATATTTTCATCATAGTTTGTATATATTTTACCAACCCTTGGTTGCTACTAGCTAGGCTAAGCATGGCATATATAGTAACTTAACTTAGAAATTCCCTAGCAATTCTACAACTACTAGGATTTCCCAACATGGCATATAAGCAAAATAATATCATGCAAGACTTAGCAAAAATATTTCTAATGCTTAGTATAAAACATGGGATAGAAATATTCATGAAGCACCACTTGCCTTGGTAGTTTGGAGAGTAGTTACACTCTTCACGATCCAATCACTAGCACCAAAATCTACACAAAGAATTATAGCAACAAATTACATACAAAACATATACAACCAAAAATATATGCATGCATGCAAAATGGTATGTGATGATTTTTTTAAAAAACTCAACCAAACAAGTAAACAGTACTGGTTCTTTAACAAGTTAAAAACTTGCCAAACAACATTTATTTAAACCCTAATTCAATTCCTAAACATTTCCTAAACTCAAATTAGCCCTTCACAAGTTTCTGTCAATAAAGTCATTTTAACAGAAGCAAAACATTAAACACATTGCATATTTAGAAAGAGCTTGCTCTCCTAATTCCAACGGTATAAAATTTGTCAAATTCTAACGTGGGGATCAAAAGTTATAGCTAAATCAAATTTGAACATAAATCAGATTCAAAATCCAGTTTTAAATCTAAACCTAGCCACGCGTCTGTTTCTGATTGGCCCGTACCGGTTCGGGCGGATCGATCTCTGCGAGCCGTAGGATTTAAGTTAGATCTAGTGGCTCAGATGCGCTCGTACCTCTTCGTTTAAGTTCTAATCTAAACCGCAAGATCTACATCTAACGGCCACGATCCAGTTGACCACAGACAGGCGGCGCTGGCACGGCGGCGAGCGGCGGAGCGCTCTGTCAGTGGCGGAGCCGGCTAACTAGGTCGCCCGGGGAGGGGAGAGGATGCTCACCAGGTTCGCAGAGACGAGGAGAAGCTCAACTTGGCGTCGGTTTGGCAAGGGGCGCACGGAGTGGGCTGCAGGAGCTCGTCGGAGTTGCGGGCGGCGTCGGGTTCGAGTAGACGGCGACGTTGGCGACGTTCCTGGTTTCCCCAGCACAAACCAATGGCTTCAGATGATGCACAAGACAGTGGCAAACAACCTCGTGTGAGTCAGAGGTGAAGGGGAACAAGGGACTCACCGAATTTGGTCGCCGGAGTTGAGGTTGTCGTCGGGTGCTGGCGGTGTCGAACGGAACCGATGATCTGGGACAGTACAGGACAAATCAGTGGGGTCAGGAGGTGCGCAAAGAAGTTGCAAAGCGGCTCGTATGAACCAGAGGGGAAGGGGCGCACGGGGCTCACCGGAATCGATCGCCGGAGTAAGCTCTGTCTGCGGCGGCGTGAGGTTGATTGCGGGCAGCCTGGTGGCGGAGAGGTGGTGCTAAGTGAGGGGAAATGGTCGCGAGGGGGAGAGGTTTATATAGCCGGAGCTGGGCGTGGAGTTACTCGCGGAATCAATGGGAATCAACGCGGCAGTGACTGCGGCGAGTAACAGCGGCGTGAGCGGCGCAGGCGCGCGTGATTGACGAAGACGACGACGCGGTCATGGGTCCACTTGTCAGCGAATAATTCAGAGAGGGGGTGGGGTCCTAGCGTCAGCGACTCTGTGTGTGCGTCTGCGAGTGAAAGAGAGAGAGAGAGGAGACCCCGGGTGGGCTAAATGGGCTGGATCCGTCGTTGGGCTAGAAGTCTGGCGACGACCCTTTTCTATTTCCTTTCTCTTTTTCCTTTTTCTGGAATGAATTTCAAATGGTTTCAAAAGCTTTTGAATTCAAATTTTTTTCTAGGATTTTGTAGGGTGCATCATTCACTCTTTTGGGCATAAAATCAAGTGGCCACTTTGAATTAGCTTGGTCATTTAGAATAAAATAAAATAAACAGTGACATAGTACTTGATTTGGAAATGTTTTGAAAATGGTTTTGAATCCACATTTGTTCTATGAATTTTTATCCAAACTCCACATTCAATCCAATTAACAAGGAAGCCAACAAAACTTGGTTTAAAACACTTATGCTCTTAATTGAGGATGGTCATTTGATTTAAGTTTGCTCACATAAAATAATAGCACTATGTGCTTCTATTTTCTTGAAAATAGTTGGAAAATGATCTCAAAACTATATGCATGCATGAATGATGTGCAATCTTTGAAATCATGATTTTAGGGATGTTACACAGTGGAAGATGTATCAATGGTAAAGATTGGACCGGGGTCCATAGTTCACTGGAGGTGCTCTCCTTATATAAACAACATGGCATGAAGGGTAAACAAATTACAGCAGGGAATTGACAGGAACTGAGCAAGGCATAACAATGCAATTACTAGTTAGAAAGATCCTATGAGGTTGATTGGGCAATACAACAATATAAATAGACCGCCATCCAACTACATCTATGACTAGAAGTCCACCTTCAGGTTATCATCCGAACCCCCTCCAGTATTAAGTTGCAAGCACGACAATGCTTTAAGCAAAGTGTGTAAGGTAAACAGTCCACATGTTCCATGAACAAGAGACCGTTGTTTTCTCCCTAGTAGCAACAACACATCTACAACCGAAGAGATTTCTGTCACCTCCCTTGGAAACTAGAGGCATGAACCCACTATCGAGCATAAATACCCCCTCTTGGAGTCACTAGCAACTACTTGGCCAAGATAGCTACTAACAACGAAGAGAATGCAAGATCACAAACAACACATACATGATAGAATCATAAAGACAAAACCATTAATCAAACCAACATAATAATCTCAATATCCATCAGATCCCCGCAAACACAACATGCATGACTACAAATAGATTAGATCTTGATCATGAACGGTGCTCACAAGATCTATACATGAAAGCACAAAGGAGGAGATACAACCATCTAGCTACTACATGGACCCATAGTCCAAGGTGGAACTACTCACGCATCATACCGGAGAGGAGGCCTCCAGGATGATCTCCCTCCGGCAGAGTGCCAAGAAGAACTTCAGATCCCCCGATATAGGGACGATGGTGGCGGCGACTACAGACGGTTTCATGGATTTTTGATCGGGTACTCAGGGTTTCTACATCGGGGGCTTCTTATAGGCGAAGGGGGAGACCGAGGCGGCAGCCAGGGCGACCAAACCCTAGCTAGGCGTAGGGTGGGGCCCACCCGCGCCTGGGGTGGGTCTGGCCCCTCTGGACGTCCCCTCCGGCTCTCCTATGGACTTCTTGTTCCCCACGGAAAGTATTTGACTTTGTCCCGTCTAATTCCGAGAATATTTCTTTACTAACTTTTCTGAAACCAAAAACAGCAGAAAACATGCATTTGGCACTGTTGCAACTTGTTAGTAGGTTAGTACCAGAAAACATGTAAAAAGCACCTCAAAGTGTGGACAAGGCAAGAAAAGTAGATACTAAACAAGCATGGAGCATCAAAAATTATAGATACATTTCCAACGTATCAACATGCATATGATGCAAGAACACCAAAACAAATTCATTGAAGAGTTGTTGGGACGAGCTGAAAATCAGAGAGCACCTGAAGGAGGAGTGAGTCTTTCCGACTTCTAGAATGCAAGACCATTACCTTTTGCATCAGCTCTAGAACCAATGGATGCAGAAGATTGGCTAGTAGATATTGAGAGGAAGTTGAAAACTGTAGGTTGCAATGATGAAGAAAAGATGACGTATGCAACTCATCTTTTGACTGGACCTGGAGCATCATGGTGGGAAAATTAGTTAGCAATGCAACCGCCAGGGAGAGAGTATACCTGGGAAGAATTCAAGAAGAGGTTTCGTGAGTATCATGTTCCTGAAAGTGTGATGGAGTTGAGGTGTAGGGAGTTTGAGGAGCTTTAGCAAGGTTATACCAGTGTCATGAAGTACATCTGGGAGTTTAGCCAACTGTATCGTTATGCAGAGGATGAAGTGAGCACTGAGGAGAAGAGGAAGAAACATTTTCTGTGGGGGTTAAATCCATTCGTGAAGATGCAATTGAGGTTGGCCAATAAACTTCAGCAGTTACTGAATGCAGCCATCACTTTTGAAGATGATTATACAAATGTCCAAGAGGACCGAAGGAAGAGAGCCAAGAAGGAAACAAAAAGGGTTTAGGCATGTAAACCCAAGCCCAATTTAGAGTTCAAGCCAAGGAATAGACCCTACAACAACAACAACAATTCCAACCGGAATGCAAATCCAACTGGAAGGAATATTATATGCCATAATTGCAAACTTCCAGGGTATATGAGTAGGGATTGCCAGAAACCAATGATAATTTGCCATGCTTGTGGCTAGAGGGGTCATATAAAGCCAAACTGTCCGAGTAAACCACAAGGTGGTTGGCCTATTAAAGGTGGAGGACAAACCAGTGGAAGTAATGGACAACCTAATAGAGGAGGAAGCTTTGTCAAAAACAATAATGGAAAGAGGAGCAGGCCTACCGGGAAGCTAAATTGTGCAACCTTGGAGGAGGTGGATAACTCCGAGCATGCAGTGATAGGTACACTCAATATCCTTACCAATCCCGAAAAAGTTCTATTTGATACCGGTGCAACTACTTCATTCATTTTTGAAGAATTCTGTGATAAATTCGGGATTAGAAGGGCAATGTTAGTAAACCCTATGACCGTGGTGACCGCAGGGGGAAATGTAGTTGTACGCCACATTAAATGTCACATCCCAAATTTTAGATTTGGTACTGCATAGCATACATGTCATTGCATCATGAACATATTGCAAAAATTCAGTTTGAAAAGCTTTTGGCAAAAACCCTCACTTGCATTTGCATTTGGTCACCTACACTAGAGTGCTCGGATTCTACCTTGCACCTACTAAAAACCTTGAGTTTATTATTTTGGTCCGCACAGGTGCGTAGGGGGTTCCGTCACGAATCCGTAGCACTTTGAATCGCCTCAATCGGAGGTCCGGATCAAAAGATATGCTCTGCTGAATTTCTGTCAAATTTTAGTTGCAGTCAGACAGAAAATTTAGATAAGAAAACCTCCAGGAAAAAGAAAAGAAAAGAAAAAAAAAGAACAATACGCTCCAGCGCGGCCGGCCAGCCGCGGCCCAACGGCCCAGCCGGGGCCCGTCAGCGTGAACCACCAGCGCGGCCCGTCCGCCCCCTATCGCTGACACGCGGGGTCCGCATGTCAGCGCCTTCCTCATCGTGTCCGGCATGGACTCAAAAGACCTGCGCGTTTGCGCTGAATTTCCGCGACGAATCCGAACCCCCGCGATCGATTCTTGCCCTCCTCTTAATCTCCAGCTTCCCCTCTTCGAAACCCCCAAACACCTTCGCCTAAGGCGCCGCCATCTCCACGCAATCTCTCGCCGGAGTACACCGCTGCCACCGCGCCATTGCTCTCGGTAGAGCTCGGTTTCGAGCGCCCCTTGCCCCGATTTCTCCCTAGGGAGCTTGCCCATCGTCTACTTACTCGCCGCCGTGCCTTTCCCCGTGTAGACCGTGCCCGAAACTCCCCACGCGAGCTCGCCGGAGCACGCCGCCGCCGCCGCTGCTCCAGCCGCTCGCCGCCGCCGCCCACGGACGCGCCAACCGATGTCATCGCACCCATGAGTTTCGCCGCCGCACGCCATACGCCGCCCAGACGTCGCCGTACCTCGCCGAAGACGCCACCCCCGCCGACCCGATGCCGCCAGGTGAGCGCCGCCCCCTGCCCTTCGATCTGAGACGAATGGTCCAGATGGACCGTGGACCGGTCGGTTGACTGCTGACTGATCAGCGCTGCGCCACGTCGGCGTGGACCAGTCAACAGCCGTTTGACTGTTTATTTAATCGACTTATTTTGGCAGAAAATAGGGAAAACTTGTAAAATCGATAGAAAATAATCTACTAGGCCAAAAATTGCAAATAAGATATGTATGGATTCAGTTTTTCACGTAGAATATTATTGTTCAATTGTTTCATGCTTTTGCAGCAAGGTTTTGCCGTGATTAATTAAATAGTTTAGTGTCCTTTTTAGAGTAATAAATTCATAGTAAAAGTTCTACAACTCCAAAAATTGCAAATGAGATGTCCCTGGAATCAGTAGAACAAGGGAATCTGTTACTGAATTAAAAAGGTAGACTTACAGTACTAGAATTTGCATAATCTATAAAAAGGCTTACTGGAGTATTTTAACTGCTCAGGAAATTCTATAAATCCTATTTAGGTGATTCCAGTTGGTACTGGTTCTATTTTAGGTTTCCTATACAGTAGCTATTTTTCCAAGATTTTACAACTTGTCCAATAACAGTGGCTTAATAATTGGGTTATAGCTCAATTGTTTGGCCAATTAAAATTGCATGACTTGTTTTCAACACTTTTAAAATGGTTTACATGCATGCATAGAGTAGGTATACTGAACAAGATTGTAGAATGCTACTGGAGCTTTGTCCAACTTGTCATGCATGCATCTTGCATTATTATGTTTGTTTATGGTTGTGTTTGGTTTGTTTATGTGATTGCAATTGTATCGTGTAGATTGTGACGAGTGCAACGCTTGCTCGTGTCAAGATTGTTTGTTCGACCGCTACAACCAAGGCAAGTAGATGCTACTTTTTTCATGATGTTGTCCTACTATTTTTAATGCATTGTCATGTATTTTGTAGATGCATGTGTAGGAAATTACTATCGCTATGCTATGTTCTATTATGTGGTAGGATTTTCCTGTAGATGAGCCACCGTTGATAGATGTGCTTAGCCATGCTATGATGAACGAGGGCTGGGTTACATCACTGAAAGTTGTTTCTAAATGTGTTGGTTTGCAAAAACTAAAAACAACTTAATCAATGAATCTCCTGGGTGTGATGGGATTGATAATTTTTGGTGGTATCATTGCGGAAAGGCACCCAGGTATCAAGAGAAAATGATTGGCTTCTTTATTTGGTAGCTTACATGTACAACCATGTGCCAATAATAGAATAGGCGGTTGGTTGGACTTCGTAGGTTGTGGTAACTCGAACCCACGTATCCAGAGATGTAGAATTTTGGTAGGTTGGACCGGTGTGTGTCGGGTTTGGGGAGCTACTTCCTGAACGGTCCCTTCTTGGAATTCTCCCTATCATCACCCAATATGAGAGTGGTGGTACGAGCTGGGCTGGCCAAGTCACATGGGTAAAGTGTACTAACCCCTGTAGGGTGTATAAACTAATCGATTAGCCGTGTCCGGTTATGGACATCTGAGTTGCTTGATATTGAATTCATGACATGTTTCTCGCTCATTCCAATTTCCTAATTGCTTTAATGTTGATGGGATTAACTTCATTGGGATCTTTTCAAAGAAAATCAAAAACTGTTTATGAAAGTAGGACAAAGGTATTTGCAAATGCAAGCTAGCCACAACTCCACTTGCCAAATATGCATGTAGATGTTAGCTCTATTGTCTCCTTTAAAAGCTCTACTTGCCATACATTCCATATATTGACCCTTCAGGGCTGCTACGTTTCATGTTGCAGGATATTCAGATTCTGAGTGATCGATTTAGGCCACGGTACTCCACTCAGCACTTGTTCACTTGTGGGCAATTTGAAGAATGGAGGAGTTACTTTATTTATGTTGCTACTTGAATAAGCTGAGCTAGCCTAGAGCTAAGCCCCTTTATTGTAATAATGTTACTCTGAATCTTCATTATTTATGATACACGGATATTTTGCTATGTTATTCTTCTTTATTATATTGTGGGCCAATGAACCAATCCAGGGATTGGCATGTCACATAGAAGCTACGGTCTTTTCAGAACCGTAGTGTTACAAGATGGTATCAGAGCCCGTGTGTCGACTGTAGGATCATGACCTAGGTTTGGATTAGGAATCCATAGAATTACTAAAGCTTATATTAACTCTATCTTTTATCTTGTGCCTTTCACTCTCGTAACTCTTTACCATATGCTATTCTCACACTTTCCTCTTTTAATTGATAGATGGGAGAAGTCAGGACTGAGTATGCTACGATGGAGTCACCAAGGCCCTTTGCAAGACAGTTGGCACATCTCT
The DNA here is from genome assembly GCA_023614405.1 of Avena insularis. Taxonomy (NCBI): domain Eukaryota; kingdom Viridiplantae; phylum Streptophyta; class Magnoliopsida; order Poales; family Poaceae; genus Avena; species Avena insularis. Next base: position 317,777,076 of record CM042687.1, on the reverse strand, counting down.
CATAGTCATTGGGATTGCCACTGCCCATGTTCAAGGGAAGAAGGCTATACACCTATGGATATGGCGAGGACACCTGGGAGATCACCACTTTCATCTTCAGGGATATCGCCTTGCCAAACCCTGTGCATCTGGTCTACACCAAGACGTATTGCAACTGGGGCTTGGAATAAACTTGGCCCTGCATGAAGCCCTGTCACGCCAGTGCCATCTTGTTCGGCACCTGCTGCCAGAAGACTCACCTTACCGTGATTACGGAAGGCGTGATGAGAACGGGAACATAGTGGTTACCCCGGGCAACAGGGACAACATGCCGCCCCGTCGGAGGCACATAGAGGATATGGAGAGGGATAATGGAGCCCTAGCTGAGAAGGTGATGATGGTAAAGGAGATAGCAGATTTTGCCAGCAACGGTCTGGTGGTCCAGGGACAGGAGATTGATACCTTGCATGAAGCTGTGGATGTTCTGAACCTTGCAGTGATTGGCAGGGACGCAACCATATCATAGCTGAATGGGATCGTCCAGGAGAATAATCAAGCCATATCACAGCTGAATGGGACCGTCCAGGAAAGGGACCACACTATTGTTGATATGGCAGGCCAGATTGCCGCTCTCCAAGCACAGTTGAATCCACCCCCTGATGACAACAATGGAGATGATGGCAACGATGATGATAATGATGACGGTGGGAACGATGATGATGATGAGGATGAAGATGATGATGATGATGGAGACGATGATGGTGGAAGAGATGAAGCTGTTGCTGCTGCAGCAGAGGATGAAGAAGGAGAGGAGGATCCAGAAGAGGTGGAATTTGAGGTTTCAAGTGATGATTCAGGAGAGGTGTATACTCCACCGCCATGGTTGGTCCATGGACAGAAGCGCCAACGCATGAACGCAAGGACCTACTGCAACCTCTTCATGAAGTAGTTAGATGGCCACCAATTAGTCTTCGTTAGGATACATCATTAGCTTAAGGCCTCGATCAATGTAAAAATTAGTTTATGTTAGATTAATACGTTCAGTTACTACTACGTGTACTCTAAAGTTTCAAGATTATTTGTGCGAATTTTATATATGAGTTATGGCAAGGTTTTGGTTGATATTCGAGTTTTTCCTGATGTAGTTTTTTTGTTGACCCTGCTGTACTGTACGATTTTTCATATTTTTTGGGTAACTTGGAAAAATCTGAAAAAATAGGGTATGGTTCTAAAATCTCTTTACTGTATACAAAAAAATCATCAAAAATTCCTGACAAGTTTAAGTCATGTATAAAAATTCGCGAACACTGCTGAACTATTCTGGCAGATTCCTGTTTTAATGCTTTGTTGGCCTATTTATGTTGATAACTGTTGCCAACGCTTCTAAAACTATTTTAGTAGCTATATACTGCTAGGATAACCCTGGAACATTGCTTGATCGCTTTTTTGCTGATGTGTGGCTTGCTCATGATTGTCTGTGATTGCTTTGTTGTTGTTTGATCATAATGCATGGGTAATCCTAATTTCGTAATTGATTCTTTCTAAGCTTACCTGTGCTGAACCGCAGATGCCTCCCCGCTGCCAACCTACTGAGATGGAGCAGCTTATGGCAGCTCAGGCACAGCTAACCCAAGTGATGACCCAGTTCATGGAAGCTCGGAACAACAATAACAACAACAATGGGAACAACCAGCCCCAACACTACTAGGAAATCCTTCATCAGTGGCGCATCCATATTGGTCTTCTGTGGCGCATGGCTGGGACACCACTATTACGTCGCCACTGATGAAAACTTCTGTGGCGCATTCTGAAATGCGCCACAGAAGTCATGATACTTCTGTGGCGCATTTTTGTTGATGCGCCACAGGACTCTGTTCAGTGGCGCATTATGGACAATGTGCCACTTAATCACTATGCGCCATAGAAGGTTACAACAATGCGCCACTGGTTTGAGTATCAGGTATTAATTTTTTTTGAAACTTGTCCAAATATACAATATTATATAGGTATTATACAGGTATTATACAGAAACAGTATATTTGACTTAGTATATGAAAACAAATATAATACAAACATGAATATAGTGCCATCACACTACTTAGAGCCCGAACGAGATAGACAAGTGATCATCACATTAGAATACAAGTCAAATGAAGTGGTTTGTTACAAGTGTTTGTTACAAAATTCACCATCTCATCACATTACAAATGAAGTGTTCATCTCGCCTACACTAGAATCAAACAGAATACAACTATGACGACTGTGAGCAAGAGCAAGAGCATGTAACATCCCTAAAATCATGATTTCAAAGATTGCACATCATTCATGCATGCATATAGTTTTGAGATCATTTTCCAACTATTTTCAAGAAAATAGAAGCACATAGTGCTATTATTTTATGTGAGCAAACTTAAATCAAATGACCATCCTCAATTAAGAGCATAAGTGTTTTAAACCAAGTTTTGTTGGCTTCCTTGTTAATTGGATTGAATGTGGAGTTTGGATAAAAGTTCATAGAACAAAAGTGGATTCAAAACCATTTTCAAACCATTTCCAAATCAAGTACTATCTCACTGTTTATTTTATTTTATTCTAAATGACCAAGCTAATTCAAAGTGGCCACTTGATTTTATGCCAAAAGAGTGAATGATGCACCCTACAAAATCCTAGAAATTTTTTTGAATTCAAAAGATTTTGAAACCATTTGAAATTCATTCCAGAAAATCAAAACAGAAAAAGGAAAAAGAGAAAGGAAATAGAAAAGGGCCGTCGCCAGACTTCTAGCCCAACGACAGATCCAGCCCATTTAGCCGACCCGGGGTCCCCTCTCTCTCTCTTTCACTCGCATACGCACACACAGAGTCGCTGACGCTAGGACCCCACCCCCTCTCTGAATTATTCGCTGACAAGTGGACCCCGTGACCGCGTCGTCGTCTTCATCAATCACACGCGCCTGCGCCGCTCACGCCGCCGTTACTCGCCGCAGTCACTGCCGCGTTGATTCCCATTGATTCTGTGAGTAACTCCACGCCCAGCTCCGGCTATATAAACCTCTCCCCCTCGCGACCATTTCCCCTCACTTAGCACCACCTCTCCGCCACCAGGCTGCCCGCAATCAACCTCACGCCGCCGCAGACAGAGCTCACTCCGGCGATCGATTCCGGTGAGCCCCGTGCGCCCCTTCCCCTCTGGTTCATACGAGCCGCTTTGCAACTTCTTTGCGCACCTCCTGACCCCACTGATTTGTCCTGTACTGCCCCAGATCGTCGGTTCCGTTCGACACCGCCATCACCCGACGACAACCTCAACTCCGGCGACCAAATTCGGTGAGTCCCTTGTTCCTCTTCACCTCTGACTCACACGAGGTTGTTCGCCACTGTCTTGTGCATCATCTGAAGCCATTGGTTTGTAATGGGGAAACCAGGAACGTCGCCAACGTCGCTGTCTACTCGAACCCGACGCCCTTGCCAAACCGCCGCCAAGTTGAGCTTCTCCTCGTCGCTGCGAACCTGGTGAGCATACTCTCCCCTCCCCTCCCCGGGCGACCTAGTTAGCCGGCTCATGTGACAGGCGCTCACGCTTCATTGCCGCCAACGCCGCCTGTTGTGGTCAACTGGATCGTGGCCGTTAGATGTAGATCTTGCGGTTTAGATTAGAACTTAAACGAAGAGGTACGAGCGCATCTGAGCCACTAGATCTAACTTAAATCCTACGGCTCGCAGAGATCGATCCGCCCGAACCGGTATGGGCCAATCAGAAACAGACGCGTTGCTAGGTTTAGATTTAAAACTGGACATGGTAATGGACAACTTGAGCATCAAGACATGGAAGTCATCAAGAATCTCCTCATCCCAACTTTTAAGTAAAAACTTGTGGGTGAACAAGGGTGAAGGACCCCAATGTCTATTGGTGGTTCCTTGGGAAAAGTTTTGACAAAGGAAAACTTAGTGATTTCAACTAATAGGCAAAACCTATTTTGAGCAAAGCAAGCCAAGCTACACTTAGCCAAATTGCATATAGAATCTAGTCCACCTAAATTTATACTAAGGTATCACTTGCCAATACTATTCCAATGTATTGACCCACTGTCGCTGTAACTTGTGATGTTGCAGGTTACTCTGATGAGGATTAGGTGTCATGAGTCTACGCTCAACATGTTTGCCTGTGGCACATGAAGATGAAGACTTTTATTTATTTACTTATTCCAAACTCTTGTATTAGGCCTGAGGCCTTGGAGTTGTAAAGACTATGTTTATCTCTGGAATGGCTGTAATAAATGACCTTTGTATCTGTGTACTTCATCTTAAGCATGGATGCTAGCATTGATCCGAGGACTAGCATTGCAATCACAGGATCCTTTTCCTTTATAAAGGAGGGATCTTACGGATGGTATCGAGCAACCATGTTGCCTGTAGAATTATGACCCTAGGATTGGAAACCACTAAGGAAAATTTTTCAACAACTTCTACACTTGTCTATTCTTCTCGTAAACTTTTCTAATCCTTTTTCTCATCTATATTTGTAGATGAACTCCATCAACGAAGCCGTAAGGAAGGGACCACTCATGACAATGACTTTGGATTGTGAGACAGAATTCCCCAAGGCTCTCAAGGACCTCATGGTTGCATTAGAGATACAAGGTGCAGCTGTGTACAAAGGTTTTCCTGTGATGGATGAAGGAGTGGAATACTGGTGGGTGCAACTTCACTTGTATAAAAACAAGGAAGACAACCACCAGGAAAAAGGATTCTGCATGTTCACCAATTCAGTGGTGCACACTACATTCTTTGAGTCAGCAAGGGATGCAGCTTGGAAGACCATCAAAGAACTTGGTGATAGAGTCAAGTGCAGAATGCTCAACCTCCAAAATGTTCTAAGGAAAGAAAAGGAACATACCCAAGAGTTGGAAGCTACCAACCAAACCTTAAGAGGAGACATTATAGACTTAGTGATGGAGTCATGTGAGCAAGATAGGCTGATTGCTTCTAGAAACATTGTGTTAGCCAACAGATCCAGTGAGATAGGATTGTAAACGTACTTCGTTAGTTGGACCACCACTTATCACCTTATTTTTCAAAATGTTGCTAAAAAAAAATAAAAAATAAGTTGAACCTTGGTTGTTGTAAAGGACCCATGTGTGCCATGACTTGTGTGTTTTGTATTCCAAGGATTTGTATGTGATGTTTTTCCTTGTATTTTATCTTGAAATGTGTAGTTCTAACTTTTCTATCTTATAAATAGATGCCCTCTGTTACCATCAAGACCTTTGTTGAGGAGTTCCAGGTTACCCGCTTTGGTCCTCGTATTGTTGAGCTTACTACTTTGCTCAATCTCCCTCTTCCTACCATCATGGTGCTTCCCCTCACCAAGTTTGAGAGGAAAGACCTTTGGGGCTTCAAGGTCAATCAGCCAGCCTTGAGCCCAGGCCTACGGAGGCCATCATCTTCAAGCTCATGCATGATGACAAGGAGAGAGGCCTTGAGGTAGTTATGCGAGGATCGATGGGGCGTCTACTAGGGAGACACTCCCGATGGGTTAGAGTACTCACTTCCACGTCTTGATGAGCGTGATGAGGATGGAGAGGCCATCGACTTCGAGGACACTTCGAGGGAGACAGCGGAGCCGATTCGTCTATACCTCCAGGACTTAGAGGTTCTCATTAGGCACATGGACACTGATAGGACCAACGTCATGCTCAACAATGACGAACTCCAGGTGCAGCTTTGCGAGAAGGACAAGCTCTTCGCGGAGCAAGATGAGATAGTCAAGGAGATGGAGGCAAAGTTCGAGAGCCAAGACAGAAAGTTCAAGAGTCAGGAGAAGCGAGTCCAGGATAGGAACAAGAGGATTCGGGACATGACTGAAGAACTGCAAGCCAAGGACTTCGAGCTCGAGCATCAGCAGACGGTGATTGAGAGGCTTCGTTCCTAGAAGAGGGCTCTCAAAGCCAAAGTAGAGACCTTGACTGCCAATGTCGAGGAATACAAGACCGCGATGGAGAATGCAGGTCTTACCTTTGTCTAGGAGGAGGTCGATGCCGAGGAGTAGAGTGTACTACTCATTTATCTTTTATTATCGTACTTGTTGGTTGAGAACTTGTTGTTTGACCATCCGACATGTGGATGGCTTACTATTTGAGTGTGTGTTTTACTTTGCGAACTTGTTATCTTATTGTTGAACCTTTATCCTTTTTGTTGCATGCCTTGTGATTGCTATATGATGTATTGTGCATGATAGCATCTATGGGTATCTCATTCTTATCTCTATTGAACAAACCACAGATGCCTCCCCGTCGTGCAAATCCCAACCCCAACAACAACAACATCACTCCAGAAATGCAGCAAATGATGACAACTCAGACTCAGCTGATGCAAATGATGACGACGTTCATCTAGAACCAAAACAACAACAATAACAATAATAACAACAACAACAACCCACTGGGTTTTGACATGCTTACCAGGTTCTTGAGATTGAGGCCAGCAAAGTTTTTAGGAACGACTGATCCCATGGTGGCCAATGATTGGCTACGCTCTGTGAACAAGGACTTGGTAACTGTGGGTTGCACTGATGCTGAAAAAGTCAGATTTGCAGCACATTTGCTGGAAGGACCAGCCGCCACTTGGTGGGATAACTTCCAGATCACCACTCCCATAGATGAGGTGACATGGGCTATCTTTGAGGATGGCTTTCGTACTGCTCATATCTCATCTGGAGTGATGAGTCTGAAAAAGAAGGAGTTCCATAATCTGAGGCAGCGCCACCGCAGCGTGGCTGAATAAATTGAGGAGTTCAACAATTTGGCGCGTTACGCACCGGATGAAGTTGACACCGATGCTAAGAGAAAGGAAAAGTTTCTTGAAGGGCTGAATGATGAGCTGAACTTGCAGCTATCTGTAGCCTATGTCCCCACTTATCAGTCTCTCTATGATAAGGCTGCTATTTTGGAGAGCAAAATGAAGCAAGTTGAAAGCAGGAAAAGAAAGCACTCGGACAAGCACAGCTCGGGATCGTCTCACAAGCGTTCCCATTTTGATGATAGTGGAAGCTCAGGATTCCACAAGCACGGGAAATTCAACAAGCACCACAACCACAACCATCATGACAACAAGCATCACCGCAGTCATGACAATGACAAGTACAAGAACCACAAGGGTGGATATAAGAACCACCACAGTGGTAGTGGAAGTGGCAGTGGGAGCCAACCTGTCAAGAAGGATATCAGTCAGGTTGAATGCTTCAAGTGCAAGAAGATGGGGCATTATGCAAATGAATGCCCAGAAAAGAAAGTTGAAGGACCCAACAAGCCCAACCCTTTTCAGAAGGGACAAGTGTGAGGAGCCTGATGCTGTGGCTGGTAAGTTCAAACTCAATTCTGTTCCAGCATTTGTTCTCTTTGATACTGGTGCATCTCATTCATTCATATCAAGAGCATTTGTTGAAATAAATGAACTGCCGATAGAAACTATTGGGTGTCCTATAAAAGTAAGTTCTCCTGGTGGAGAAATGATAGTGAATTCAGGGTGTCATGATCTAGTCATAGAGTTTGGGAAGTATAAGTTTCCCGTTAACTTGATTATTCTAAACTCCCAAGGATTGGATGTCTGGGAATGGACTGGATGACTAAGCACAAGGGAGTGATAGACTGTGCCAACCATACTGTCTCACTCACAACTCCAGAAAATAAAAGGATCAGATTCAAGACCAACTTTGAGGCAAGAAGGAATATGCTAAACTCTCTTAAGGGGGTTAGCATAGACAGTGTGCCTATTGTGAGTGAATATCTGGATGTGTTTCCGGAAGAATTGCCGGGAATGCCACCAGATAGAGATGTGGAGTTTCTTATAGATTTAGTACCAGGATCTGGACCAATAGCAAAGAGACCATATAAGATGTTAGTTGATGAACTGAAAGAACTCAAGAAACAACTTGGAGAACAGTTGCAAAAAGGATTTATTCAACCAAGTTCTTCATCTTGGGGAGCCCCAGTTTTGTTCGTGGAGAAGAAAGATAGAAGTCAAAGGTTATGCATAGATTACCGTTCACTCAACGAGGTAACTATCAAGAACAAATACCCTTTGCCTAGAATCAATGACTTGTTTGATCAGCTAGAAGGAGCTTGTGTGTTCTCAAAGATTGATCTCCGGTCAAGCTATTTTCAACTTAAGATAAGAGAACAAGACATACCTAAGACATCGTTCACTACAAGGTATGGATTGTATGAGTATACCATAATGCCTTTTGGTTTGACCAATGCTCTAGCATACTTCATGAATATGATGAACAAGGTGTTCATGGAATTCCTTGACAAATTTATTGTCATTTTCATCGATGACATTTTAGTCTACTCCAAGAGCAAAGAAGAGCATGAAGGACATTTGCGTTTGATACTTGAGAAGTTAAGAGAACATAAACTTTATGCTAAATTCAGCAAGTGTGAATTCTGGTTGAATGAAGTTGGTTTTATTGGACATGTTATGACAAAGGATGGTGTAGCAGTTGATCCTGCAAAGGTTTCAGCTGTAACTGAATGGGAATCTCCCAAATTCGTGAAAGAAGTTCGTAGTTTCCTTGGCTTAGCATGTTACTACAGAAGGTTCATCGAGAATTTCTCTAAGGTTGCTAAGCCTATGACAGAATTGCTAAAGAAAGACAAGAAATTTGCTTGGTCTGAAGGTTGTGAACTTAGCTTTCAGGAATTGAAGAAGAGACTTGTGACCGCACCAGTCTTGTGTTTGCCAGATTTGGAAAAAGATTTCCAAGTATTTTGTGATGCATCTCATCAGGGTTTGGGTGCAGTACTTATGCAAGAAGGAAAAGTTGTGGCGTATGCCTCGAGACAACTCAAAACTCATGAAGTGAACTATCCTACTCATGCTTTAGAGTTAGCCTCTGTTGTCCATGCACTCAAAACATGGAGACACTATCTTTTGGGAAAACGTTGTGAAGTGTTCACAGATCACAAAAGTTTGAAGTATATCTTCACCCAGAAGGAAATTAATATGAGACAAAGAAGATGGCTAGAACTATGACTTAAGTTTGCAATACCACCCCGGTAAAGCAAATGTTGTAGCAGATGCTCTAAGTCGTAAGGTTTTTGTGAATGGCCTTACCAAAGGAGAATTGTCAGATGATCTGTGTACCCAATTTAGAAAACTCAGATTGGAGATTGTGCCTGAAGGACATCTCATGTCTTTGGATGTTCAACCCACTTTGTTGGAAAAAATCAAAGAAGCCCAGAAGATTGATAAGGAAATTGAAGAGATTAAAGAAAAGATTGGCAAAGGAAAAGCCAAAGGGTTCCATGAAGATGAACAGGGTACTTTATGGCATGGGAAACGTATCTGTGTTCCACAAGATCCGGAGCTGCGGAAACTGATTTTGCAGGAAGCACACAACTCACCGTATTCCATTCATCCGGGTAACACCAAAATGTAAATGGACATGAAGGAAAGATTTTGGTGGAATAATCTCAAGAAGGATATCGCCGAACATATTGCTTTGTGTGATGTGTGTAGTAGAGTGAAAGCAGAACATCAGAAACCAGCAGGTTTGCTTCAACCACTACCTATTCCTGATTGGAAGTGGGACAAGATTGTTATGGATTTCATTACCGGACTACCAAGGACCCGGTCAGGATACGATTCTATTTGGGTAGTAGTGGATCGCCTAATTAAAGTGGCTCATTTCATACCCGTGAAGACAACCTATACAAGTGCTAGGTTGGCCAAAATCTATATGAGTAGAATTGTATGTCTACATGGAGTGCCCAAGAGTATTGTGTCTGATAGGGGAACTCAATTCACTTCCCATTTTTGGAGACAGTTACATGAGTCATTGGGAACGAGGTTGGAATTCAGTACTGCTTTTCATCCTCAAACTGATGGACAGACAGAAAGGACTAATCAGATTCTTGAAGACATGTTGAGGGCATGTGCCCTAGACTATGTAGCCAGTTGGGATGAAAGTCTGCCTTACGCAGAATTTTCTTATAACAACAGCTATCAAGCCAGCATTGAGATGGCATCATTTGAGTTTCTCTACGGAAGGAAGTGTACCACCCCTTTGTTATGGAATGGTGTGGGAGAAAGAAGTTTATTCGGACCAGAACTTATCAAAGAAGCCGAAGAGAAGGTCAAGTTGGTTAAGGACAGATTGAAGATAGCACAGTCCCGACAGAAAAGCTACACAGATTCTAAGCATAGAGAAGTCACCTACGAAGTCGGTGATAGAGCTTATCTTAGAGTGTCACCACTTCGTAGAGTGAAGAGGTTCGGAGTCAAAGGAAAATTGGCACCAAGATATGTTGGGCCATTCAAGATTCTGAGTCGCAAAGGAGAAGTTGCCTATGAAATTGAATTGCCAGAGTCTCTGTCAGCTGTCCATAATGTGTTTCAGTCAGCTTAAGAAATGTCATCCAGAAATGGAAGAAACTTCTTTGAAGGATACTATACCTTTGGAGGAGGTTCAGTTGGAGAGTGATCTCACCTATGAAGAGAAACCTATCAAGATTCTTGAGACTGCAGAAAGAGTCACACGGACTAAGACTATCAAGTTTTGTAAAGTGCAGTGGAATCACCATTCCGAAGAGGAAGCAACATGGGAAAGAGAAGATGATCTTCGGAAAGACCACCCTAACCTATTTGCTAGCCAATCCGAATCTCGAGGGCAAGATTCATCTTAAGGGGGTTAGATTTGTAACATCCCAAAAATCATGATTTCAAGATTGCACATCATTCATGCATGCATATAGTTTTGAGATCATTTTCCAACTATTTTCAAGAAAATAGAAGCACATAGTGCTATTATTTTATGTGAGCAAACTTAAATCAAATGACCATCCTCAATTAAGAGCATAAGTGTTTTAAACCAAGTTTTGTTGGCTTCCTTGTTAATTGGACTGAATGTGGAGTTTGGATAAAAATTCAAAGAACAAATGTGGATTCAAAACCATTTTCAAAACATTTCCAAATCAAGTACTATGTCACTGTTTATTTTATTTTATTCTAAATGACCAAGCTAATTCAAAGTGGCCACTTGATTTATGTCCAAAAGAGTGAATGATGCACCCAACAAAATCCTAGAAATTTTTTTGAATTCAAAAGCTTTTGAAACCATTTGAAATTCATTCCAGAAAATCAAAACAGAAAAAGGAAAAAGAGAAAGGAAATAGAAAAGGGCCGTCGCCAGACTTCTAGCCCAACGACGGATCCAGCCCATTTAGCCCACCCGGGGTCCCCTCTCTCTCTCTTTCACTCATGAGGCCTTGCACACCTGACGCTAGGACCCCACCCCTCTGAATTATTCAGACAAGTGGACCGTGACAGCGTCGTCGTCTTCGTCGATCAGCGGCCTCGCCACGCGCCATTGTTACTGCGCGATCCTTCCGCGTTGATTCCCATTGATTCCACGAGTAACTCCACGCCCAGCTCCGGCTATATAAACCTCTCCCCCTCGCGACCATTTCCCCTCACTTAGCACCACCTCTCCGCCACCAGGCTGCCCGCAATCAACCTCACGCCGCCGCAGACAGATCTCACTCCGGCGATCCATTCCGGTGAGCCCTGTGCGCCCCTTCCCCTCTGGTTCATACGAGCCGCTTCGCAACTTCTTTGCGCACCTCCTGACCACCGATTTGTCTGTCTGCCCTAGATCGTCGGTTCCGTTCGACACCGCCAGCACCCGACGACAACCTCAACTCCGGCGACCAAATTCGGTGAGTCCCTTGTTCCCCTTCACCTCTGATTCACACGAGGTTGTTTGCCACTGTCTTGTGCATCATCTGAAGCCATTGTTTTGTGCTGGGGAAACCAGGAACGTCGCAAACGTCGCCGTCTACTCGAACCCGACGCTGCCCGCAACTCCGACGAGCTCCCGCAGCCCACTCCGTGCGCCCCTTGCCAAACCGCCGCCAAGTTGAGCTTCTCCTCGTCGCTGCGAACCTGGTGAGCATCCTCTCCCCTCCCCGGGCGACCTAGTTAGCCGGCTCCGCCACTGATAGAGCGCTCCGCCGCTTCATGCGCCAGCGCCGCCCTTTGTTCAATCAAGCGGATCGTGGCGTTAGATGTAGATCTTGCGGTTTAGATTAGAACTTAAGCGAAGAGAATGCAGCGCATCTGAGCCACTAGATCTAACTTAAATTCTGGCTCGCGAGATCGATCCGCCCAACGATGCAGACAATCGAAAGCAGATCATTAGCTGTTTAGATTTAAAACTGGATTTTGAATCTGATTTATGTTCAAATTTGATTTAGCTATAACTTTTGATCCCCACGTTAGAATTTGACAAATTTTATACCGTTGGAATCAGGAGAGCAAGCTCTTTCTAAATATGCAATGTGTTTAATGTTTTGCTTCTGTTAAAATGACTTTATTGACAGAAACTTGTGTAGGGCTAATTTGAGTTTAGGAAATGTTTAGGAATTGAATTAGGGTTTAAATAAATGTTGTTTGGCAAGTTTTTAACTTGTTAAAGAACCAGTACTGTTTACTTGTTTGGTTGAGTTTTTTTAAAAAAAATCATCACATACCATTTTGCATGCATGCATATATTTTTGGTTGTATATGTTTTGTATGTAATTTGTTGCTATAATTCTTTGTGTAGATTTTGGTGCTAGTGACTGTGACTGTGAAGAGTGTAACTACTCTCCAAACTACCAAGGCAAGTGGTGCTTCATGAATATTTCTATCCCATGTTTTATACTAAGCATTAGAAATAGTTTTGCTAAGTCTTGCATGATATTATTTTGCTTATATGCCATGTTGGGAAATCCTAGTAGTTGTAGAATTGCTAGGGAATTTCTAAGTTAAGTTACTATCTATGCCATGCTTAGCCTAGCTAGTAGCAACCAAGGGTTGGTAAAATATATACAAACTATGATGAAAATATTCCTAAGTCCTTTGGACTTGTGTTTTGTCTAATAAAACAACTAAGTTAATGAAACACCTGGGTGGAATGGAAGGAAAGGTTTATGTTGAGTGGTTACACAAGGCCCATTTCTATGGTTTACCTTGTGTATCTCACTTGTGGTAAGCCACCCAGGAACAAAGAGATTTTAGAGGCCAAGTGTTAAGAAGCTTCTAGTGCAGCCACTTGGCAATATGGGCTCTGCTGGATCACATAGGTTGCTAGAACTTAGCCATTTGGACAGTTGGTGGTAGTGGGATGATAGGTTGGACGTCCATTTGGTCTAAGGGAAGGCTTACGAAAGGTCTGTCTTGGTGAAACCAAGTCTGGTGAGAAAGTGCACAACCTCTGGATGGAAGAATCTAAGTGCTTAGCCAAGTCCATGGTAATGGACAACTTGAGCATCAAGACATGGAAGTCATCAAGAATCTCCTCATCCCAACTTCTAAGTAAAAACTTGTGGGTGAACAAGGGTGAAGGACCCCAATGTCTATTGGTGGTTCCTTGGGAAAAGTTTTGACAAAGGAAAACTTAGTGATTTCAACTAATAGGCAAAACCTATTTTGAGCAAAGCAAGCCAAGCTACACTTAGCCAAATTGCATATAGAATCTAGTCCACCTAAATTTATACTAAGGTATCACTTGCCAATACTATTCCAATGTATTGACCCACTGTGGTGGTAACTTGTGATGTTGCAGGTTACTCTGATGAGGATTAGGTGTCATGAGTCTACACTCAACATGTTTGCCTGTGGCACATGAAGATGAAGACTTTTATTTATTTACTTATTCCAAACTCTTGTATTAGGCCTGAGGCCTTGGAGTTGTAAAGACTATGTTTATCTCTGGAATGGCTATAATAAATGACCTTTGTATCTGTGTACTTCATCTTAAACTGTGGATGCTAGCATTGATCCAGGGACTAGCATTGTAATCACAGGGATCCTTTTTCCTTTATAAAGGAGGGATCTTACAGAGCACTAGCAATATCTTCATCCGGTTCTCCTTCCATAGGTGGTTCCTCCACTTGGCTACCGCCTGCTCTCGAGTCGCGTATCCTTTGTAGCTGTTGCCGCTAAACTTGTTCACCTGTTTCTGACAGTCCTCCCACTCATCGTAGACTCCTGGAACCCAACCCTTGTACACCACGTACCACTTCGTCATCTCTATAGATAAGGCATATTAGTAAATCATGCAACAGATCAAAAGAACTAAATTGGTTCACATGCATATATATTCACATAAACTAAAGCAAAAGATCAGTAAACATAGAAGATAGCACATCGATCATAATCATAGAACTTCGACGACAATGGCCACAATAGTGAAGTTTACAACATACGACCACGGTAGTATATAGTTTGTGACACAACACTACACACAGACATCTATGATAATTCTAGGCGCACACATCGATCAATGTTGAGAACTGCTAACGCTCGGCTTCGGGAATGGTAGATAGCCATCCTTCGTCATCCACGTCTTGTTGTCACCCTGTTGACGAATAATATTTTCAATCTCCCTCTTAGTCAACCCTCTGTTGTGTTTTAGGACCCCTCCCCTCGTGTTGACATCTTCCACGATGATTTCCGACAACTTAACCTAGATGCGATGGAATTATTCTCTAATAGCATCATCGTCCCTTCGCGCCAAATTTTCGGCCCATGCTCGGAAACTAGATGGCAGAGTTAGGTTCTGGCAATCCTGGACAAACCCTTTAAGGTGATGCATGGCGTAGAAGGCCTCCTTGGCGCCGCTAGTTGCCGGCTCCTTGACACAGGGGAACTCGAGCACATGCTTGAACACGTGCTTGTCATCCTTGATACATCCCCCCTTGTTGACGAAGGGGCATCCCTTTTTAGCGTAGCCCTCGAGAGCCTCATTCAAAACACCCCTTATTCTGGTGTAGTCCTTCTTCTTCTTTTGACTCGCCGAGTCGAAATACGATGCTATCGAGTACTTTGTGCAAATGACAATGAGTGTGTAGTATTTGTCTCTGCACAACATGATTGAAACGGGATGTTGGAAAAGGGCAAAGGAAGAAAGCTATAAGAAAGCCTAAGTTAACAATGCTAGGGGGTGTGTGTACTTACTCGGGAAAGAAAGGCAAAAGAAGCGTGTTCGTCCTCTTGTGGTCCACCATGAACTTCTCGAGATACGCAAATCGCCTTGGCAGCGTCTCAAATCCTTCCCTCAAGCGGCTATCACGCATGTAGTAGGGATCCACTATCACGATGTAGAATTACGCTCTCTCTTGGTCTTCATCGCCAGATTGAGCGCGAATAGGCGGACCATGTTATAGTCCAGTCGTTTCGAGAGAAACAGCTTGAAGACGTCCTCGTACGATATGAAGAACACGTCCTCGGGGGCTTCATGGACGAAGTCCACGTCCGATGGCACCTTGACAGTGAAAACCGGGTAATTTGGATCTTTGTCTTTAAGAAGAATGCCCTCTAGTGTCTTGATACTATCACTCAAAGCGAGCATATGTCCACCAGCAAGGCGAAGCAGCTCCGAAGTCAGTATCGCTTCACCGGCTATATGTATCCTAGGCAAGCCATCCTCGCGGGCTGGTACGACGTCATCCTTAGCCCGGATCCTCTTCGGAGGAGGTTGGCTCTCAGCTTTCTTACCTCTCTTCCTATGCTTCTTCGTCTTCTGAGCAGGCTCCTCCACTGGGGATGCTAAGTGATCAACGACCGCCTTTTGGAGTGTGTCAGGGCTAAAGACGAATCCAACTGGTTTCTCCTGTTGACCGGCGGCCGGAGGCGTCTCTTGAGATAAACCTCCGAAGACCAGGCGTTGCATGCATGTAGTGGGACGCCCACCTTGACCCTCGCGAGCGACGAAGGGTTCTTCATCCACAGCAGGCATGTACAATCCTATGCCGGTGCCGGTGTTGATGTAGTCGTCGATGTTGACAAATTCTTCATCATCATCGTTGTTGCCGCCATGTGGTGATGGTGGTGGCGGGGGCGACGGCGGCATCGCCTTGGGGCGACCCACATACTCCCAACAGTTGTTGGTGGCGACAATGACAGGTGGCTTCCTAGGTGGTGGCCGGACGATCGAGGTGGCGCCCGTGACAGGTGGCATCCGAGGTGGTGGCCGGGCGATCGAGGTGGCGCTTAGGTGCCCCGTAAGACGAATCTGAGTCTTCGGCCATGTCAAGGGCCAGCCGTGGCATTCTGCAAGGGTCTTGTGTTCGTCGCCTCCCTGAGGTTGAAAGGGGGGTCCATGTCGTCGCACCCTGGCAACACCCGAGCAATCCGGACCCTCATCACGGCATCGTCCATTGCATTGTTGTGCATCGTGCAGTTCGCCGGTTGTATGATATTGCCCTTGGCAACATCCTTCAACTCGCCGTAGGCAACTTTGTGGAGTAGTACGCAAGCAGCGTCCTGAATATCGACACATATGTGTTGGGCATCATGATCGAGGTGGCAATCACCAAAGGCGCATAAAGAAGATGAAGCGGAGTATGATATTAGTTACCTTGGTGAGGGCGTTCAGCTCGGCTAATGTCTACACATGGCCGATCCCGGCGGCAGGCCTATCATCAGCATTCTCCCGCGGTACTGGTACCACCGCCGGCTATGCGATACTGGTATTTTTGGCGGGAGCAGCAGGGGGCAGCTGTGCGACAACAAGCTCTTGCGGCTGCGCCGCGGCGATGGTGGCCGGCGGGGTCACCAAGTCCAGCGACGCGTTAACGTTGATGCTCGAGTTGCTTCCGCTAAAGCTGGGCACGTTTATCGGCCCCTGTCGACCTCCCGCATTCCAAACAGCTAGCCCCTCCATCAACCCAGGGGGGATGATCGCGCAAAGCTTCTCCTCCAATAACTTGTCCATTGCTTTCTTGTCCACTTTTGCCTCTAATGTCTTCACCTTCAACTTCAGCTCTTCAACCTCGGCTTTATCTTTAGCCGCCGACTGGTCCTTCTTCTCCCTCCTCTTCTTTGCGTCCTCTTTGTAGTACTCGGTAAACTTCATGCTTGTACCGAAGCCGGACACACGGCCAGCTGATTTTGGTGGCAACTTCTTCTCCCTCTTCTTGTAAGTGTTCGTCGCCCTATTAAAAACAGTGTCCCATGGCTCCGCCACCGAATCTTGGGACGACAAGTCCTCGCTTGGTCCAAAATACGCGCGGCGTTGTAGTTTGCATCAAACAACAATCTAGCCTAGTGGTCAGTCTTGGTGCTCTAAATGCAATGCAGCCAGGTTGAATCTGGCTGTTTTGACTTTCTTAATTAAAAAAATATTTTTAATTATATGATACAAATATATTTAATTATGTTATATTAAAACAAGCAAGAACAAATATATATGTTACAAATATATTTAAAACCAAGAACATACACTTGTATATATATATATGAATATCACGATATATATTTTAGTCTCTAACTAATACAAAAAAGTCGCACGTCGTCATGTGATGTGTCGAGCTAGCCTTTCTTCACAATCTTCTTGCCTTTTTTCTTCGCGGTAGAATACTTTAGCCCGGGCACTATGAGATTTCTTCTCGTGAACGGACAACCTTTAGTAGGTAGTGTGGTCTTTCTTCTTATTGTAGTAGTAGTAGGCATGTTGAAGTATTGTCGAACTCCTCTTCGATCTTCGGATCGCCATTCTTGTCGAAGTCTTGCTCGTTGGAGGATCCTTCCATTCCGATGATGATCCTCTTGCCCCTCCTCACTACAACACGACTGGGCTTTGACGGGTCGGTAATAAAGAAACATTGATCAACTTGGCTAGCGAGTATCCACGGCTCATTTTTCGTGGAGGCCTTCTTTGCCGACTTGGCATCTGGTATAACGCAGGTGGTGAAATATCGGCCTTCTTTTTCGAAGTTCTTGGCCCATCTAACACGGAACATTGGTACCGTCTCTCCATAGTAGTCGAGCTCCCATATCTCCTCGATCCTTCCGTAGAATCTTTCCATGACAGTAGTGTCGTCATCGGCGAAGGACATCATAGTAACTCCTAAGTTTTGATATTCGCTATTCATGTCCTTTTCCTCGGTGTAGAATCTGTAACCGTTGATGTCGTATGACTGATAGGTCTTTACGTTATGTGCTGGGCCCTGTGACAAGGAGAATATGAGTTGTTGATCTTCCGTAGAAGGCGTCTGCGGGGGATTGTCCAGCAGCCTTTTCTTGAACCAACCCGTGAAGGTGTAGTTGTGTTCTCTTGTTACGTCTCCTTTCTTCCTCGGGCGGGCCCGGTCCATGTACTCCTGCTAGATCAAGCTTTTGTGCTCTTCCACCCAAGGGCTGACCAATTCAATGTGTTGTAGTGCGACTCGGTGTGCCCTGGCAAAGTCGGCACGTCGATTAGCAATGCCGACATGCAGTGAGCGGTGGCCCTCGCGGTGACCATACCAATGAACGCCGAGGTGCTTCTTGGTGGGTATTCCAACATCCTCGTTCTCGGTGGTTAGATAGTTCTGGCAGAAAGAGATGCACTCGTAGATCATAAAGCCCTTGGCTATGCTTCCATCTGGACGGGACCTGTTACGAACGAACCCTTTGATTACACCGTTCAGCCTTTCAAACGGCATCATGTTATGCAGGAATGTCAGCCCGAGATGGATGATGTCATCCACGGCATGGACAAGTAGATGCACCATGATGTCGAAGAATGCGGGTGAAAAGTAAATCTCGAGCTCGCATAGTATCACCACGATCTCTTCCTGTAGCCTGTCGAGCTGCTTCATGCCGATCGACTTCCTAGAGATGACGTCGAAAAAGTTGCACAAGCCAAACAGCGTCTCACGGACGTGCTCGTCCATTATCCCTCGTATGGCAACTGGAAGTATCTGTGTCATCATCATGTGACAGTCGTGGGACTTCATACCGCTGAACCTCTTCTTCGCTACGTCGAGATACCTGCTTATCTTGCCCGAGTAACCATGAGGAACTTTGACTCCTAGGAGGCACCTGAAAAACTGCTCGATCTCCTCTTGACACAGAGTGAAGCAGGCAGCGCAAAGCACAACCACCTCATTCTTCTTAACCCTTTTGCGGCGACCCTGAGTCCTTTCCGTTTGATCATCATCATCATCACTATCAGGGTACTGAAGCTCCTTCTTGATGCCAAGCAATTTCAGGTCATTTCTTGCTTTCGGGCCACCCCTGGTCCTCTCCGGCATGTTGAGGAGAGTGCCAAGCAGACTCTCGGTAACGTTCTTCGTGATGTGCATTACATCGAGGCTATGGGGCGTGTGGAGGACCTTCCAGTACGGTAGGTCCCAGAAAACAGACCTCGCTTTCCATACACCCAGAAGCGGCTTTGTTCTTGGTCGCTTCTTCCTTGGCGCTGGGCACTCATCCCAATTATTCATAAGCTCCTCGATTTCTTCGCCGCTCCTCGTACACGGGGCTCTTTCGATCTCGTCTTTACCATTGAACAGGTCACCGCGTTTTCTCCACCGGTGATCCATGCGAAGCCACTTTCGAGTCCCTTGGAACACGGTTTTCGAAGACCCGGGGTCCTTGGGTAGCTGGAGATGCGGGGTCTTATCCATGCACTTGACACATCCATTGTGTCCGTGGTTCACCTGGGCCGATACATATGCGTAACCAGGATAGTCCTGCACCGTCGTGAGCAACGCGACTCTCAGAGGGAAATATTCTTTAGTGTAGGCGTCCCACGTATGGGCTGGCGTCTCCCACAACGTGGCTAACTCCTCTTTCAACAGCCCGAGATAAAGATGCATATCGACACCTGGCTGTTTTGGCCCCTGAAAAAGAATGCTCATGTGTACATACCTTTGCTTTGTGCAGAGCCACGGGGGGATGTTGTACGACCATACAAACACGGACCAGGTGCTATGCGTGCTACTCTGGTTGCCAAAAGGATTGAGTCCATCGGTGCTCATACCCAGCCTGACGTTCCTTGCGTCGCCCCCGAACTCTTCAAACTCGATGTCCAATGCATTCCACTGGCTAGCGTCTGAAGGGTTTGTTAGGATCTTGCCCTTCTCTGGATCATCTTCGGGTTTCTCCCTTTCCGCGTGCCATTGCATTAGCTTTGCTTCCTTAGGATCTACGAAATATCTCTGTAGACGGGGAGTGATAGGAAAGTACCATACCACTTTTCGAGAAACTTTCTTGTTCCCTCTCTTTTACCGTCCATGGCCGCACACCGGACATGTGGTTCTCTCCGCGTACTCATTACGATAAAGTGCGCAATCATTGATACATGCGTGGTATTTAACTTGCGGTAGGTCGAGAGGGCACACGATTTTCTTGGCCTCATGTATACTTGTTGGCAATGTGTTCCTGTTAGGAAGACGATCGTGCCAGAATTCCATGTTAGCATTGAAGCTCACGTCGGTCCATTTGTGTTCCGCCTTCATCTCTAGAGCCTTGAGCGTTACACTCAGGCGTGTATCCTCGGGCCGACACCCAGGATATAATGGAGTCATCCCATCTAACTCCATTTGCGCCAGCTTGGCTTTCTCTGTGGCTGCAGATTTGGCGTTGCTCGTCTCCTTGAGAAGCAGTTCCTGAACATGAGGATCCCTTAACACCGAAGTTAGCAGCGTCTGGGTGTTCGCTTCTTCTCCTTCTTCATGATGGTCATTCCCGTCGACATCTCCTTCTTCGTCATGATGATCATGCCCGTCGCCGGTATATTCTTCGTCATCATTACCATGCCCGTCGGGAGACTCTTCGTCTTCTCGCTCGCCCAAGTCTTCATGATGACCAACACCATTTACTGCCAGCTCCTCATCGAGTAAATCACGCATGAAACCGCGCCTGAGCAGGTGATCCTCCAATTGTCCAGAATCAGGGTCGATCCAGCGCTAGAGTTTGCATGTTCGACATGGACATCTTATCTGGGTCTTGTTGCTCGGAATCATGTTCGCCTTGGCGTCTTTCTTATACCTAGTAACTCGACCTTCGCTCATGCTGACGACCATGGTAGCCTGCGCGGTATGCACATATGGAGCAAAAAGACAGAGAGTAGGTTAATTAGAAATATACACACACAAAACACACATGCATGGTCATCGCCGGAAAAATTCAGCATGACCTTTCCTAAAAGTAGGACATATGGGTGGTGCAAAAATTTGCCGAAATGGAAATGAATCAACATTTCGGCAAACATCCATGCACCACACCGGGACAGAGACAAGCAAAAACAAGAATCTTCTTCCCATGCAAGCATTCATGCACCACACAAGCTTCATGCACAAACATCATCTTCGCGCCATGCATGCATCGCATATACACACCGCCCGTGCGACAAGCTTTAAACCTACAAAACATGCATATTCATGGCCAATTACTCACCGGGTAGATAGAAGAATCTTGAGTCGAGGAGCGATGTGAGAGAGTGTGGATCAATAGATCTATTGAGAGATAATAGTACACAAATAGAGATGTGGAGGAGAAAAGTAGGTGTGTTTTAGATCAACTAGTTAGAGAAAGGCTTTCCCTAGCCAATCTATCAACTATAGTAGGTTTAAATACAATAAAATGTAGAAAAGTATAGACACAATGGGGTGGGAGAGAGGAGGAAGACGAGCTGGGAGGAGGGGGAAGAAGGATGTGAAATGGATGGTGGGAGAGAGGAGGAAGCAAAGCTGCCACCTTTGTGCAGATCTGGTCGAAGGATTCTGCGGCGCATACAAGCCGTATGCGCCACAGAAGTTCAATCTTCTGTGGCGCATCACAGTGCATCGCCACGTAACCTAGCCATAGGGTGCAGTGGGCCAAGTGGGCCCCTGACTCAATGTTCTTTGGCGCATGGCCAACGAATGCGCCACAGAATCTGTGGGGGCACTCGATTGTTACATGGCGCATATTGTGGTTATCGCCACGAAGAGAAACTATGGCGCATATCACCCATGCGCCACGTAACACTAAAAGGCAGATCTGCACCAAATAAAGGTGGCAGATAGAGCTCTTTAATGACACCCCTCTATATATATGCCACACTCCCTGTCCAAAGCAACATACCTGCCCTCATGTCTTCTTCCCATAACTCGTCAGAAGACTCGCTGGAGAGCACAGCCCGCTCGCGTTCCCTGCAGCCTACTTGCAGTGGAGGGGCGAGGTCGAGGGGAAGTGCTCGGAGTCAGCCGCCGCGGGATTCAGAGGTCAACCTTTATGGGCCATGCTTAGCTGAAAAAAGCAGATTTTTTAGAATGGTTTGGAAATATTGACATGCCTGAAGATATGGATTGGCTCATTGTGGGCGACTTCAATTTTATTAGAAAACCCTCTGATAGAAATAGGTAGGGAGGGGATGTGAATGATATGCTACTTTTCAATGAAGCCATTAGCAATCTAGGTCTCATTGAATTATCCCTTAAAGGTAGAAAGTTCACTTGGAGCAACATGCAAAAAGAACCTCTGCTGGAAAGGCTGGACTGGTTCTTTACATCTGCTTCCTGGACTCAGAGCTACCCTTCAACTTTTGTTGTCCCTCTTACTAAGCCTACCTCTAACCATCTACCTTGTGTCATCTCCATTGGCACAATGATTCCAAAATCTCAGGTTTTCAGATTTGAGAATTATTGGATGCATCATAATGTTTTTAAAGCAATTGTTCAAAATGCCTGGAACATCCCAGTTGGCTTCCATGATTCTACTAAAAAAATTAATGCTAAATTCAAAAATGTCAGAAGGGGACTGAAGATCTGGGCAAAAAAACTGCCTTGCTTGAAAGCACAAATTAGCAATGTCAATGCCACCATTGATCTCTTGGATGTCTTGGAGGAAATGATAACTCTTACTATTCTGGAATGGAATCTCAGAGACCTTCTGAAAAGCCTTATAATCTCACTTCTTCAAGATCAAAATGCTTATTGGAAGCAAAGAGGAAAAGTCAAATGGGTCAAGTTGGGTGATGAGAACACAAAATTCTTTCATTCAAAAGCCACCATAAGCTTTAGGCATAACTACATCTCCATGCTCAAAGATGATTCTAATGAAGAGATCCATGCTCATGCTGGTAAAGTTGATCTACTCTGGAATGCCTTTAAGGATAGAATGGGCACATCTGATAAGCCTGAAATGCACTTTAACCTTAGTGAGTTGGCAGGGGAATGCTTGAGTCAAGAGGAAAAGGATGTTTTAGAAGAACCTTTCTCTGATAATGAGATTGAAGGTGTAATCAAGGAACTTCCTAATGACAAATCCCCTGGTCCTGATGGCTTCAATAATGAATTCATTAAACAATGCTGGCCTATTATTCAGGAGGATGTTAAACAACTCCTTGTGGATTTCTATGAAGGCAGGACTTCTTGGGAAAGCATTAATGCCTCTTTTATCACCCTCATTCCAAAAAATGAAGCCCCTTTAACACCTGCTGATTTCAAGCCTATTTCTCTGCTCAACAGTGTCTTCAAGATTATAACCAAGCTTCTGGCTAACAGGCTTCAAAAAATTATCCTTAAACTTGTCCACAAAAACTAGTATGGATTCCTCAAACAAAGATCTATTCAGGATTGTTTAGGATGGGCTTTTGAATTCCTTGATCAATGCCACAAGTCCAAAGAAGAAATTTAATTCTAAAGCTTGATTTTGAAAAGGCTTTTGATAGAATTGAGCATTCAAAAATTATTAATATTCTCAAAGCCAAAGGTTTTGGTGAAAAATGGATTAATTGGATTCAGTTGATCTTTGGTTCTGCTTCATCCTCTGTTTTGTTAAATGGAGTGCCTGGGAAAAAGTTTTATTACAGAAGAGGTGTAAAGCAAGGGGATCCTTTATCCCCACTCCTGTTTGTCCTGGCTGCTGATCTTCTTCAATGCATTCTCAACAAAGCAATGAGACTTGGGCTTCTCTCCCTTCCCCTTGAAGGTGTGTTTTGTCCCGATTTCCCTGTAGTGCAGTATGCAGATGACACCTTATTAATCCTTAAGGCTGATTCAAAACAATTATTGTGCCTTAAGGCTCTTCTTCATACTTTTGCCCTTTCCACTGGACTCAAAGTCAATTATTCTAAATGTAGTATGATGCCAATCAACATGGATTCTGAGAGGCTAAGGCACTTTGCTAGCACACTTTCATGCCTCCCTGGATCATTACCCTTCACTTACCTTGGATTGCCTTTAAGCATCAACAAGCCTGCAGTGGAGCATTTTCTGCCTATTGTTCTAAACTATGGGGGAAATTACAGTTGGTTAAATCTATCTTATCCTCCCTTCCCGTATATTATATGAGTTGTTTTGAACTTCCTGTATCTATTAAAGATCAACTGATTAAGTATATGAGGCAGTGCTTGTGGAGGAAGAAAACCACTGATGTTCAAGCTAGGGGTCAAGCCCTAGTTGCCTGGAGTAAAGTTTGTAGACTAAAGAATCATGGAGGTTTGGGGGTGCTTGATCTTAATGTTCAAAACTCAGCACTTCTTTTGAAAAATTTGGATAAATTCTACAATCACAAGGATATCCCATGGGTTCATCTTGTCTAGAACACTTATTACTGCAATGGTAAACTGCCTGGACAAAGTCTGGAGGGATCCTTTTGGTGGAAAGCTCATCTGAAATTAGTTGACATATTTAAAGGAATAGCAAAGTGCTCGGTGGGAGATGGAAAATCCACTCTTCTCTGGACGGATATGTGGGATGATGAATGCTTACAGCATAAGCTTCCTCATCTTCTTTCTTATGCAAAAAATCCTCACATTTCTGTTTGTGAGTTCTTACAGACACCCAATATGCAAGATCACTTTTTTCTTCCTCTGTCACAACAAGCTTACCATGAATATCAAAGCCTTGAGCAAATTCTCAGTGATGGAATGCAAGGAGAAACGGATAGCTGGAGCTATATTTGGGGCAGTGCTACTTTTTCAGTCCAAAAGGCCTATTTTTCATTATCTGGATACCAGTCCGTGCAACCACATTTTTCCTGGTTGTGGAAGTCCTCTTGCCAGCAGAAACATAAGTTCTTCTTCTGGCTTTTGCTCCTTGATAGGATAAACACCAGAAATCTTTTGAAAAGGAAAAGATTCGTTCTGGCTTCATATGATTGTGTATTCCATGGTTGCACGAGTGAGGAAACTCTTCTGCACTTATTTTGGGGCTGTTCTTTTGCAAAATCATGCTGGGCTGAAATTTGTCGTGTCCAAGACAATGATCTAAATCTCTTCGAGGCATTGACTAGTATTAAAAGCGGCCTAAAAGTCCCCTTTGCAATGGAAATCATTATTCTTGGGGCTTGGGGCATATGGATGTGCAGAAACAATGAAATCTTCAATAACAATCATGCCTCCCTTGATGAATGGAGGGCTATTGTTTCTCAGGAATTAAGATGGGTCCTGTGTAGAATTAAGAAAAAGTATTACCAGGACCTCAAAGATTGGATTAGCAATAATTTAGACAGGAGATAGTTGCTCATAGTGTTATCCCTCTTTGAGGTGGCTTGAAACTTGTAAAGATTCACTACTTGTAATTCTTTATGATTTATAAAAATTGCAGTGGGGTTCTTTATCCTACTGTTTTACCCTAAAAAAAATTCATGGTTGATGAAATTGATGACCCTGCGATGTATATAGAAGCGACGATGAGCCCAGATTCCAAAAAATGGTTAGAAGCCATGAAATCCGAGATGGAATCCATGTACTAAAACCAAGTTTGGAACTTTGTGGACTTACGTCACATCCCAAAATTTTCCAAATTTTGAGATGTGAAAAATAAATAAAAAAGAAACAATTGTTGAAATTTACGGTGAAAAGAAACTTTTTGATTCTAAATAGAAACATCAAAACCCCACTTGAACAAGATTTGAATAAGGAAACAACAAACAAATATTTCAAAGATCAAGTGCATTCATGCATGGAAAGAATCTTGAATTTAAACACTTGGAAAAGTTAAACCAAAATCCCAAATCTTAATGGAAGAAAATAATTTCCTAGATCTCCCCAAGACTATGGCTTTGATCCATATAAAAATTCAGCAACAAACATTTACAAATGATCAAAAAGGATAAACAAAAAGATTATAAAACCATCGAAATTGGTTTCATTCAATTTGGAGCCATGGATAAAAACTTATGAATTTAGCAAGATAAAAGGAAATAATTTTCCAAGGTTAATAAAGCTCCTAATATAATAAATACAAAATTGTGAGAAAAGTAATCCTAAAAGGATTTAAAAAGATAAACAAATATTAAATAAAACTATACAAATTGGAATCACCAATTTTGGATCTATAAATAAAAAGATATGGATTTTATAAGATAAAGAAAGAAATAGATAAATAAGGAATATTTAAAAGACAAATTAAATCTTGGCCAAATCCATAAGCAAATGGAATAAAGATAATAAAAATAAAAATAAAGGAATAAAGACCATTTAAATAAAATCTATATGGGCTTTAACCATATTCAATTTTATTTGAATAAAGACAAAATTACTAATACAAATGATTAATTAAATCATGAGAAAAATAATTGAAATTGCCAAAGTGAATTAAAAGTTATCTAATTAACTTAAAAATAATAAAATATTAATTAAATAAAATTATATGGTTTGGAACCATATTCAAATTATTTAAATAAAGACAAAAGACCTAATTTAAATGAATTATTAAACCGTAAGAAACTATTTGAATTATTCTAAAATGGACTTTTAGACACATTAATAAACAGATAAAACCTACTGAAAAGGTTTAGAAATGGTTTGATACAAATGTAAATTCAAATTGAGTTTGAAATCATTTGAATAAAATGAAAATAGGAAATGGAAATGGAAAAAGAAATAGAAAAAATATAAAATAGACCCAACCCAGTCCAGCCCAACTGCCTGGCCCAACTAAAGCCCACCCGGGAAATCTCTCTCTCTTCCCCAGATCTTTTAGCACCCGCGCCCATGCCCCCTCATCTCACTGACCCCGTGGACCCACGCCACATCAGCATCCTCGTCGTCATCTTCCTCACTCGCGTGACCCGTTCCCCCCTCACTTCGATGTTTCTGTCGTTGATTGCTCGCGTAAATTCGCGTTAATGCCGCCCTTAAATCCTCCCACGACCACACCCTACTAAACGCCTCCCTCTCCTCTCTCTTTCCCCTCACTCGCCACCTCCTTTCCGCACCAGGCTGCCTCAATTGCTCGCCCAAACCCCCTCCGCTCCGACGAGCTCAAGCTCGAATTCCGGCGAACACAGCCACCCCCACTGCCCTGGCTCACACGAGTTTGATCCCCAGCACCTTGTGCACCTGCCAGTACCGTCAGCTCGCTCACGCGCGCCCCAGAACATCGGCAACAACTGCGTCTGAGCGCCGTCGATGTCTGCCTCGACTCCGGCGACTTCTCCCGGTGAGACCTGACCTCCCCTCTCCCTCTTGGTGATGCTCGTGTACTCTCCTTCGACTCGTGTATCTAACGCAGCCCTTGTTTTGCCTTAGCCCGCTCTGCAAGCTCGCCCCTGATGATGGCCGTGCATGCCCGACGACAAGCACAACTCCGACGAGCGATTCAGGATGACCCCGTGCGCCCCTCGACCAACGGCGACCACCTTGAGCACCACAGCAACCCCGCGAACCCAGTGAGACTCTCCCCTTTATCCCTTGCTTCCTGTTTTCGCCAAAACATCACCACCAGAGCGTCGCCGCCGCGCGTTTGTCACCAATGCCGCTAGTTCCTGGTCGATGTGTTGTGAGTCGTTAGATCTAAAACCTGCGTGTAAGATTAGATGACTTAAATGAAGGGGTTTGCTCGATCTGTGCCATGCAATCTCACTTAAATCCTACGGTCTGTATCGATCGATCCAAGCGAAACGGTATCGTCCAATAAATCACTCCATGTGGCCTAGCTTTTGTTTTAAAAACAGAAATAGATCTATTAGTGGTTTGATTTTATAAAATTCATAACTTTTGTTCTGCTTAGTCAAAAATTACAAATTTTATATCAATGGATTCATAAAAATGCAAAATTTGCAACCATGCCCTTAGTTTAGTATTTTGCTTTTGTAAAATTAGGTGTTTTTGCAGAAACATTTGTAGGACTATTTTGGATATAAAAATTGTTTTAAAAATGATTTTCAAATAAATCCTTTTGCAAATAGATTTGTTTTGAACTCTTTGAATAACATTTGGATTTAACTAACAATTGGATTTAAAAATAAATTTAACTAACACAAGGAATTATTCCTTTGGATAAAAGCATTTCTAGTAAAACAAAAATGTTGCTATGATTTAAAAATGATTTTGAGTGAAACCTTTTGCAAATGGATTTGTTTTAAACACTTTGACCATAAACACTAACATTTGTGTTTAAAAACTTATTTGGGTAACACTAGAAATTATTCCTTTGAATAAAAGCATTTCTAGCAAAACAAAAAATGATTTAAATGGCCATTTTCACTAACTTTTTTTAAATGGTTTTGCCACTTTTATAAATGACCATTAGGTGTTTTGAAATGTTTATAACCTTATTATAAAACACTTTTCCAATAAAATAACCTTTTGCATGCTTGCATGCATTTCTTTGTTTTTATTATTTTATGTGATGAATTGTTTGAATGTTAGTTTTGAAATTGTGCCTTGCTTGATTGACTTGTAGTGAACTTTGAAGAGTGTGACATTTGCAAGATCAAGGAGTGTACCTAGACTATCTACTAAAAAGGAAAGTGGTGCTTCATACATTTTCCCTATTATTTTGACTATGCATTAGAGATATTTTTGAGTAGGACTTGCATGGAATTTTTCTAAGTATAAGCTATGCCATGGGAAATCCTATATGTTGTCTTAGTAGAATTATCCTAAGTTAGGAAACCTTCCATGTTATCATGCTTAGATTAGCTGGTAGAAAACAAGGGTGGATTATTCATGCTATGAAATATTTCTAAGTCTATGACTTGTGTTTTGCTTAATAAAACAACTATGTGAATGAATCACCTCGGTGAAATGGTATGAATGGGTTATGTTGAGTGGTTACACAAGGCCCAGGATGGAAACCTTGTGTATCACACTTGTGGAAAGCCACCCAGGAACAAAGAGATTTGAGATGTTAAGTGTTGAGAAGCTTCTAGTGCAGCCACATGGCAATATATGCTCTGCCTGGATCATATAGGTTGCAATAACTTAGCCAGATGGACATAAAGTGGTAGGGGTGATAGGATGGAATGCGTCCATTTGGTCTAAGGGAAGGCTTCTGAAAGATCTTGTCTTGATGCATGTCGAGTCTTGTGGGGATAGTGCACCACCTCTCTCGAGAGTAAAATATAAGTACTTAGCCGTGTCCCCGACAATGGACAATTTGAGCATCAAGACATTGAAGCTATCAAAGATCTCCTCATCCCAATTTCTAAGTTAAAAACTTGTGGTTGAACAAGGGTTAAAGGATCACCAATGTCTATTGGTAGTTCCTTGGGTGTTTTTGACAAATAAAAACTTAGTGTTTTCAACTAATAAGGAAAACTTATTTTGAGCAATGCAAGGCTCGGGTACACTTAGCCAAATGCATATAGATGTTAGATACCACTATTCTACCATAGTATCACTTGCCAATACAATTCAAATGTATTGACCCTTGTGGCTGTAACTTATTATGTTGCAGGTTTGTTTGATGTTAGTGAAGTTTGTTGAGTAGGGATTACAAGTCTACAACCAACATGATTGCCTGTGGCATATGAAGATGGACTCCATGCTATATAGTTATATCTGCTGCATTGTAATGAGATAGCCAAATGAGCTATGTAAGATGTAATGAAATATTTTATTCCTGGTTATAAGTTGTAATATGACCTTTGTTTCTTGATATTGCATCTTAAACTGTGGATGCTAGCTATTCGATCCAGGGACTAGCATTGTAAACACAGGGATCTCTACCTTATCAGGTTGGGACCTCTATAGATGGTATCAGAGCACTATGCTGCCTGTAGGATTGTAACCCTAGGATTGGACGAAACCCCTTAGAAAAATAGGAGTTGTATTTGTTCCAAAATTATTTACAAATAATCTTGTGAAATCTTTCCTCAACCTTTTTGTTTTGATTCTACATCTCTTCCTTTTCTACTTGATGGACAAAAACTTCAACATGAGCAAAGACTTCAACATGACCAATGACTTCAACTTTGGTTTCACCAAGGACTTCAACTTGGACATCACTAAGGACTTCAAGTGAGATGGGAATAATACTCAAGACTTGAAGACTAAGGAAACACAACTTAAAAGGAACCATTATCACCTTTGAAGCTTTGTGACCAAGATGCAAGAATTTTCCAAGGATACCATGATCTTATTCATGAAGAAACAACCAAGAAGAATGGGATGATCTCAAGTAAAACCTATAGTTGGACCACCATACTAGAGTTTAGTTAGATCAATTTATTGATCACACCAACTTATGTGGTGTAGCAAAAATATTTTGTTGCCAAAAATATGCTTGAACCTTGTTGTTTGATTGGAATGCATGCTTGTGATTGCTTGCACATTGCTTTGTGTGAATTGTTGTGTGTGAGTAGAATTCTTCCTCTAGAAATCTTTTGCCTTATCTAATCCCAATCCAACCCAAACAGATGATTTCTCCAAGAGACTCCAACCTCAAGGATGGTAACAACAACCAAGAGATGCACATGAAAGAACAACTACTAGAAACTCAAGCTAAGTTGAATCAAGTGACAACTCAGTTTTTAGCCAACAACATTGAGTTAGACCCAACCGTGCTAAAGTTCTTGGAAATCCAATCTCAATTGTTGCAAAGGATGACCAATCAGATGATCAACATGATAAGCAACCTTTCCCAAGGAGATTGTGACAACAATGATATCAATGATGATATTATAGAAGGAACTCAAGCTTGCAAAATATATGGAGACATAGGACACACTTACAAAGAGCATAAGGATCAGTGCCCTAATTGTGAAGAGAAACATCCAACTAAACAATGCCCCACATCTCAAGTTTCTTGTTTCCTATGTGAAGGAAATGGTCATGTCCCTATCCAATGCCCCATCTATCCTATAGTTCAACATATGAAACAAGATGGAATGCAAATGTTTGGAAACCTTCATAAAGGAACAACGTCCACCAAGAATGATGGAGACAAAGTTAAATCTCAGTATGCACCTCCATACATTGTGACCCACCATGGTGGACAAAAGAGGAAACATGGACGTTATCCTAGGAACCGTTCTAAGAACCGAGGAAGTTTTCCCACATTTGTGGTAAGATATGAAGAGAATGAACTAAGAGCCCTCCTAGCTTTGGAGAAACCCAAGAAAAAGAAGAAATGCCCAACCCTAGCAAGAAAGACATTATCCAGGAGAAATGTCACAATTGCAAAGAGAAGGGACACTATGCTAATGAATTCTCAGAAAAGAAGAAAGGCCAGGAAAAAAAAACAAGAGACAGTGATACCAAAGATGAAAGAGGATATTAGCCAAGTGATGTGAAACAAATGCAAAGATCTAGGCCATTATGCATAACATTGTCCAGAAAACAAGGAAGAAAAGACAAGAAAACCTATGAGAGACATCAACACTGTCACATGTTTTAAGTGTGGAAACAAAGGACACTATGCAAACAACTGTCCAGAGAAGATACACCAAGATACAAAGTAAGCCAAGATGTAATCTAGTCAAACATATTTTAAGGGTGGTAGAACCCTAGTTGTCTTGAAGCCAACTTGTAACCTCTAGCCTTCCCGAATCTCGAGACGAGATTCCTTTTAAGGGTGGTAGTCTGTCACATCCCAAATTTTTTCAAATTTTGATATGTGAAAAGTAAATAAACAAAAGAAACAATTGTTGAAATTTAGGGTGAAAAGAAACTTTTTGCTTCTAAATAGAAACATCAAAACCCCACTTGAACAAGATTTGAATAAGGAAACAACAAAAAAATATTTCAAAGGTCAAGTTCATTCATGCATGGAAAGAATCTTGAATTTAAACACTTGGAAAAGTTAAACCAAAATCCCAAATCTTAATGGAAGAAAATAATTTCCAAGATCTCCCCAAGACTATGGCTTTGATACATATACAAATTCAGCAACAAACATTTATAAATAATCAAAAAGGATAAACAAAAAGATTATAAAACCATCGAAATTGGTTTCATTCAATTTGGAGCCATGGATAAAATTTATGAATTTAACATGATAAAAGGAAATAATTTTCCAAGGTTAATAAAGCTCCTAATAAAATAAATACCAAATTGTGAGCAAAGTAATCTTAAAAGGATTTAAAAAGATAAACAAATATTAAATAAAACTATAGAAATTGGAATCACCAATTTTGGATCTATAAATAAAAAGATATGGATTTTATAAGATAAAGAAAGAAATAGATAAATAAGGAATATTTAAAAGACAAATTGAATCTTGGCCAAATCCATAAGCAAATGGAATAAATATAATCCAAATAAAAATAAAGGAATAAAGACCATTTAAATAAAATCTATATGGGCTTTAACCATATTCAATTTTATTTGAATAAAGACAAAATTACTAATATAAATGATTAACTAAATCATGAGAAAAATAATTGAAATTGCCAAAGTGAATTAAAAGTTATGCAATTAACTTAAAAATAATAAAATATTAATTAAATAAAATCATATGGTTTGGAACCATATTCAAATCATTTAAATAAAGACAAAAGACCTAATTTAAATGAATTATTCAATCATAAGAGAATATTTGAATTATTCTAACATGGACTTTCAAACACATTAATAAACAGATAAAACCTACTAAAAGGTTTAGAAATGGTTTGATAAAAATCTGAATTCAAATTGAGTTTGAAATCATTTGAATAAAATGAAAAAAAGAAATAGAAATGGAAAAAGAAAAAGAAACAGAAAAAAAAACAGACCCAACCCAATCTAACCCAATAGCCTGCCCAACTAAAGCCCACCCGGGAAATCTCTCTCTTCCCCAGATCTTTTCTCACCCGCGCCCGTACCCCCTCATCTCACTGACCCTATGGACCCACGCCACATCCACATCCTCATCATCATCTTACTCACCCGCGTGACCCGTCCCCCCTCACTTCGCTGTTTCTGCCATTGATTGCTCGCGTAAATTTGCGTTAATGCCGCCAGTAAATCCTCCAGTGACCACGCCCTACTAAACGCCTCCCTCTCATCTCTCTTTCCCCTCACTCTCCATCTCCTTTCCGCCACCAGGCTGCCTCAATTGCTCGCCCAAACCCCCTTTTCTCCGACGAGCTCAAGCTCGAATTCCGGCGAACATAGCCACCCTCACTACCCCGGGCTCACACGAGTTTGATCCCCTGCACCTTGCGCACCTTACAGTACCCTCAGCTCGCTCGTGCGGGCCCCAGAACATCGGTAACAACTACGTCTGAGCGCCGTCGCTGTCTGCCTCGACTCCGGCGACTTCTCCCGGTGAGATCTGACCTCCCCTCTCCCTCTCGATGATGCTCGTGTACTCACCTTTGTCTCGTGCATCTAACGCAACCCTTGTTTTTCTTTAGCCTGCTCTGCAAGCTCGCCCCCGATGACGGCCGTGCAAGCCCGACGACAAGCACAGCTCCGACGAGCGATTCAAACGACCCCGTGCGCCCCTCGACCAACGGCGACCACCTTGAGCATCGCAGCAACCCCGCGAACCCAGTGAGCCTCTCCCCTTTCTCCCTTGCTTCCTGTTTTCGCCAGAACGTCGCCACCACGCGTTCGTTGCCAGCGCCACCAGTTCCTAGTCGATGTGCTCTGAGCCGTTAGATCTAAATCCTGCGTGTAAGATTAGATAACTTAAATGAAGGGGTATGCTTGATCTATGCCATGCAATATCACTTAAATACTACGATCTGTATCGATCGATCCAAGCAAAACGGTACCGTCCAATAAATCATTCCACGTGGCCCAACTTTTGTTTTAAAAACAGAAATAGATCTATTAGTGGTTTGATTTTATAAAATTCATAACTTTTGTTCTGCTTGGCAAAAAATTACAAATTTTATATCAATGGATTCAGAAAAATGCAAACTTTGTAACCGTGCCCTTAGTTGAGTATTTTGTTTCAGGAAAATTATATGAATTTGCAGAAACATTTGTAGGACTATTTTGGATATAAAAATTGCTTTAAAAATGATTTTTGAGTAAATCCATTTGCAAATAGATTTGTTTTGAACTCTCTGGCCCTAAACACTAAAATTTGTATTTAAAAATAAATTTAACTAACACAAGGAATTATTCCTTTGAATAAATGCATTTCTAGTAAAACAAAAATGTTGCTATGAATTAAAAATGATTTTTGAGTGAAACCTTTTGTAGATGGATTTGTTCCAAACACTTTGACCATAAACACTAATTTTTTTGTTTAAAAACATATTTGGCTAATACTATAATTTATTCCTTTGAATAAAAGCATTTCTAGCAAAACAAAAATAATTTAAATAGCCATTTTCACTAACTTGTTTTTAAATGGTTTTGCCACTTTTATAAATGACCATTAGGTGTTTTGAAATGTTTATATCCTTATTAGAAAAAACTTTTCCAAAAAACAACCTTTTGCATGCTTGCATGCATTTCTTTGTTTTTATTATTTTATGTGATGAATTTTTTGAATGTTAGTTTTGAAATTGTGCCTTGCTTGATTGAATTATAGTGAACTTTGAAGAGTGTGACATTTTCAAGATCAAGGAGTGTACCTAGACTATCTACTAAAAAGGCAAGTGGTGCTTCATACGTTTTGTCCTATTATTTTGACTATGCATTAGTGATATTTTTGAGTAGGACTTGCATGGAATTTTTCTAAGTATAAGATATGCCATGGGAAATCCTATATGTTGTCTTAGTAGAATTATCCTAAGTTAGGAAACCTACCATGTGATCATGCTTAGCTTAGCTAGTATAAAACAAGGGTGGATTATTCATGCTATGAAATATTTCTAAGTCTATGACTTGTGTTTTGCTTAATAAAACAACTATGTGAATGAATCACCTGGGTGGAATGGGTTATGTTGAGTGGTTACACAAGGCCCAGGATGGCAACCTTGTGTATCACACTTGTGGAAAGCCACCCAAGAACAAAGAAATTTGAGATGTTAAGTGTTGAGAAGCTTCTAGTGCAGCCACATGGCAATATGGGATCTTCCTGGATCATATAGGTTGAAATAACTTAGCCAGATGGACAGAAAGTGGTAGGGGTGATAGGATGGAACGCATCCATTTGGTCTAAGGGAAGGCTTCTGAAATATCTTGTCTCGATGCATGTCGAGTCTTGTGGGGAAAGTGCACCACCTCTCGAGAGAGTAAAATATAAGTACTTAGCCGTGTCCCCAGCAATGGATAATTTGAGCATAAAGAAATTGAAGCTATCAAGGATATTCTCATCCCAATTTCTAAGTTAAAAACTTGTGGTTGAACAAGGGTTAAAGGATCACCAATGTCTATTGGTAGTTCCTTGGGTGTTTTTGACAAATAAAAACTTAGTGTTTTCAACTAATAAGGAAAGCTTATTTGAGCAAAGCAAGCCTCGGCTACACTTAGCCAAATGCATATAGATGTTAGATACCACTATTATACCATAGTATCACTTGCTAATACAATTCAAATGTATTGACCCTTGTGGCTGTAACTTATTATGTTGCAGGTTTGTTTGATGTTAGTGAAGTTTGTTGAGTAGGGATTAAAAGTCTACAACCAACATGATTGCCTGTGGAATATGAAGATGAAGGACTCCATGCTATATAGTTATATCTGCTGCATTGTAATAATATAGCAAAATGAGCTATGTAAGATGTAATGAATTATTTTATTCCTAGTTATAAGTTGTAATATGACCTTTGTTTCTTGATATTACATCTTAAACTATGGATGCTAGCTATTCGATCTAGGGACTAGCATTGTAAACACAGGGATCTCTACCTTATCAGGTTGGGATCTCTATAACTTACCTCACGACCGAAAGGCTGTGGAGAATAAATGGATTTTCAAAAGGAAAACTGATGCTGATGGTAATGTGACCGTCTATAAAGCTCGACTTGTCGCAAAGGGGTTTCGAAAAATTCAAGGAGTTGACTACGATGAGACATTCTCTCCTGTAGCGATGCTAAAGTCAGTTAGGATTATGTTAGCAATTGCTGCATATTTCGACTATGAGATATGGCAGATGGATATCAAAACTGCGTTCCTCAATGGAAATATTGAAGAAGAGTTGTATATGATACAACCAAAGGGTTTTGTCGATCCTAAGGATGCTAACAAGGTATGCAAGCTTCAGCGATCCATCTATGGACTGAAGCAAGCATCCCGGAGTTGGAATCTCCGCTTTGATGAAGTGATCAAAGAGTTTGGATTTGTCCAAACTTATGGAGAGGCTTGTATTTAAAGAAAGTGAGTGGGAGCCATGTGGAATTTCTTTGATCAGAAATGATATAGATCTTTTAAACAGTGTTAAAAGTTATCTAAACAACAAATTTTCAATCAAGGACCTAGGTGAAGCATCATACATATTAGGCATAAAGATCTATAGAGATAGATCAAGGCGCCTAATAGGGCTATCACAAAGTACATACCTTGATAAGATTTTAAATAAGTTTAAAATGGACGGAAGTAAGAAGGGGTTCTTACCTATGTTGCAAGGCAAGACATTGAGTAAGACTCAAAGTCTGGCTACGGCGGAAGAAAGAGAGATAATGGACAAAGTCCCCTATGCTTCATCCATAGGCACTATAATGTACGCCATGCTATGTACAAGACCGGATGTGGCACATGCTATTAGTTTGACTAGTAGGTACCAATCGGATCTAGCTTCAGAACACTGGATAGCAGTCAAGAATATCCTTAAGTACTTGCGAAGAACCAAGGATATGTTTCTTGTGTACGAAGGTGAAGAGGAGCTCTTCGCTAAGTGTTATGTCGATGCAAGCTTTGACACCGACCCGGATGACTCTAAGTCTCAATCCGGATACGTATTTCTCATGAATAGTGGAACGGTTAGTTGGAGGAGTTCCAAACAACCGGTGGTGGCGGGATCAACAAAGGAGGTCGAATATGTTGCTGCTTCGGAAGAAGCTCAGGAAGGGGTTTGGATGAAGGATTTCATATCCGAACTAGGTGTGGTTTCGAGCGCATTGGACCCAATGGTGATCTATTGTGACAACAATGGTGCCATTGTTGATACCAAAGAACCAAGGTCTCACAAGAATTCCAAGCATATTAAGTGCCAGTTTCACTCCATCCGCGAGCATGTCAAGGATGGAGATATAAATATTTGTAAAGTACACACGGATCTCAATGCAGCAGACCATTGACTAAAACTCTCCCTAGAGCAAACCATGATCAACATCAGAACTCCATGGGTGTTAGATTCATCAATATGTAACTCGATTATTGTCTCTAGTGCAAGTGGGAGACTGAAGGAAATATGCCCTGAGAGGCAATAATAAAGTGGTTATTATGTATATTCCAAGTATATGATAGATGTTTATTTTGCATTCTATAATTCTATTCACAGAAACGTTAATACATGTGTGTTTAATAAACAAACAGAAAGTTCCTAGTTATGCCTCTCTCCTAAACTAGCTTGTTGATTAACAAGATGATCAAGATTTCCTGATCATAGACACTGGATGTTGTTAATAACAAGGTCACAACATTAGTGTAATGCTGTGATGAACATTCATCTGAAGTATAACATTACGATCAAAGTCATTGAGTTTATATTGCTATAACACCATACGAAGTGATCCTCATCCTTAGACGATGAGATCATGTCAATCACTAAGACTGGAAGAGTATCTTGATAACATCAAAAATCACACCATAACAGGGTGATTATAAAGATGGGTTCAGTACTACTAAAGTGTTATGTTGAGGCCCATGGATCGAGAGTGGAATTTGTTCATCCCGATGATGGATAGATATGCTCTGGGCGCTCTCGGTGATATCACATTAATTAGCTTGCAAGCAAGTGATTTGATCACTAGAATGTTATATCACGGGAACAAGAAAAGAGTACATGTCAGTAACGAGATCAAACTAGGTATGGAGATACCGATGATCGAATCTCGGACATGTAATATATCGCGAAACAAAAGGATTAATATACTAACATAAAAGGTTCTCGCGATCACAATAAAGTCATAGCTGAATGTGTGGGAGTCGGTATGGATCTCCAGGTCCCGCTTCTGATTATTGATCCGAGAGGGGTCTCGATAATGTCCGCATTATTCGCGAACCGTAGGGTGACACACTTAAGAGACACCGACATCCATTTGGAGCAAAAGTTTCATGCCGTAAAGAATAACAAGCGCAGTAATCTATTTCACTAGATACCGAAACGAGTTATCAGGTGAAATTACAGAAAGTGTTTTTGCATGTGAAATGAAATACTAGAAAGGGGTTATATGTGAATGTTTGTCATTAAAGTAATTGACAAAATTCTGAATAAATAAAAGGAATTTTATTTAATGAGAGTTTGCATTAAATTTGGTGGAAATTTGAGTGGATTTTTGAGTGGAGGGAATTGAAAGACATTTGTGTGAGTGGAGTGTCCACCCACATGAATGAAGGAGGGGAGGGGGCAGCCCCATGGCCGGAGGCCACCCCCTTGGGTGCCCCCTCCTCCTCCTATAAAAGGAGCCCCCTCTCCTCTCTCTCACTCACACCTCCTCGTGAAGGATCTCTCTCATCCTCTAGTATTTATCCCCCATGGTCTCGGACTAGCGAGATACATGTTCCTGCTGGTGGCTATTCGTCAAGAAAGAGTTGTGCTTCCACTGCATCACTGGAGAAAGGAGGCGGAGGTTGCTCGGTGCCTCGGACGTGTGTGCGAGCATGGATGCGCTGTTGATTTGCGGCGCTAGGACTTCCTCTCGATCTTGTGATCAGAAAGAGATCGTCTACATCAACCACGAGTTCAACCTCGTTAATATTTGTCTGTCTTCAAGGGTATGTTCTCTATGGATGTACATTCGCCCATTGCTTGTATCTAGTATATAGATCTTGGTACATAGTTGTTCCCATCGTAGGAATTTTTTTTCTATGCTGCGAACCCTACACAAATATTGGAAGACATGCTTAGGGCTTGCGCGTTAGATTTTGGAGGTTCGTGGGAAGATCATCTACCATTGGAAGAATTTTCTTACAACAACAACTATCAAAGTAGTCTGAAGGCACCTCCATATCAAGTACTCTACGGAAGAAAATGTAGATCACCAATATGTTGGTATGAGCCTGGTAGTAGCAAAGAATTTGCACCAGACTATATCAAGGAAAGGCAAGATATCATCGACGTAATCAAGGATAGATTGAAAATAGCTCAAAGTAGATAGAAAAGTTATGCTGACCTAAGTCGAAGATCATGGCATCCTGAAGTAGGAGATATGGTATATCTCAAAGTAAGCCCAATGAAAGGAGTTCAGAGATTCAGAGTTAAAGGAAAATTGAGTCCCAGATATATAGGACCATTCAAAGTACTGAGTCAGAACAGGACTATAGCTTATTCTTTAGAGTTACCACCAAGATTGGCTCATGTTCACAATGTTTTCCATGTGTCACAACTCCGGAAATGTCTTAAGGTTCCTGATGATGCAATTACACATCAAGAAGTGGAATTATAAGCAGATTTGACATACGTTGAGAAACCCTGTAAAATTCTGGAAGAGAACTGGAAAAGGTTGAGAAACAGGGCTATCAAGTGCTGCAAAGTAGAGTGGGAGCATCACCCCGAGAGAGAAGCCACCTGGGAGAAAGAGGATGACTTAAGAGAAGCCTATCCAGAACTATTCAGGTACACTTCAGCAAAATTCGGGACAAAGTTTAATTTAAGGGGGAAGTCTGTAACATCCCAGCATTTAGGAACCAACAAAGGGTAGATTTAGGTATTTGTGCATATGCATGCATTCATCTGTAAAATGCGGGTAATTTTTCGCCAAACTAAAAACCTAAAGTGATCAGAGTTTCTTTCACTCTCTGTGTGTAGGGATAGCTATTGGGAGTGATCGTTAGAAATCCTGACATGATCTTTTTGAATAAGTGTGTTTTGGAGGGGATAATTTGAATTCAAAATTCAAAATTTGAATTTATATTTAAAGATTAAGAATTTTTATTAAGAAATGAATTATAAACTAATTAAGTAATCTCATTTGATATAATGTTTAGAGATAATAAATAAAATGGAATTCAAGATAAAATAATTCAAATAGAAAATGAACCTTTAATTCTTATCTTTATTCCATATACATTCTTCTTTTACAGTAATGAACTCATGAAGGGTTCAGTACAACAGAGGAATTACAACAAATGAAATTTCAATAATGAATTATTACAAGAATCTTACAAAAAGAATAAATAGGATATTACAAAATCTTTACAAATGAATTAATAAAAAAAATTTACAATCTATCTATCTGATCCTATACTAGAATCTTGAATATCCAAATCTTGTACCTGCAACAAAATAGAAAATCAAACAAAAAGGAAAATAAGGTTAGTGGTTAAAATACTCTTAGTTGAGAGTAGTGAGGTGCACTGCTCATGATTCATCATTGAGTATTGTTATAAAAAGGGGCAAGTTTCACAGATATGAAAGAATCAATTCTTTCATAAACCAATAAGCCACAACACAACTCTCAACAGCAAGTAAAAGGGACTAATTTCACTAGGAGAGTAAAAGGTTAAAAGATCAAAAGGTAAAGACATCTCATTGATCTGATCCAAATGGTGTACGAAACACACAGGCAGCACACTCACCTAAATGCATGGTGAGAGCTGTCAACACAGCCGTAGCAGCCACACAAGCAAAAGGAGTAGCACAACCGTGGAACAACTTCTAGCAGCTCAGTCTCTTCATCTCAAACAGCACACCAGGAGCACACCAAGCCTGTCAAAGCCTAGCCAAATCACCAGTCAAACCACACACAAGATCATCCTAGTATCACCAGATGGTGACATAAGGAGGGGGTGGAATAGGTGGACAGCAAGGTCAAGTTGCAGGAGCTAGGAGGTGAAGGACAGATCAAGACCAAGCTTCCAGGAGCCAAAAGTAGCAGGAGCAGCACCAGGAGGAGAAGCATCAGATCAACCAGCAACCACAACAATAACCAACTGTTGTGGTGAGTACTATAAAACCCTCACATGATCTGTCTATCTGATCTAATAGAGATTCATGTGTCGTTTTATATTTAACCTCTCAATAATCACCCAAGTGGGGTGAATCTATCATAGAGTATTTCGGAATATAAAAGCTATAAGAAAATTCTACCAAATCAACCAGGATCTCAGACCAGCATCATAGATCCTGGAGGTGACAAACAATTTATATATTCACACATGTTTTCATATAGCTTATAAATTCTAGGCACATATCCTAATGGAGTAGCACCTTAGATTTCATAAACTCTCTGAATCAGTATAAAGATATGAGCAAACCAACCATCTTAACCAATTAAAATCCATGATCCAGTAACCACTATGATACTTAAACATTTCTGTTAGGGACAACAATATAGGAAATTAGTTCCTATGCCTCAGACCAACATCACAGGCATAATAGTTATGTAGAAGATTTCCATTTAACTTGACTTAGTCCAATCATAAGCTCAACAAAATCAAGTCAATTGTAGAAACCAACAACTTGTGTGCCATAGTTAAATGGTGTCACAAGAACATGTTCTATCAACCAAGTAAAACCATTATTAAGATACCACAAAGAAAGTGGCAAGCCATTGGATATCATTTTTCTAAGACTACACTCAGAAATCATCATCAAACTTATCTATGCATTCATAGAGTATCATTAAAATCAAATGATTAAACTCAGTCAGTTTATGGCCATACAAGCCAACATCTACTGATGCAGTGAGTAATCACTGACAATGCTACTGTCAGTACTAGTGTGTACTGACAGTAGATGAACACACCAATCATCAACACAACCAGTCAGGTTTCACAGTAATACCATAATCTTAACCAATCTCAACTACCAATTGGAGGCAACACTATAGAACCACTAGCATCAGATAATCAAATCAAGGCAGTATGCACTAGGGTGCAATTGATCACAATCCTCACTAGGCACCACTACCAGTCCAATTCATCATTTTACAATTAAATAGAGGGTTGAACCCTAGAACCAGGGAAGAACCCTAGAACAGGCATGAACCCTAATCAGAGATACAAGGCGGTCACATAGCCTAACTCAAGATGGACAGAGGACAAACAACCACAAGGGGGAAACCAAATCAACTCACCGTAGGTCCTCGCTGTAATTTAGAAGAGGAAGTAGAGAGGCCGACGAACACACGACGACACGAGGAGCACCCAAGGGGCGCTACAACCCGCACCAAGACGAGGCGGCGTCCACAGCAACGTCTGAAGACGAGCAGCACCATCACCGCAACCAAAGCACCACTAGGGGCAGCGACAAAGGCATCACCGGCACCACCCCAAACCCTAGGGTTCGGGACGGGGCTAGCTTGGCCGCAGGAGAGCTCCAGGTCCAAATCGAATTGGACCAGATGATGGAGCATGGTTGAGATCTACACCATGCATCACGACGGTGGCCAGAGAGGACCACGACGCGGCAATCGCACAACGGTGGTGTCAGCGACCATGGGGTTGAGGAAGAGAAGGGGTGAGGTCGAGAGAAGGTAAGGCAGAGGATTGGGCCGATAGGACTAGTACCTCTTTGGGGAGACCCTTTGACCATGCCAATTGGGCCACGATGGGCCCAAAAAGCCCAATAAATTGGCCCAAAACCCTAAAAGGAACTTTAATAATTAAGTAAAAGACCAAAATACCCATAGAACTCAATAAATTCTAGAAAATAAAATAGAAGTCTGAAAAATACAAATAATATATTTTTAGACTCATAATAAACCAACCTATTTAACTAAATTAAGAAACCAATTTTAATAAATGAAATTTTGGTTAAGGATTTTATAATATATACATTCCTTATGGAATTTTACAAAATTCAAGAAAATAGATAAAAATCAATAAAAATAACTTTTATTATATTTTGTTATTATACTATTTTAGAAAAATACTAAATAAATATTTAGAGTTACCAAAATAAATTCTCTTTTATTTTAATTCTAATTCTTAAAAAGAATTATTAAATAAATAAATATAAGAGTTTATATTAAATAAAAAATTAGTCTTTAACTATATTTAAAATATTTATTACATTATAAAATGGTGGAAATAATATTTATCAAATATTTATATTATCTTTTAAAAATGAAGTTCTTAAGTTCCTAAAGATATTCCAGGAAACTAAATACTGGGTAAAACACATAAAGAAAGTAAATCACAAGTAATGCATTACATTACTATGCATGTTCATTTTTGCTTCTTTAAATATTTTCCTTAGCGGGCAATAATGATGTTTTGTAGACAAAGAAGCTCAAGGCCCATGCAAGCATCCGAATTCACTACCTTGCAATCACAAGGCAAGTTCATCGCTTGCTCATGTCCTTTGAAGAGTCTTTACCA
Organism: Avena insularis; assembly: GCA_023614405.1. Taxonomy (NCBI): domain Eukaryota; kingdom Viridiplantae; phylum Streptophyta; class Magnoliopsida; order Poales; family Poaceae; genus Avena; species Avena insularis. The sequence goes on along the minus strand of CM042687.1, from coordinate 317,733,822 downwards.
AAGTATTTATAAATTGTGTGTTATCATCTATGTTTCAAGGAAAGAAAATATTATTTTCTCAAATAAATAAATTGTTGATATCATCCTAAGTGATGATGTAGTGGAGCAATAGAACTTAGGTTTCTATTGGCAACAATGATAATCATCTAGGAATTTAACAACCCATGACATCAGTGATTCTAGCGCCGTATATAACGCGTTAACCATGAGATTTGGAATGGGACGGAGAAGTCAGCTGCATCCTTTTACTTTCGTATGGAGGCAAGATGACCTTAACGTGACGTTGTGATTCCTTGTGTGGATCCAACATATTTTGGTGTCTGGATTATCTATGAGTGGTTGTCGGAGGTATAGCCGGACCTACATGGTACTTGCCATAGGAATCACCAGCTCATAGAGTCTTCCGGAACTCATCAGGGTTTTAGCCTGCCCGAAAGGGGGCTTAACGGAGGTGAGCCAGCCCCGAAGGATCGTGCAAACATATGGGGTCGCGGAAAGGGCAGTGATTGGCTTGTATCACCTACTAGGCCCCACATCATGGAATTGTGGAGGGAAAGTATGCCCGGTTGTGCACAAGGAGTTGATCTCTCATGGGTAAAGTAACACACCTCTATAGAGTGTAAGAATTGTAACTTGTTACTCCCTATTTCGGGAAGGAGCTACGAACGCAACAAGAAAGTGATACGTTGGAAACGTATCTATAATTTTTGATGCTCCATGCTTGTTTAGTATCTACTTTGCTTTACTTGTCCACACTTTGAGGTGCTTTTTACATGTTTTTTGGTACTAACATATTTACAAGTTGCAACAGTGCCAGATGCCTTTTTTCTGCTGTTTTTGGTTTTCAGAAAAGTTAGTAAAGAAATATTCTCGGAATTGGACGGGACAAACGTCAAAGTCAATTAATTTCCGTGGGGAACAAGAAGTCCGGAGGGGCCAGCCAGAGGGGCCAGACCCACCCCAGGTGCGGGTGGGCCCAACCCCACGCCTGGCTAGGGTTTGGCTACCCTGGCCGCCGCCTCGGTCTCCCCTTTCGCCTATAGGAAGCCCCTGATGCAAAAACCCTAAGCACCTGAACAAATCTCCACGAAACCGTTTGTAGCCGCCGCCACCATCGTCCCTAGATCGGGGGGGGGGGGATCTGAAGTTCTCCCTGGCACCTTGCCGGAGGGGAGATCATCCCGGAGGCGTTCTCTCCGGTATGATGCGTGAGTAGTTCCACCTTGGACTATGGGTCCATGTAGTAGCTAGGTGGTTGTATCTCCTCCTTTGTGCTATCATGTATAGATCTTGTGAGATCCATTCATGATTAAGTTCTAATCTATTTGTAATCATGCATGTTGTGTTTGTGGGGATCCGATGGATATTGAGATTATTATGTTGGTTTGATTAATGATTTTGTCTTTATGATTATATCTTGTCTGTGTTGTTTGTGATCTTGCATGCTCTCCGTTGTTAGTAGCTATCTTGGCCAAGTAGTTGCTAGTGACTCCAAGAGGGGGTATTTATGCTCGATAGTGGGTTCATGCCTCTAGTTTCCAAGGGAAGTGACATAAATCTCTTCGGTTGTAGATGTGTTGTTGCCACTAGGGAGAAAACAACGGTCTCTTGTTCATGGAACACGTGGACTGTTTAACTTACACACTTTGCTTAAATCAGTTGTCTGTTTCTTGCAACTAAATACTGGAGGGGGTTCGGATGATATCCTGAAGGTGGACTTCTAGTCATAGATGAAGTTGGATGGCGGTCTATGTATCTTGTTGTATTGCCCAATCGAATCTCATTGGATCTTTCTGACTAGTAATTGCATTGTTATGCCTTGCTTAGTTCCTGTCAATTGCCCTGTTGTAATTTGTTTACCCTTCATGCCATGTTGTTTATCTAAGGAGAGCACCTCTAGTGAACTATGGACCCCGGTCCAATCTTTACCATTGATACATCTTCCACTATTACTTGTTTTTAGTTTGTTTTGTTTGCTTTGTTTTTAGTTTGCTTTGTTTCTTTTGCTTGGTTTTGTTTGACTCTTTTCAAAAAACCAAAAACATATAGTCTAGTTTGGTTTGCTTGCTTTATTCGAAAACACAAAAAAATTAGTCCCACCTTTGCCAAAATGAACTCTTCCGAGAACACCAAGCTATGTGACTTTACTAGCACCAACAACAATGATTTTCTTAGCACACCTATTGCTCCACCTGCTCCTGATGCTACCTTTTATAAAATTAAGCCTGCTTTGTTGAATCTTGTGATGAGAGAGCAATTTTCTGGTGCTGGTTCTAATGATCCTGCTGCCCATCTCAATAGCTTTGTTGTACTTTGTAAGATGCAAAAGTATAAGGATCTAGATGGAGATATTATTAAGCTCAAGCTTTTTTCCTTTCTCCTTGAGGGGAAAAGCTAAAGAATGGTTGCTTTCTTTGCCTAAAAATAGTATTGATTCTTCGACTAAGTGCAAAGATGCTTTTATTGGAAAGTACTATCCTCTTGCTAAGATTATATCTATGAGAAGTGATATTATGAAATTTAAACAACTTGATAGTGAACATGTTGCTCCAGCTTGGGAAAGAATGAAATCTTTGGTTAAAAATTTCCCTACTCATGGACTCACTGCTTGGATGATTATCCAGACTTTTTATGCAGGTTTGAACTTCTCCTCAAGAAATCTGTTCGATTCAGCTGCTGGAGGTACCTTTATGGGCCTCACTTTGGGTGCTGCAACAAGGCTCCTTGATAATATGATGGTTAACTACTCTAAATGGCATGTTGAGAGAGCTCCACATGGTAAGAAGGTAAATTCTGTTGAGGAAACTTCCTCTTTGAGTGAAAAAATTGATGTTATTATGGCTATGCTTGTTAATGGGAAAGCTCCTCTAGATCCCTGTAGTGTTCCCTTAGCCTCTTTGGTTTCTCAAGAAGAGCAAGTTGATGTGAACTTCATTATAAACAACAATTTCAACAACAATGCCTATAGGAACAATTTTGGTAGCAACAACAATTATAGGCCTTATCCTCCTAATAATGGCAATTCCTATGGAAGCTCTTACAATAATGCTAGAAGTGCCCCCTCTGAACTTGAAGTCATGCTCAAAGATTTTATTAGCAAGCAAACCACTTTCAATAAGACTATAGAGGAAAAGCTTTTAACTGTTGAGAAAAATATTTCCTCTTTGTCTGAATCTCAGTCCTCCTTGATTAATAAAATGGCCGCTAAACCTGAAACTACGAAAAACACCTTTGCTACTGCTCATGCCAGGCAAGTTACTATTGATGAAAATGTTAGGCTGTTAGCTCAACTTCATGCTAAGTGGGAAAGGGAAGTTGAAATTGATAGAAACAATAGTGTGTGCATTTCACCACTAAACCACAAGTAGTCCCTATTCCTACTCCTACTATGCCTAAGCATATTGAGCCTACTACTAGTGATGCTAAGTTTGACTTTGATATTGATGGTTGCAATATTTCTGAAGTGATTATGTTCTTACAAAATATTGCTAGAAGTCCCGATGCTAGTGATATTCATGTTGCCTTTACCAAACACATTACATATGCTCTTGTTAAGATTAAGGAAGAGAATCTAAAACACAAAGCTTCTATTTCTAGGAAAGTAGAAGATAGTTGGGAACCCATTATTAATATGCAAGTGAATGACTTTGATCTCAAAGCTTCATGTGATCTTGGTTCTAGTGTCTCTATTATGCCTAGGAAGATTTATGAAATGCTTGATTTGCCACCTTTGGAAGATTGTTATTTGGATGTCCCACTCAATGATAATGCTAAGCAGAAACGCATAGGGAGTATTAATGATGTTCTCATTATGGTTAATAATGCTTATGTCCCTGTTGATTTCTATGTTTTTTATGTTGAATACAATGCTTCTTGTCCTATTACTTTGGGAAGACTTTTTCTTAGAACAGTTGGTGCCATCATTGATATGAAAGAAGGAACCATTAAATATCATTTTCCATTCAATAAGGCATTGAACACTTCCCTATGAGGATAGAGAAGTTTCTATCAATGATGCTCATCTACTCTCCTTCGTCTCGCGTTTCTAATATAGCCCTTGTTTTGCCTTAGCCCGCTCTGCAAGCTCGCCCCCGACGACGACCGTGCATGCCCGACGACAAGCACAACTCCGGCGAGCGATTCAGGACGACCCCGTGCGCCCCTCGACCAACGGAGACCACCTTGAGCACCGCAGAAACCCCGCGAACCCGGTGAGCATCTCCCCTTTATCCCTTGCTTCCTGTTTTCGCCGGAACGTCACCACCAGAGTGTCGCCACCGCGCGTTCATCGCCAACGTCGCTAGTTCCTGGTCGATGTGCTGTGAGCCGTTAGATCTAAAACCTGCGTGTAAGATTAGATGACTTAAATTAAGGGATATGCTCGATCTATGCCATGCAATCTCACTTAAATCCTATGAATTTAACACTTGGAAAAGTTAAACCAAAATCCCAAATCTTAATGGAAGAAAATAATTTCCAAGATCTCCCCAAGACTATGGCTTTGATCCATATACAAATTCAGCAACAAACATTTATAAATGATCAAAAAGGATAAACAAAAATATTATAAAACCATAGAAATTGGTTTCATTCAATTTGGAGCCATGGATAAAAACTTATGAATTTAACAAGATAAAAGGAAATAATTTTCCAAGGTTAATAAAGCTCCTAATAAAATAAATACCAAATTGTGAGCAAAGTATTCCTAAAAGGATTTAAAAATATAAACAAATATTAAATAAAACTATACAAATTGGAATCACCAATTTTGGATCTACAAATAAAAAGATATGGATTTTATAAGATAAAGAAAAAATAGATAAATAAGGAATATGTAAAAGACAAATTAAATCTTGGCCAAATCCATAAGAAAATGGAATAAATATAATCTAAATAAAAATAAAGGAATAAATACCATTTAAATAAATTCTATATGAGCTTTAACCATATTCAATTTTATTTGAATAAAGACAAAATTTTACTAATATAAATGATTAATTAAATCATGAGAAAAATAATTGAAATTGCCAAAGTGAATTAAAATTTATCTAATTAACTTAAAAATAATAAAAGATTAATTAAATGAAATTATATGGTTTGGAACCATATTCAAATTATTTAAATAAAGACAAAAGACCTAATTTAAATGAATTATTAAACCATAAGAGAATATTTGAATTATTCTAAAATGGACTTTCAGACACGTTAATAAACAGATAAAACCTACTGAAAAGGTTTAGAAATGGTTTGATAAAAATCTGAATTCAAATTAAGTTTGAAATAATTTGAATAAAATGAAAACATGAAATAAAAATGGAAAAAGAAAAAGAAACAGAAAATAAAAAAATAAAAAACAGACCCAACCCAATCCAACCCAATAGCCTGGCCCAACTAAAGCTCACCCGGGAAATCTCTCTCTTCCCCAGATCTTTTCTCACCTGCGCCCATACCCCCTCATATCACTGACCCTGTGGACCCGCGCCACAGCCACATCCTCGTCATCATCTTGCTCACCCGCGTGACCCGTCCCCCCTCACTTCGCTGTTTCTGCCGTTGATTGCTCGCGTTAATGCCGCCAGTAAATCCTCCAGTGACCACGCCCTACTAAACGCCTCCCTCTCCTCTCTCTTTCCCCTCACTCTCCACCTCCTTTCCGCCACCAGGCTGCCTCAATTGTTCGTCAAAACCCGCTCTTCTCCGACGAGCTCAAGCTCGAATTCCGGCGAAAACAGCCACCCTCACTGCCCCGGGCTCACACGAGTTTGATCCCAAAGACCTTGCCAAGATTACCCTTAACTCGCTGCGGGCCCTTAACATCGGCAACAACTACGTCGAAAGGCCGTCATTGCGCCGCCTCGACTCCGGCGACTTCTCCTGGTGAAATCTGACCTCCCCTCTCCCTCTCGATGTTTCTCGTGTACTCGCCTTTGTATCGTGCATCTAACGCAGCCCTTGTTTTCCTTAGCCTGATCTGCAAGCTCGCCCCTGATGACGGCCGTGCAAGCTCGACGACAAGCACATCTCCGTCGAGCGATTCAGGACGACCCTGTGTGCCCCTCGACCAACAGCGACCACCTTGAGTACCGCAGCAACCCCGCTAACCCAGTGAGCCTCTCCCCTTTCTCCCTTGCTTCCTGTTTTCGCCATACGTCGCCACCAGAGTGTCGCCACCACGCGTTCGTTGCCAGCGCCACCAGTTCCTGGTCGATGTGCTGCGAGCCGTTAGATCTAAATCCTGCGTGTAAGATTAGATGAGTTAAACGAAGGGGTATGCTCGATCTATGCCGTGAAATCTCACTTAAATACTACGATCTGTATCGATCGATCCAAGCAAAATGGTATCGTCCAATAAATCACTCCACGTGGCCCAACTTTTGTTGTAAAAACAGAAATAGATCTATTAGTGGTTTGATTTTATAAAATTCATAACTTTTGTTCTGCTTGGCCAAAAATTACAAATTTTATATCAATGGATTCAGAAAAATGCAAACTTTGTAACTGTGCCCTTAGTTGAGTATTTTGTTTCTGTAAAATTAGATGTTTTTGCAGAAATATTTGTAGGACTATTTTGGATATAAAAATTGTTTCAAAAATGATTTTTGAGTAAATCCTTTTGCAAATAGATTTTTTTTGAACTCTCTGGCCCTAAAAACTAACATTTGGATTTAAAAATAAATTTAACTAACACAAGGAATTATTCCTTTGAATAAAAGCATTTCTAGTAAAACAAAAATGTTGCTATGAATTAAAAATGATTTTTGAGTGAAACCTTTTCTAGATGGATTTGTTTCAAACACTTTGACCATAAACACTAACTTTTTTGTTTAAAAACATATTTGGATAACACTAGAATTTATTCCATTGAATAAAAGCATTTCTAGCAAAACAAAAATGATTTAAATGGCCATTTTCACTAACTTGTTTTTAAATGGTTTTGCCACTTTTATAAATGACCATTAGGTGTTTTGAAATGTTTATAACCTTATTAGAAAACACTTTTCCAATAAAACAACCTTTTGCATGCTTGCATGCATTTCTTTATTTTTATTATTTTATGTGATGAATTGTTTGAATGTTAGTTTTGAAATTGTGCCTTGCTTGATTGACTTGTAGTGAACTTTCAAGAGTGACATTTGCAAGATCAAGGAGTGTACCAAGACTATCTACTAAAAAGGCAAGTGGTGCTTCATACGTTTTGTCCTAGACTTCCAAGCATATTAAGCGCCGGTTTCACTCCATCTGCGAGCATGTCAAGGATGGAGATATAAAGATTTGTAAAGTACACACGGATCTCAATGTAGCAGATCCATTGACTAAAACTCTCCGTAGAGCAAAACATGATCAACATCAGAACTCCATGGGTGTTAGATTCATCACTATGTAACTCGATTATTGTCTCTAGTGCAAGTGGGAGACTGAAGGGAATATGCCCTGAGAGGCAATACTAAAGTGGTTATTATGTATATTCCAAGTATATGATAGATGTTTATTTTGCATTCTATAATTTTATTAATACGGAAACGTTAATACATGTGTGTTTAATAAACAAACAGAAAGTTCCTAGGTATGCCTCTCTCCTAAACTAGCTCGTTGATTAACAAGATGATCAAGATTTCCTGATCATAGACACTGGATGTTGTTAATAACGAGGTCACAACATTAGTGTAATGCTGTGATGAACATTCATCCGAAGTATAACATTACGATCAAAGTCATTGAGTTTATATTGCTATAACACCATACGAAGTGATCCTCATCCTTAGACGATGAGATCATGTCAATCACTAAGACTGGAAGAGTATCTTGATAACATCAAACATCACACCATAACAGGGTGATTATAAAGATGGGTTCAGTACTACTAAAGTGTTATGTTGAGGCCCATGGACCGAGAGTGGCATTTGTTCATCCCGATGATGGATAGATATGCTCTGGGCGCTCTCGGTGATATCACATTAATTAGCTTGCAAGCAAGTGATTTGATCACTAGAATGTTATATCACGGGAACAAGAAAAGAGTACATGTCAGTAACGAGATCAAACTAGGTATGGAGATACCGATGATCGAATCTCGGACATGTAATATATCACGAAACAAAAGGATTAATATACTATCATAAAAGGTTTTCGCGATCACAATAAAGTCATCGCTGAATGTGTGGGAGTCGGTATGGATCTCCAGGTCCCGCTTCTGATTATTGATCCGAGAGGGGTCTCGATAATGTCCGCATTATTCGCGAACCGTAGGTTGACACACTTAAGAGACACCGACATCCATTTGGAGCAAAAGTTTCATGCCGTAAAGAATAACAAGCGCAGTAATCTATTTCACTAGATACCGAAACGAGTTATCAGGTGTAATTACAGAAAGTGTTTTTGCATGTGAAATGAAATACTAGAAAGGGGTTATATGTGAATGTTTGTCATTAAAGTAATTGACAAAATTCTGAATAAATAAAAGGAATTTTATTTAATGAGAGTTTGCATTAAATTTGGTGGAAATTTGAGTGGGTTTTTGAGTGGAGGGAATTGAAAGACATTTGTGTGAGTGGAGTGTCCACCCACATGAATGAAGGAGGGGAGGGGGCAACCCCATGGCCGGCGGCCACCCCCTTGGGTGCCCCCTCCTCCTATAAAAGGAGCCCCCTCTCCTACCTCTCACTCACACCTCCTCGTGAAGGATCTCTCTCCTCCTCTAGTATTTATCCCCCATGGTCTCGGACTAGCGAGATACATGTTCCTGGTGGCTATTCGTCAAGAAAGAGTTGTGATTCCGCTGCATCACTAGAGCAAGGAGGCGGAGGTTGCTCGGTACCTCGGACGTGTGTGCGAGCATGGATGCGCTGCTGATTTGTGGCGCTAGGACTTCCTCTCGATCTTGTGATCGGCAAGAGATCGTCTAAATCATCCACGAGTTCAAACTTGTTAAGCTTTGTCGGTCTTCAAGGGTATGTTCTCTACGGATGTACATCCGCCTGTTGCTTGTATCTAGTATATAGATCTCGGTACATAGTTGTTCCCATCGTAGGAATTTTTTTCTATGCTGTGAACCCTACACAAATATTGGAAGACATTCTTAGGGCTTGTGCATTATATTTTGGAGGTTCGTGGGAAGATCATCTACCATTGGCAGAATTTTCTTACAACAACAACTATCAAAGTAGTCTGAAGGTACCTCCATATCAAGTACTCTATGGAAGAAAATGTAGATCACCAATTTGGTTGTATGAGCCTGGTAGTAGCAAAGAATTTGCACCAGACTATATCAAGGAAAGGAAAGATATAATCGATGTAATCAAGGATAGATTGAAAATAGCTCAAAGTAGGCAGAAAAGTTATGCTGACCTAAGTCGAAGATCATGGCATCCTGAAGTAGGAGATATGGTATATCTCAAAGTAAGCCCAATGAAAGGAGTTCAGAGATTCAGAGTTAAAGGAAAATTGAGTCCCAGATATATAGGACCATTCAAAGTACTAAGTCAGAACAGGACTATAGCTTATGCTTTAGAGTTACCACCAAGATTGGCTCATGCTCACAATGTTTTCCATGTGTCACAACTCCGGAAATGTCTTAAGGTTCCTGATGATGCAATTACACATCAAGAAGTGGAATTACAAGCAGATTTGACATACGTTGAGAAACCCTGTAAAATTCTAGAAGAGAGCTGGAAAAGGTTGAGAAACAGGGCAATCAAGTCCTGGAAAGTAGAGTGGGAGCATCACCCCGAGAGAGAAGCCACCTGGGAGAAAGAGGATGACTTAAGAGAAGCCTATCCAGAACTATTCAGGTACACTTCAGCAAACTTCGGGACGAAGTTTAATTTAAGGGGGAAGTCCGTAACATCCCAGCATTTAGGAACCAACAAAGGGTAGATTTAGGAATTTGTGCATATGCATGCATTCATCTGTAAAATGCGGGTAATTTTTCGCCAAACTAAAAACCTAAAGTGATCAGAGTTTCTTTCACTCACTGTGTGTGGGGATAGCTCTTGGGAGTGATCGTTATAAATCCTGACATGATCTTTTTGAATAAGTGTGTTTTGGAGGGGAGAATTTGAATTCAAAATTTGAATTTTGAATTTATATTTAAAGAATAAGAATTGTTATTAAGAAATGAATTATAAACTAATTAAGTAATCTCATTTGATATAATGTTTAGAGATAATAAATAAAATGTAAAATAATTCAAATAGAAAATGAACCTTTAATTCTTATCTTTATTCCATATACATTCTTCTTTTACAATAATGAACTCATGAAGGGTTCAGTACAACAGAGGAATTACAACAAATGAAATTTCAATAATGAATTATTACAAGAATCCTACAAAAAGAATAAATAGGATATTACAAAATCTTTACAAATGAATTAATAAAAAAATTACAAACTATCTATCTGATCCTATACTAGAATCTTGAATATCCAAATCTTGTACCTGCAACAAAATACAAAATCAAACAAGAAGGAAAATAAGGTTAGAGGTTAAAGTACTCTTAGTAGAGAGCAGTAAGGTGCACTGCTCATGATTCATCATTGAGTATTGTTATTAAAGGGGCAAGTTTCACCAATATGAAAGAATCAATTCTTTCATAAACCAATAAGCCACAACAGAACTCTTAACAACAAGTAAAAGGGACTAGTTTCACTAGGAGAGTAAAAGGTTAAAAGATCAAAAGGTAAAGACATCTCATTGATCTGATCCAAATGGTGTACCAAACACACAGGTAACACACTCACCTAAATGCATGGTGAGAGCTGTCAACACAGCAGCAGCCACACAAGCAAAAGGAGTAGCACAACCGTGGAACAACTTCCAGCAGCTCATTCTCTTCATCTCAAACAACACACCAGGAGCACACCAAGCCTGTCAAAGCCTAGCCAAATCACCAGCCAAACCACACACAAGATCATCCTAGTATCACCAGATGGTGACATAAGGAGGGGGTGGAACAGGTGGACAACAAGGTCAAGTTGAAGGAGCTAGGAGGTGAAGGACAGATTAAGATAAAGCTTCCAGGAGCCAAAAGTAGCAGGAGCAGCACCAGGAGGAGAAGCATCAGATCAACCAGGAACCACAACAATAACCAACTGTTGTGGTTAGTACTATAAAACCCTCACATGATCTGTCTATCTTATCTAATAGAGATTCATGTGTCGTTTTATATTTAACTTCTCAATAATCACCCAAGTGGGGTGATTCTATCATAGAGGATTTTGGAATATAAAAGCTATAAGAAAATTCTACCAAATCAACCAGGATCTCATACCAGCATCATAGATCCTGGAGGTGACAAACAATTTATATATTCACACATGTTTTCATATAGCTTATAAATTCTAGGCACATATCCTAATGGAGTAGCACCTCAGATTTCATAAACTCTATGAATCAGTATAAGATATAAGCAAACCAACCATCTTAACCAATTAGGATCCATGATCCAGTAACCACTATGATACTTAAACATTTCTGTTAGGGACAACAATATAGGAAATTAGTTCCTATGCCTCAGACCAACATCACAGGCAGAATAGTTAAGTAGAAGATTTCCATTTAACTTGACTTAATCCAATCATAAGCTCAACAAAATCAATCAATTGTAGAAACCAACAGCTTGTGTGCCATAGTTAAATGGTGTCACAAGAACATGTTCTATCAACCAAGTAAAACCATTATTAAGATACCACAAAGAAAGTGGCAAGCCATTGGATATCATTTTTCTAAGACTACACTCAGAAATCATCATCAAACTTATCTATGCATTCATAGAGTATCATTAAAATCAAATGATTAAACTTAGTCTGTTTATGGCCATACAAGCCAACATCTACTGATGCAGTGAGTAATCACTAACAATGCTACTATCAGTACTAGTGTGTACTGACAGTAGATGAACACACCAATCATCAACACAACCAGCCAGGTTTCACAGTAATACCATAATCTTAACCAAGCTCAACTACCAATTGGAGGCAACACTATAGAACCACTAGCATCAGATAATCAAATCAAGGCAGTAAGCACTAGGGTGCAATTGATCACAATCCTCACTAGGCACCACTACCAGTCCAATTCATCATTTTACAATTAAATAGAGGGTTGAACCCTAGAACCAGGGAAGAACCCTAGAACAGGCATGAACCCTAATCAGAGATACAAGGCAGAGTCACACAGCCTAACTCAAGATGGACAGAGGACAAACAACCATAAGGGGGAAACCAAATCAACTCACCGTAGGTCCTCGGTATAATTTAGAAGAGGAAGTAGAGAGGCCGACAAACACACGACGGCACGGGGAGCACCCAAGGGGCGCTGCAACCCGCACCAAAACGAGGCGGCAACCACCACAACATCTGAAGACGAGCAACACCATCACCGCAACCAAAACACCACTGGGGGCAGCGGCAAAGGCATCACCGGCACCACCCTAAACCCTAGGGTTCGGGACGGGGCTAGCTTGGCCGCAGGAGAGCTCCAGGTCCAAATCGAATTGGACCAGATGATGGAGCGTGGTTAACATCTACACCATGCATCACGACGGCGGCCAGAGAGGACCACGGCGGCGGCAATCGCACAACGGTGGTGTCAGCGACCATGGGGTTGAGGAAGAGAAGGGGTGAGGTCGAGAGAAGGTAAGGAAGAGGATTGGGCCGATAAGGCTAGTACCCCTTCGGGGAGACCCTTTGACCATGCCAATTGGGCCATGATGGGCCTAAAAAGCCCAATAAGTTGGCCCAAAACCCTAAAAGGAACTTTAATAATTAAGTAAAAGACCAAAATACCCATAGAACTCAATAAATTTTAGAAAATAAAATATAAGTCTGAAAAATACAAATAATATATTTTTAGACTCATAATAAACCAACCTATTTAATTAAATTAAGAAACCAATTTTAATAAATGAAATTTTGGTTAAGGATTTTATAATATATACATTCCTTATGGAATTTTACAAAAGTCAAGAAAATAGATAAAAATAAATACAAATTACTTTTATTATATTTTGTTATTATAGTATTTTACGAAAATACTAAATAAATATTTAGAGTTACCAAAATAAATTCTCTTTTATTTTAATTCTAATTCTTAAAAAGAATTATTAAATAAATAAATATAAGAGTTTATATTAAATAAAAAATTAGTCTTTAACTATATTTAAAATATTTATTACATTATAAAATGGTGGAAATAATATTTATCAAATATTTATATTATCTTTTAAAATGAAGTTCTTAAGTTCCTAAAGATATTCCAGGAAACTAAATACTGGGTAAAACACATAAAGAAAGTAAATCACAAGTAATGCATTACATTACTATGCATGTTCATTTTTGCTTCTTTAAATATTTTCCTTAGCGGGCAATAATGATGTTTTGTAGACAAAGAAGCTCAAGGTCCAGGCAAGCATCCGACTTCACTACCTTGCAATCACAAGGCAAGTTCATCGCTTGCTCATGTCCTTTGAAGAGCCTTTACCAAAGTATTTATAAATTGTGTGTTATCATCTATGTTTCAAGGAAAGAAAATATTATTTTCTCAAATAAATAAATTGTTGATATCATCCTAAGTGATGATGTAGTGGAGCAATGGAACTTAGGTTTCTATTGGCAACAATGATAATGACCTAGGAATTTAACAACCCATGACATCAGTGATTCTAGCGCCGTATATAACGCGTTAACCATGAGATTTGGAATGGGACGGAGAAGTCAGCTGCATCCTTTTCCTTTCGTATGGAGGCAAGACGACCTTAACGTGACGTTGTGATTCCTTGTGCGGATCCAACATATTTTGGTGTCTAGATTATCTATGAGTGGTTGTCGGAGGTATAGCCGGACCTACATGGTACTTGCCACGGGCATCACCAGCTCATAGAGTCTTCAAGAACTCATCAGGGTTTTAGCCTGCCCGAAAGGGGGCTTAACGGAGGTGAGCCAACCACGAAGGATCGTGCAGACATATGGTGTCGCGGAAAGGGCAGTGATTGTCTTGTATCACCTACTAGGCCCCACATCATGGAATTGTGGACGGGAAAGTATGCCCGGCTGTGCAACAAGGAGTTAATATCTCATGGATAAAGTAACACACCTCTGTAGAGTGTAAGAATTGTAACTTGTTACTCCCTGTTCTGGGAAGGAGCTACGAACGCAATAGGAAAGTGATACGCTGGAAACGTATATATAATTTTTGATGCTCGATGCTTGTTTAGTATCTACTTTGCTTTACTTTTCCACACTTTGAGGTGCTTTTTACATGTTTTTTGGTACTAACCTATTTACAAGTTGCAACAGTGCCAGATGCTTGTTTTCTGCTGTTTTTGGTTTCAGAAAAGTTAGTAACGAAAAATTCTCGGAATTGGATGGGACAAACGTCAAAGTCAATTACTTTCTGTGGGGAACAAGAAGTCCGGAGGAGAGCCGGAGGGGCCAGCCAGAGGGGCCAGAACCACCCCAGGTGCGGGTGGGCCCAACCCCGCGCCTGGCTAGGGTTTGGCTACCCTGGCCGCCGCCTCGGTCTCCCCTTTGCCTATAAGAATCCCCCGATGCATAAACCCTAAGCACCTGAACAAATCTCCGAGAAACCGTTTGTAGCCGCCGCCACCATCGTCCCTAGATCAGGGGGGAATCTGAAGTTCTCCCCGGCACCCTGCCGGAGGGGAGATCATCCCGGAGGCCTTCTCTCCAGTATGATGCGTGAGTAGTTCCACCTTGGACTATGGGTCCATGTAGTAGCTAGATGGTTGTATCTCCTCCTTTGTGCTTTCATGTATAGATCTTGTGAGCTCCATTCATGATCAAGTTCTAATCTATTTGTAATCATGCATGTTGCGTTTACGGGGATCCGATGGATATTGAGGTTATTATGTTGGTTGGATTAATGGTTTTGTCTTTATGATTATATCATGTCTGTGTTGTTTGTGATCTTGCATGCTCTCCGTTGTTAGTAGCTATCTTGGCCAAGTAGTTGCTAGTGACTCCAAGAGGGGGTATTTATGCTCGATAGTGGGTTCATGCCTCTAGTTTCCAAGGGAAGTGACATAAATCTCTTCGGTTGTAGATGTGTTGTTGCCACTAGGGAGAAAACAACGGTCTCTTGTTCATGGAACACGTGGACTGTTTAACTTACACACTTTGCTTAAATCAGTTGTCTGTTTCTTGCAACTAAATACTGGAGGGGGTTCGGATGATATCCTGAAGGTGGACTTCTAGTCATAGATGAAGTTGGATGGCGGTCTATGTATCTTGTTGTATTGCCCAATCGAATCCCATAGGATCTTTCTGACTAGTAATTGCATTGTTATGCCTTGCTCAGTTCTTGTCAATTGCCCTGCTGTAATTTGTTTACCCTTCATGCCATGTTGTTTATCTAAGGAGAGCACCTCTAGTGAACTATGGACCCCGGTCCAATCTTTACCATTGAGACATCTTCCACTATTACTTGTTTACTTGCTGCAAACCATTACCTTCGAAACCATACGTTTAATCCTTTGTTACAGCAAACCGGTGAGCTTGACAACCTCAATGATTCGTTGGGGAAAAGTCTTGAGTTTGTGTTGTGCAGGTCTTCGCGTTGCTTGCAACACCTATGTGACGTTTCCTTCCTCCTACTGGTTCGATAACCTCGATTTCTTACTGAGGGAAAACTTGCTGCTGTGCTGCTTCACACCTTGCTCTTGGGGTTTCCCGACGAAGCGCTCCCACTTGGACTAGCGATGCATCAAGCTTTTCTGGCGCTGTTGCCGGGGAGGCTAAGGACGTCTTCAGTAGGGGAGTCCTTCACTTCCTTTCTCTTTACTTTGTTTTTAGTTTGCTTTGTTTCTTTTGCTTGGTTTTGTTTGCCTCTTTTCAAAAAAACCAAAAAAATTAGTCTAGTTTGGTTTGCTTGCTTTATTCAAAAACACAAAAAAATTAGTTCCTGCTCTTTCTGCTGATGCTGTTTTTGGCTTGCCCACCTTTGCCAAAATGAACTCTGCCGAGAACACCAAGTTGTGTGACTTTACTAACACCAACAACAATGATTTCCTTAGCACACCTATTGCTCCACCTGCTCCTGATGCTACCTTTTATGAAATTAAGCCTGCTTTGTTGAATCTTGTGATGAGAGAGCAATTTTCTGGTGCTGGTTCTAATGATCCTGCTGCCCATCTCAATAGCTTTGTTGAACTTTGTAAGATGCAAAAGTATAAGGATGTAGATGGAGATATTATTAAGCTCAAGCTTTTTCCTTTCTCCTTGAGGGGAAAAGCTAAAGAATGGTTGCTTTCTTTGCCTAAAAATAGTATTGATTCTTCGACTAAGTGCAAAGATGCTTTTATTGGAAAGTACTATCCTCCTGCTAAGATTATATATATGAGAAGTGATATTATGAAATTTAAACAACTTGATAGTGAACATGTTGCTCCAGATTGGGAAAGAATGAAATCTTTGGTTAAAAATTGCCCTACTCATGGACTCACTGCTTGGATGATTATCCAGACTTTTTATGCAGGTTTGAACTTCTCCTCAAGAAATCTGTTGGATTCAGCTGCTGGAGGTACCTTTATGGGCCTCACTTTGGGTGCTGCAACAAGGCTCCTTGATAATATGATGGTTAACTACTCTAAATGACATGTTGAGAGAGCTCCACATGGTAAGAAGGTAAATTCTGTTGAGGAAACTTCCTCTTTGAGTGAAAAAATTGATGTTATTATGGCTATTCTTGTTAATGGGAAAGCTCCTCTAGATCCTAATAGTGTTCCCTTAGCCTCTTTGGTTTCTCAAGAAGAGCAAGTTGATGTGAACTTCATTAGAAACAACAATTTCAACAACAATGCCTATAGGAACAATTTTGGTAGCAACAACAACTATAGGCCTTATCCTCCTAATAATGGCAATTCCTATGGAAGCTCTTACAATAATGCTAGAAGTGCCCCCTCTGAACTTGAAGTCATGCTCAAAGACTTTATTAGCAAGCAAACCACTTTCAATAAGACTATAGAGGAAAAGCTTTTAACTTTTGAGAAAAATATTTCCTCTTTGTCTGAAGCTCAGTCCTCCCTGATTTATAAAATGGCTTCTAAACCTGAAACTATGGAAAACACCTTTTCTACTGCTCATGCCAGACAAGTTACTATTGATGAAAATGTTAGGCTGTTAGCTCAACTTCATGCTAAGTGGGAAAGGGAAGCTGAAATTGATAGAAACAATAGTGTGTGCACCATCACCACTAAACCACAAGAAGTCCCTATTCCTCCTCCAACAATGCCTAAGCCTATTGAGTCTACTGCTAGTGATGCTAAGTTTGATTTTGATCTTGATGGTTGCAATATTTGCCACCTTTGGAAGATTGTTATTTGGATGTCCCACTCAATGATAATGCTAAGAAGAAACTCATAGGGAGTATTAATGATGTTCTCATTATGGTTAATAATGCTTATGTCCCTGTTGATTTCTATGTTTTTGATGTTGAATACAATGCTTCTTGTCCTATTACTTTGGGAAGACCTTTTCTTAGAACAGTTGGTGCCATCATTGATATGAAAGAAGGCACCATTAAATATCATTTTCCATTCAATAAGGTATTGAACACTTCCCTATGAGGAGAGAGAAGTTTCTTTTTGCTCCTCCTTTGAAAGCAAGATTTGATGTTAATGCTTCTTCATTTGAAAATACTTGATTCTTCTTGCTTCTTGTGCCTAACTTAAAGGCGTTAAAGAAAATTAATTGTTGGGTGATAACCCAAGAGTTTCCTTGAGTCTTGGAAGTTATTACTTCAGTAATGACCTCTCCTTATCTTGTTTGCTTTTTGTGCCAAGAATGACCTCTAATGAGAGGGAAGTAAGATTTGGGGAGTTGCTGTCCCGAAACAGATTTCTGTCCTCCACCAAAAAAATCGTGAGGAGGCTCTGTAACTCGGATTAAGCTCAAAATTTATGAATAAATCCCCCAGTATGTTAGCTAAATTTATTTATTTCAGAACTTGTTGATTTGAGCAACATAAGATGTTCTAAAAATTGGTTTCTACCTGCTGGTCTGTTTTGACAGATTTCTGCCATTATTTGCATTTGCTTCTTATTGATTCCTTTTTGAGTTCTATTTAGGTGAATTGAGCTTTTTAAAGGAGTTACTACAGTAGCTTGTGTTTTTAGTGAAAAGCCTTGCTGTTCCAAAGCTTTGCCAGGGGTCTAATATCTTTTGAATACACTAATGTTGCTAATGAAGATTGTGTGAAGTTTTGTATGAAGGAAAAATTTCAGGTGTAGAGAGAGGATGATGCAATGAGATGAAGAATGGACAAAAGCTCAAGCTTGGGGATGCCACCATGGTGTCACCCCAAGAAATATCGAAGAGGTACAAGCGTCAAAGCTTGGGGATGCCCAAGGCATCCCCTTCTTCATCAATAAAAAGCCCAGGTCTGTCTAGACACTTCGTTTTTATTGTTTCATGCACAGTTGTGTTGTTCTTGGAGCGTCTTAGTTTTAGTTTGATTTGCTTAGGTTGTTTAGTTTGCTTGAATAAAGTAGTTTGGATCCCCGTTCTCGCTGTGTTGTTTTGCAAATAAGTTTTCTTGGTGTTTGGAAAGGAGTAGTAAGTTCTTGCTTCAAGTGCAAGAGGAGTTTGCATTGACTGTGACTTAGACTTTAGCATGACATGCTAGGTGTTTTTTTGACCTTATGCTTAGTGATTATTGCTGTAGCATGTCTTGTTCCAAACAATTGGGATTGCTTAGTGTGCCTTGAAGAAATTATGCGTTGTTTTAGCATGCAAAAGCAGTATTGTGGTATTCTCCTTTGATGCTTTACTTGGGTTGACTTGGCACATGCTCACACCATGTTATGACTATGACAAGTCACCATTAGCCTCTATGATCATTTAGTCCTTGACTTGTAGTACTACTCTTTGCTTTGATTAGTATGTTTTGTTGCACTGCATGATTTTGGCCATTATTGCTCTCTTAGTTGGTTGCTCCCAGTCTTTTGCTAGCCTCCACTTGTGTGAGTAAGTTCTACTCATGCCTCCAACTCCCAAGAAACCAAGTTATTCCAAAGTGTCCACTATAAACTCCTATGCATGTTGTGTTACACCATTCCAAGTATATTCTTGTTTTCATCTATCTTCCAATTAAAAACTAATTTGTTATGTGAAAACTTAGTGATTAAAGCCCTCACGAACTTGATGGCACACTTTATTCTTTGCCCCTAATAAACTTGAACCATTGTGACAACTTTGTTGTATATGCTTGCACTTATAAGTTGGAATTAGCAGAACCGTGCTGTCACGGGGAACGTTTTCAACATTGCACTTGTACTTTGTTGTACTCAGTTGATATCATGTTCTTTTGTCTATGGATGTCACCGGTGTGAAATAAAGAGGGAACTTGTAAGTCCATGGAGTTTTTATCCCGTGTTAGAGAAACGCCTGGGCCGCTAGCCTAAGCCATGCCTAATCATGGTGGAAACTTGCAGCATCACCATAATGAGCTATCTATGAAGCATCCTCAATAAAAATCTATGCATATGGTAAATAAGAAGATATATGCTCTTGCCTTGTCATTTTGGCGGTTCTCAATGATATGCAAATACTTACAATGTCAAGAACTTACCTGGATCCAAAGTTGAGTATGCATGAGGTGTGGCCCTCGTATTCAAGGGACTTGAGATTGCCAACTTATACTTCGTCAAGCATATACTCCAGCTTTGCCACTTTAACCTTAACCACTTCAAGATGCTTATGATAGGGGCAATGAGGGCTGAAAGCTAACAAGTACCATAATTTTTGGAAAATCTTTTTGAAACTTGTAATCCCTGCTTCCTTTACAAAAAAGGCCTTTCTTCCACCACTATTGAGTCTCCACCTTCTCCTTTAGGCGCCATTAAGAGATCATAGTTGTCATTCTGTGTGTAGTGTTCCAAAGCTTATTAATTGATGCATATTGTGATATTACTTGTTCTTGTGCTACTTGTTTCTAGTCACCCTTGTGAACTTTGAAGGTGTCCTATGCATCTATTTTCTACTCTATGAGGGACAAGCAGATTGCCACTATGCTACGTTTTCTGTATGTGAAACAAACAAACATTTTTCAATGCATATTATTCATGATCTTTGTTTGTAGCTTGTCGTGTTGCATGAATAGTTACTATGTCCTATTGTTAGAAATCCATATTTCATGCACATGTTTAGAGTTCTTTGATCCCAGCTTTCAATGCTTGCAAATGTTTGGATCTTTATTGTGAGGGTGCATGTCACCTCAAAAATTATTATGTTTATCACTTACCTACTCGAGGACGAGTAGGAGTTAAGCTTGGGGATGCTGATATGTTGGATACGTATCTATACTTTTTGATGCTCCATGCTTGTTTAGTATCTACTTTGATTTACTTGTCCACACTTTGAGGTGCTTTTTACATGTTTTCTGGTACTAACCTATTAACAAGTTGCAACAGTGCCAGATGCCTGTTTTCTGCTGTTTTTGGTTTCAGAAAAGTTAGTAAAGAAATATTCTCAGAATTGGATGGGACAAACGTCAAAGTCAATTACTTTCCATGGGGAACAAGAAGTCCGGAGGAGAGATGGAGGGGCCATCTAGAGGGGCCATACCCACCCCAGGAGCGGGTGGGCCCAGCCCCGCGCCTGGCTAGTGTTTGGCTACCCTGGCCACCACCTCGGTCTCCCCCTTCGTCTATAAGAATCCCCCGATGCAGAAACCCTAAGCACCCGATCAAATCTCCACGAAACTGTATGTAGCCGCCGCCACCATCGTCCCTAGATCGGGGGGGGGGGGATATGAAGTTCTTCCCGACACCTTGCCGGAGGGGGGATCATCCCGGAGGCCTTCTCTCCGGTATGATGCGTGAGTAGTTCCACGTTGGACTATGGATCCATGTAGTAGCTAGATGGTTGTATCTCCTCGTTTGTGCTTTCATGTATAGATCTTGTGAACTCCGTTCATGATCAAGATCTAATCTATTTGTAATCATGCATGTTGTGTTTGTGGGGATCCAATGGATATTGAGATTATTATGTTGGTTTGATTAATGGTTTTGTCTTTATGATTCTATCATGTCTGTGTTGTTTGTGATCTTGCATGCTCGCGTTGTTAGTAGCTATCTTGGCCAAGTAGTTGCTAGTGACTCCAAGAGGGGGTATTTATGCTCGATAGTGGGTTCATGCCTCTAGTTTCCAAGGGAAGTGACAGAAATCTCTTCGGTTGTAGATGTGTTGTTTCCACTAGGGAGAAAACAGCGGTCGCTTGTTCATGGAACATGTGGACTGTTTACCTTACACACTTTGCTTAAAGCAGTTGTCTGTTGCTTGCAACTTAATACTGGAGGGGGTTCGGATGATAACCTGAAGGTGGACTTCTAGTCATAGATGCAATTGGATGGCGGTCTATGTATCTTGGTTTATTGCCCAATCGAATCTCATAGGATCTTTCTGACTAGTAATTGCATTGTTATGCCTTGCTCAGTTCCTGTAAATTGTCCTGCTATAATTTGTTTACCCTTCATGCCATGTTGTTTATCTAAGGAGAGCAGCTCTAGTGAACTATGGACCCCGGTCCAATCTTTACCATTGATACATCTTCCACTGTTACTTGTTTACTTGCTGCAAACCATTACCTTCCACACCATACGTTTAATCCTTTGTTACAGCAAACCGATGAGCTTGATAACCTCAGTGATTCGTTGGGGCAAAGTCTTTAGTTTGTGTTGTGCAGGTCTCGTGTTGCTTGCAACACCTGTGTGACGTTTCCTTCATCCTACTAGTTCGACAACCTCGGTATCTTACTGAGGGAAAAGTTGCTGCTGTGCTGCTTCACACCTTGCTCTTGGGGTTTCCCGACGAAGCGCTCCCACTTGGACTAGCGCTGCATCAGAAAGGAACTCCATGAAAGTTCTGGTAAACCTGTGAAGGCTGATGGGCATAGTTTTAACAATAATATCAATCTTTGAAGAAAGATTTACAAAAACTGCATGGTGCCAAGGACTTATAGTCCGAGGTGGTAGATAGAGCATCAAACTTCCCACCTTGCATATAATGAACTTGCTGGGTAACGCTGTTACTCACCTTTTACTTTGATCCCTTGCTTAGACTCTGAGGATCCAGAAGATACCCCAATGTATGCAGCCGAAAGCCAAGAGGAGGTCTTCTATGAAGAGCCCGATCTATACGGTGTTGTAGAAGGGGTGGACGACAACGTCGTCTATGGAGGAGAGCACCATGAGTCAGAATAATTACCTTAGTATAAGTAACCAATTGAGCCGAGCAACATGGACCTTATATAAGAATAAGTTGCTGAGCTCAATTCAGAGATGAAGTTGTACTTTAAAACTTCCGCTAAACACTTTATGTTTGGTTTGTAAGTTGAATCTTATGAAGTCTTGAACTTCTGGGATTGTAATAATAATAATGTATGTATGTTTGTAATATGGACCCGCAATGTTTCTGGTGTACGACTCTAAGGGATGTGGTATTTACGGAACGGTGTTCTGTGAATGTCATGTCAACGACTATAGTGTACTACACATGAAGTGGTATGCTGGGTCACCACAGAACACTTGCAAATCTTGCATCTAGCTCACTTAACTTGGCAACATGCTTCAAGTTTAGTCCAACCATACCATGCAGGAAAAATATGTGGGCGATGTGGCATGGTTTTAGTTTTGTCAAGGCTAAAAGCTTACTAAGAATAAGAGTATCAACTGACTAACAAGGACCCGAGAACTCAAACAATCTGTGATGCAGCTCCTCTAGGTTAAGGAGAAATTGTCGTCACGCATGCGTCGATCCATGCAGTCACAAATGAACCAATCGGTTAGAACAATTAGTAACTAAACATGACCATGGCCTATGAGGAGAACATCAGCGAGATTCCTAACCACTATTGGGCCAACTCTGAGCCACATAAATAAGTGCGGGTGAAATATTATTTGGGTGTATCTTATAACCTTGATCACACCACTTCCATTTAACCTTCCTTGTTGACTGAAATCAAGTGACATGTCAAGGGAAACCAATAATGTTTAATCTCATGAAGAAACATAAGTGCTAATTGAATCTTAAGCTTGCATAGGATCTTTCGCTGTTTCACCACCATCTAGAAATAGCAATGTGACAATAAAGCATATCGCTAGAAGCACCTTAAGTTGGGTTTACTTTCCTATCCAACAAACACTACATTATTTGGAGTTTGTATAAATAAAGTATGGACTGGTTGGGTGGGGTTGTCCATATTATTAAATTATTTGTAGATTTTTTAAAAGTTCCTTATTATATAAATCTTAAAGCTGGCCATTAATTCACCCAAGGAAGTAGTGAAAATGCCGAGACATTATGGAATATGTTCCCACCTAGCTAGGGTTGCTATCCATGGTTATAAACTCCATCTTTCACACCCTCTTATATATAGAAATTTCTTCAAATCATTACATATAAACTACAAGCTTATGCATGGATGCCTCGTGAGATTCTTACCACCGTTTCTCTCCTCAGTTTATATAGATTCATGAGTAGAAATTTGTGGCACACCTAATTTTTGCTCCACATCTATGTCCATTTTGTGTTGGTTTGTCATGATTTGTGGTTTTGACAATCGTTGGGATAGTAGGTGATGCGTGTTGACGCTTCATCAGGAAACCCCAAGAGGAAGGTATGATGCAGCACAACAGCAAGTTTCCATCAATAAGAAACCGAGGTTATCGAACCAGTAGGAGGAAGGAAACGTCCCAAAGGTGTTGCAAGCAACGTGGAAACCTGCACAACACAAACTCAAGACTTTGCCCCAACTAACAGTGAGGTTATCAATCTCACCGGTTGGTGTAACAAAGGATTAACTGTATGATGTGGAAGGTGACGATGGTTTGCAGCAAGTAAACAGTAACTGTGGAAGATGTATCAATGGTAAAGATTGGACCGGGGTCCATAGTTCACTAGAGGTGTTCTCCTTAGAAACAAACATGGCATGCTAGGTAAACAAATTACAGCAGGGCAATTGACAGGACTGAGCAAGGCATACCAATGCAATACTAGACATAAAGATCCTATGAGATTCGATTGGGCAATACAAAAAGATACATAGACCGCCATCCAACTACATCTATGACTAGAAGTCCACCTTTGGGTTATCATCCGAACCCCCTCTAGTATTAAGTTGCAAGCAACAGACAACTGCTTTAAGCAAAGTGTGCAAGGTAAACAATCCACTTGTTCCATGAACAAGAGACTGTTGTTTTCTCCCTAGTGGCAACAACACATCTACAACCATAGAGATTTCTGTCACTTCCCTTGATTAAGTAGAGGCATGAACCCACTATCGAGCATAAATACCCCTCTTGGAGTCACTAGCAACTACTTGGCCAAGATAGCTACTAACAACGGAGAGCATGCAAGATCACAAACAACACAGACATGATAAAATCAATAAGACAAAACCATTAATCAATCTGACATAGTAATCTCAATATCCATCGGATCCCCGCAAACACAACATGCATGATTACAAATAGATGAGATCCTGATCATGAATGGAGCTCACAAGATCTAGACATGAAAGCACAAGGAGGATATACAACCATCTAGCTACTACATGGACCCGTAGTCCAAGGTGGAACTACCCACGCTTCATACCGGAGGCTGGCATGATGAAGAAGAAGGCCTCCGGGATGATCTCCCCTCCGGCAGGGTGCCGGGAAGAGCTTCAGATCTCCCTATCTAGGGACGATGGTGGCGGCTATAGACTGTTTCGTGGAATTTTGATCGGGTACTTAGGGTTTAGGCATCAGGGGCTTCTTATAGGCGAAGAGGCGAGGCTGGAGGGCCACCAGGACGGCTGCACCCCCCAGGCGCGAGGTGGGCCCACCAGCAGAGGGTGTGGCCTCGGTGGTCTCCTCCGTCTGCATCAAGCCGTGTTCCCCATGGCAAAATATTGACTTTGGCTTTTGTCTCGTCCAATTCCGAGAATATTGATTTTCTGCCTTTATGGAACCAAAAACAGAAGAAAACAAACAACTGTACTGTGGCAACTTGTTAACAGGTTAGTACCAGAAAACATATAAAAACACCTCAAAGCATGGACAAAGCAAAGCAAAGTAGATGCTAAACAAGCATGGAACATCAAAAATTATAGATATGTTTCTGACGTATCAAGCATCCCCAAGCTTAACTCCTGCTCGTCCTCGAGTAGGTAAGTGATAAAAGAATAATTTTTGAGGTGACATGCACTATCAAAACCAAGATCAAACTATTTGCAAGCATTGAAAGCTGGGATCAAAGAACTCTAAATATGTGCATGAAAGATGGAGTTCTAACAATAAGACAAAGTAACTATGCATGCAACGTGAAAGGCTACAAACAAAGATCATGAATAACATGCATTGAAAAACATTTGTTTGTTTCACATACAGAAAACATGGCATAGTGGCATTCAGCTTGTCCCTCATAGAGTAGAAAATAGATGCATAGGACACCTTCAAATTTCATAAGAGTGACTAGATACAAATAGCACAAGAATAAGCAATATTAACAATATGCATCAATCAATAAGTTTTGGGACACTTCACATAGAACTAAGAATGGCAACTATGCTCTCTTAACTAGTGCCTAAATGTAGAAGGTGGAGACTCAATATAATAGTGGAAGAAAGACCCTTCATAAAGTGAAGCAGGGATTTCAAGTTTCAAAAAGAGCTTCCAAAAATTATGGTACTTGTTAGCTTTCAGCCCTCATTGCCCCTATCATAAGCATCTTGAAGTGATTAAGGTTAAAGTGAACAAACTATGGAGTATATGCTTGACAAAGTATAAATTGGCAATCTCATGTCCCTTGAATACGAGGGCCGCGCCTCATGCTACTCAACTTTAGTCACCTGTAAGTTCTTGTCATAGTAAGTACATGTGTATCATAGAGAACTACCAACGGGGTACCCCTTGCACATGGTACATGAGATATCCCATAACCAAAATGACAAGGCAAGCAGACAATGAGCATCTCAGCAAATTTTTTATTTTCTATTTGCATAGGTTTTTATTGAGGATGCTTCACAGATTGCTCATTATGATGATGCTGCAAGTTTCCACCATGATTAGGCATGCCTTAGGCTAGTGTCCCAGGCGTTTCTCTAACACAAAAATACATAACTCCATGGACTTAAAAGCTCCCTTTTTATTTCACACCAGTGACATCCATAGACAAAAGAGCATGATATCAACTGTGTACAAAGTACAAGTGCAATGTTAAAAACGTTACCCATGAAAACATGGTTCTGCTAATTCCAATGTATAAGTTCAAACATATACAACATAGATGACACAATGGTTCAAGTTTATTAGGGGCAAGAAATATAAAGTGTGCCATCAAGTTTGTGAGGGCTTTAATCACTAAGTTTTCACATAACAAAATACTTTTTAATTGGAAGATAGCTAAAAACAAGAATATACTTGGAATGGTGTAACACACCATGCATAGGAATTTATAGTGGAAACTTTGGAATAACTTGGTTTCCTGGGAGTTGGAAGCACGAGTAGAGCTTAGTCATACAAGTGGAGGCTAGCAAAAGACTGGGTGCAACCAACTAAGAGAGCAATAATGGTCATAATCATGCAGAGGGACAAAACATTACTAATCAAAACATAGAGTGGTACTACAAGTCAAGGACTAAATGATCATAGAGACTATGGAGACTTGTTCATAGTCATAACATGGTGTGAGCATGTGCCAAGTCAACTCAAATAAAGCATCAAAGGAGAATACCGCAATACTATGCTTTTGCATGCTAAAACAACGCATGATTCCTTCAAGGCACACTAAGCAATCCCAATTGTTTGGAACAAGTCATGCTACATCAATAATCACTAAGCATAAGGTCAAAACCACACCTAGCATGACATGCTAAAGTCTAAGTCACAGTCAATGCAAGCTCCTCTTGCACTTCAAGCAAGACCTTTCTACTCCTTTCCAACACCAATCAACTTATTGAAACAACACAACAAGAACGGGGGTCCAAACTGCTTTATTCAAGAAAACTAAACAAACTAAGCAAAGCAAACAAAAACTAAGACGCTCCAAGAACAACACAACGGTGCATGAATCAATAAAAGAAGGAAGACCTGAGCTTTTTATTGATGAAGAAGGGGATGCCTTGGTCATCCCCAAGCTTTGATGCTTGTACCTCTTGGATATTTCTTGGGGTGACACCGGGGTGGCATCCCCAAGCTTGAGCTTTTGTCAATTCTTCATCTCATTACATCATTCTTTCTCTACACCTGAAATTTTCGTTCATACAAAACTTCACACAATCTTCATTAGCAACATTAGTGTATTCAAAAGATAATAGACTGTTGGGTTTAGCTTTAGAACAGCAAAACTTTTCACTAAAAAAACAAGCTACTATAGGAACTCCTTCAAAAAGATCAATTTCCCAAAAGAAACCCAAAAAGTAATCAATAAGAAGCAAATACAAATAATGGCAGAAATCTATAAAACAGACCAGCAGGTAGAAACCGATTTTTTCTAAGAACTTCTGTTACTCCAATCAAAAAGTTTTAACCTAACGAAAGTTAGCTAACATACTGGGGGATTTATTCGTAAATGTTCAGCTCAATCAGACTTACAGAGACTCCTCTTTTATGGTGGAGGACAGAAATCTGTTTCGGGACAACAACTCCCCAAATCTTACTTCCCTCTCATTAGAGGTCATTCTTGGCACAAAAAGCAAACAAAAAGGATAAGGAGAGGTCATTACTGAAGTAATAACTTCCAAGACTCAATAAAACTCTTGGGTTATCTCCCAACAAGTACTTTTCTTTAACGCCTTTAAGTTAGGCACAAGAAGCAAGAAATCAAGTATTTGCAAATGAAGAAGCATTAACATCAAACCTTCCTTTCAAAGGAGGAGCAAAAAACAACTTCTCTCTCCTCATAGGGAAGTGTTCAATACCTTTCTTGAATGGAAATTGATATTTAATGGTGCCTTCTTTCATATCAATGATGGCACCAACAGTTCTAAGAAAAGATCTTCCCAAAGTAATAGGACAAGAAGCATTGTATTCAACATCCAAAACATAGAAATCAACAGGGACATAAGCATTGTTAACCATAATGAGAACATCATTAACACTCCCCGTGAGTTTCTTCTTAGCATTATCATTAAGTGGGACATCCAAATAACAATCTCCCAAAGGTGGCAAATCAAGCATTTCATAAATCTTCCTAGGCATAATAGAGACACTAGAACCAAGATCACATGAAGCTTTGAGATCAAAGTCATTCACTTGCATATTAATAGTGGGTTCCCAACTATCTTCTACTTTCCTAGGAATAGAAGCTTTGTGTTTTAAATTCTCTTCCTTAATCTTAACAAGAGCATCTATAATGTGTTTGGTGAAAGCAACATGCATATCACTAGCATCAGGACTTCTAGCAAGTTTTTGCAGGAACAAAATCACTCCAGAAATATTGCAACCATCAAGATCAAAATCAAACTTAGCATCACTAGAAGTAGACTCAATAGGCTTAGGAATTGTTGGAGGAGGAATAGGGACTTCTTGTGGTTTAGTGGTGATGGTGCACACACTATTGTTTCTATCAATTTCAGCTTCCCTTTCCCACCTAGCATGAAGTTGAGCTAACAGCCTAACATTTTCATCAATAGTAATTTGTATGGCATGCGTGGAAGCAAAGTTACTTTCCATGGTTTCAGGTTTAGCAGCCATTTTATTAATCAAGGAGGACTGTGCTTCATACAAAGAGGAAATATTTTTCTCAGCACTCATTTTTTTGACTGTAAGCTAGGAATTTCTCTATTCAGATTCTCAAGATGATGACTAATATTTTTCAAGATAAGAAATTGTTCTTCCATAGTTTTAGTGAATATCTTGTTTTGCTCATATTGCATATGCATAAAGTTTTTAGTGGATCTTTCAACTTCTAGAATCCTATCTTCACTAGGCATTCCAGATCTACCATGATAAGTATTTCCATTATTAGGAGGATTAGGCCTATAGTTGTTACCATAAGTATTGTTGCCAAAATTGTTGTTTCTAATGAAGTTCACATCAACTTGCTCTTCTTGAGCAACCAAAGGAGCTTTCCCATTAACAGGCATAGCCATAATAACATCAATCTTATCACTCAAAGAAGAGGTTTCTTCAATAGAATTTACCTTCTTACCATGTGGAGCTTTCTCAGTGTGCCATTCAGAATAGTTAACCATCATATTATCAAGGAGTTTTGTTGCAACACCAAAGGTGATGGTCATAAAGGTACCTCCAGCAGCTGAATCCAACAGGTTTCTTGAAGAGAAGTTCAAACTTGCATAAAAAGTTTAGATAATCATACAAGCAGTAAGTCCATGAGTGGGACAATTCTTAACCAAAGATTTCATTCTTTCCCAATCTTGAGCAACATGTTCATTATCAAGTTGTTTAAATTTCATAATATCACTTCTCATAGATATAATCTTAGCAGGAGGGTAGTACTTTCCAATAAAAGCATCCTTGCACTTAATCCAAGAATCAATACTATTTCTAGGCAAGGATAACAACCATTCTTTAGCTTTTCCTCTCAAGGATAAAGGAAACAACTTGAGCTTAATAATATCTCCATCTACATCCTTATACTTTTGCATCTCACAAAGTTCAACAAAGTTATTGAGATGGGTAGCAGCATCATCAAGACTAGCACCAGAAAATTGCTCTCTCATCACAACATTCATGTCACATTCCAAAATTTTCCAAATTTTGAAATGTGAAAAATAAATAAACAAATTAAACAATTGTTGAAATTTAGGGTGAGAAGAAACTTTTTGATTCCAAATGGAAACATCAAAACCTATTTTGATCAAATAGAATCCTAAAGGGATTTACAAAGATAAACAAATAATAAATAAAGTTATAATAGTTGGAATTACCATTTTTGGATCTTTAAATAAAAAGATATGGTTTTTATAAGAAAAGGTAGAAATAATGAATAAGGACTATTTTTAAAAGAGCCAAATTAAATCTTGGCCAAGCATTTAAAATAAAATATTTTGTTTTATAAAAATAGTAAAGGTTTATTTAAATAAAACCATGAGGATTTATTTATATACAATTTTCATTCAAGTATAGACTATTTCCTATTTTGAATGAGCATTAAAACTTAATAAAGTATTTTATTTCAAAGTGTTATGTTTTTAATAAAACCTACTGAAAAGGTTTTGGAAAAATTTAGAAAGTCAAATAGAGTTTTAAACATATTTGAATCCTATTTGAAATAAAGACTAAAGCCCTTTTATTTATTTTTTAATAAATAATAAATCCTAAAAAGAATTATTTTATTTTGGACTTTGGATTATGTTGTTAAACAGAATTAAACTATACCTAAAGTTTGGTGGAAGTTTGAATTCATTTGGTGTTTGAATTGTTTGAATTAAAATCAAAACAGAAATTCAAAATAGAAAAAGAAAAAGCATTTCAGTATAAAAAAAATGAAATAGAGCAACCCAACCCATCAGGCCCAACCCAGCCCAACTCGCAGCCCACCTACTCCCCCACTGAAGAAACGTTTTTCACCCACGCGCTCACCCATAGAGTCGCTGAACGCTCGGCCCTACTCTTTCTCTCCTTCTCTCACAGACAGCCAGGACCCACTTGCCTGTTCATCGTTCTCACCCGCGCCGGCCGTTTTTCTCCTCGCACTCGTCGTTTCTGCCGCTTGTTAATCCTTGTAAATTCGAATGAATGCACGAGTTATTGTCGATAGCAATGACGCGCCCTTATACGCCCACTCCTCCTCTCTCTTTCGCCCAGGCGTCATCTCCTCTCTGCCTCCAAGCTGCCCCAATCACTTGCTAGAACACACTGGCTCCGACGAGCTTCTCTAGTCAATTCCGGCACCGTCCAACCGCCCCTTTCCTCCCCGGCCACACGTACATGCTCCTCATCATCTCCTGCATCTCCCAGTGCCAACTGCTTGGCCGCGCCCGCTCCACAATGTCGGCGACAAGCTCGCCTGAACACCACCGGCGTCTGCCACTACTCCGGCGAAGCCCCTGATAAAACCCGACCTCCCCTTTCCCTAGCTTTGATGCTCACGTATTCAGCACCTTTGTGCGCATCTAACTGAGTCGATATTTTGCGCTGGCTTGGCCTGCAACCTCGCCTCCGACAACGAGCAGACGGACCCGATGACGCCAGGAACTCCGGCGAGCAATAGCCACTATCCCCGTTCGCCCCTTGATGAACAACCGCTACATTGAGCTTCACCACAACCGCGCGAGCACGGTGAGCACCTCCGTTCCCCCTCTTGCTTCCTGATTCCTCGGCAACGACACTGACAGAGCGCTCCTCTGCTCGCCGCCGCCAGTCCTTGACCAAAGCGACCTCGTCCGTTGGATGTAGATCTAGTGGTTAGGATAGATCATATAACAAACCGTTATCGAGTGATATGATCTGTGCGATTAAGTTAGATCTGACGGCCTTCGCATCTCGATCCACCCGAAGCGGTATGGACCAGTAATATTAAGACGCGTGGCACTGATTTCGATTTAAAAATAGAAAATGTTCTATTAGATTTGCAAACTTGCAAAATTCATAAATTTAATTCTACACGTCCAAATTTTGCAAATTTTATATCAATGGATTCAGTAGAACAAGTACTTTGCAACAATGTACTTTGTTTAATGTTTTGCTTCTGGAAATTGGTTGAAATTGCAGAAACTTGTGTAGGCATGATTTGAATATAAAATTTGTTCTAGAAATATTTTTAAGATGAAATCTTTGCTAATTGGTTTGTTTTGAACCTACAGACCATAGGAACCAACTTATGGATTTAAAAATGTATTTTGTGAAGTTAAGGAATAAATATTTGAATTAGCACATTTCTAGTCAAATAAAAATATTGTTTGTGGTTTAGAAATGATTTTTGAGTAAAACCTTTGGAAAATGATATGATTCAAACCTTCTGACCCTAAACACCAAGTTTTGAAATTAAGAACATATTTTATGAACCATATAAAGTTATTACTTTGCTAAAAGATATTTTCAACTACATAAAATACCACCTTAGCATAATATTTGGTTTATGAGATAAAACATTTTGCAAATGGTTTTACCACTTTAGTAAATGACCACTTTGAGCTTTAAAATGTTTAGAGCCTAATAGAAACCACTTTTCTAAATAAAACCATCTTTTGCATGCTTGCATGCATTGCCTTGGTTCTATTATTTTATGTGTGATAAATTGTTTGAATGTTGGTTTGAAAATGTGTTTGCTTGATTGAATTGTAGTGAAGCTAGAAGAGTGTGATATTTGCAAGATCAAGGAGTGAACCAACATTCTCTACTAAAAAGGCAAGTGACACTATCATCCATGTCCTACTATTTTTCATTACACTTAGTGGATTTTGTAACATGCATGATAAGGACTACTATATTTTATGCTATGCTAAATCCTAATAGGATACCCTTATATCTTACTTAGTGAAAACATTGTAGTTGTAGTAAGCTTAGCCCTGCTATATATTTGGGATGGGATACATGATATGATTATATGAAGTGTTGGAAATATATATGTTTTATATAATAAAACAAGTACTCAATGAACCACTTGGGTGGAAAAGGATACTCAAGATTTGGACAAGGTGGCAACAAAGGGAACCATGTTTATATGGCTATCTTTTTGTGTGTGCACTAGAAGAAAACCACCCAGGGACTTAGAGATTGAACATGTTTCTCGTAAAGTGGCTTCCGTGTACAGCCACAGGCTAAATGGGCTCTGGCTTAGTCAACTACATAGTGGAAGACCCATGCATTGGCATCTTCAGGTTAACTAGAATTGTGTATGAGAAATATATCCCTACATTGGTGCCTGATAGACAAGCTAGCATTGTATATTGGGAGGACTTCTATGGAAAGACTTTGTCACATTCTCGATCTGCCAGTACTCCATTGTGGTGAGTACTTATCCAAGACCACCGTGGCATCAAGACGAGATTGTGTCATGTGGGTAAAGTGTACAACTTCTGCAGAAGATCAAAAATTCTAAGTACTTAGCCGTGTCCCCGGTTATGGACAACTCTGAGCAACTAAGGTCTGAAGCTATGGAAGATCTCAACATTCCAATTTCTCAAAGTAAAACTTGATGGTGTCAACAAGGTATTATAAGTACTTGGAGTTTTCCAAGGAGTTCATCAAGATTTGACAAAAGATCAAAACTATTTTCAAAAGATAGGATACAACTATATTGCTTTCTGCAAATGAGCCTAAACCCTACTTAGCCAAATATGCATGTAATGATAGGATCCACTTATTTCTACATAGTAGTGAAACTTGCCAATACAATTCAAATGTATTGACCCTTGTGGCTGCAACTTATTATGTTGCAGGTTTGTTTGATGTTAGTGAAGTGTGTTGAATAGGATTACAAGTCTACAACCAACATGATTGCCTGTGGCACTTTGAAGATGAAGGACTCCATGCTATAGTTATTTCTGCTGCATTGTAATGAGATAGCCAAATGAGCTATGTAAGATGTAATGAATTATTTTATTCCCGGTTATAAAGTTGTATTATGACCTTTGTTTCTTGATATTACATCTTAACTGTGGATGTGAGCTATTGATCCAGGGACTAGCATTGTAAACACAGGGATCTCTACCTTATTAAAGGTTGGGAACCTTACAGATGGTATCAGAGCACTGTGTTGCCTGTAGGATTGTAACCCTAGAATTGGACAAAACCCCTTAGAAAAATAGGAGTTGTGTTTGTTCCAAAAACTTATTTACAAACAATCTTGTAAACTCTTTCCTCAACCTTTTGGTTTTGATTCTACACCTCTTCCTTTTCAACTTGATGGACAAAGTCTTCACCATGACCAATGACTTCAATTTTTGTTTCACCAAGATTTCACTAAGGACTACAAGTGAGAACCAAGAGACATTAGATTGCATACCAAAACATTGATATCATGTCAGTGTATGGATCATATTGACCTATGAGGTATGACCATACCAAGTTAATCATTTCAAGAAAACTTGTTGTTTCCTTCAACTCATGAGTTAAGCTCATAAGTTGTTAAGTGGATAGTTGCTTGTTGATTGATTGATTGTTTGATTGAACTTGGTTGTTTTGAGTTGTGTGTTAGAACTTCCTTATGCCTATCTGTCATTACTTATCCCTATCAAACCAACAGATGCCTCCCCGTCGTGCCAACCCCAACCAAAACAACAATGTCACTCATGAGATGCAGCAGTTGTTGACAGCTCAAGCTCAAATAATGCAGATGATGACACAGTTCCTGCAAATTCAGAATCAGAATAACAACAACAATCAGAATAATCCTCCAGCACACGATATGCTCACCAGGTTTTTGAAACTAAGGCCTACAAGGTTCTCTGGAACAACTGACCCATTGTAGCCAATGATTGGTTACGTTCGCTGAATAAGGACTTAGTGACTGTTGGCTGCACCAACAAAGAAAAAGTTAGGTTTGCATCACACCTGCTTGAAGGACCAGCAGCAACATGGTGGGACAACTTTCAGATCACCACTCCCCTTGAGGATGTGACTTGGGCTATTTTTGAGGATGGTTTCTGTACAGCTCACATCTCATCTGGAGTGATGCACTTGAAGAAAATGGAATTCCACAATATGAAACAACATCACCTCAGTGTGGCTGAGTATATTGAAGAATTGAACAATTTGGCACGCTATGCACCGGATGAAGTTGATACAAATGCTAAGAGAAAGGAGAAATTTCTTGAAGGACTTAATGATGAGTTGAACCTGCAGCTAGCTGTTGCCTATGTCCCAACTTATCAATCACTCTGTGATAAAGCCACCATTTTGGAAAACAAGATGAAACAAGTTGAGAACAGGAAGAGGAAGCATAGCCTCAAGCATCACTCAGGATCATCACAAAAGAAGCATTCATTCAAAAAGAGCAATGAAGATTCTGAACCACATCAGTATCACCACAACAACAATAGAAGTGATAATAATGGAAATGATACTGACAATGGAGATGACCTTGGTCAGAACCAACATGACACTTTCAGGAAGAAAGACATTAGCCAGTTGTAGTGCTATAATTGTAAGGAACTTGGACACTATGCATCAGACTGTCCTGAGAAGAAAAAGAAAAAGGATGCTGGAAACTCCAATGGAAATGACTCCAATGTGACCCAGAAAGGACATGTGAACCACATTGACATGGATGGGAACTTTGAAGAGATAGAAGAAGTGGATGTCAGGAACTAGTTAACTCAGAAGAGTCAAATAAGGATTCCTTGTCTAGATATCAAGTGTTGAACCCATAGTCAAGTGAACCATCAATGTAACCCTATGAGACTTTTTTTTAAGGGTGGTAGTACCCTAGTTGTCTTCAAGCCAACTTGTAACCCTAGCCTTCCCAAATCTCGGGACGAGATTTCTTTTAAGGGTGGTAGCCTGTCACATCCCAAATTTTTTCAAATTTTGAAATGTGAAAAATAAATAAACAAATTAAACAATTGTTGAAATTTAGGGTGAGAAGAAACTTTTTGATTCCAAATGGAAACATCAAAACCTATTTTGATCAAATAGAATCCTAAAGGGATTTACAAAGATAAACAAATAATAAATAAAGTTATAATAGTTGGAATTACCATTTTTGGATCTTTAAATAAAAAGATATGGTTTTTATAAGCAAAGGTAGAAATAATGAATAAGGACTATTTTTAAAAGAGCCAAATTAAATCTTGGCCAAGCATTTAAAATAAAATATTTTGTTTGATAAAAATATTAAAGGTTTATTTAAATAAAACCATGAGGATTTATTTATATACAAATTTCGTTCAAGTATAGACTATTTCCTATTTTGAATGAGCATTAAAACTTAATAAAGTATTTTATTTCAAAGTGTTATGTTTTTAATAAAACCTACTGAAAAGGTTTTGGAAAAATTTAGAAAGTCAAATAGAGTTTTAAACACATTTGAATCCTATTTGAAATAAAGACTAAAGCCCTTTTATTTATTTTTTAATAAATAATAAATCCTAAAAAGAATTATTTTATTTTGGACTTTGGATTATGTTGTTAAACAGAATTAAACTATACCTAAAATTTGGTGGAAGTTTGAATTCATTTGGAGTTTGAATTGTTTGAATTTAAATCAAAACAGAAATTCAAAATAGAAAAAGAAAGAGCATTTCAGTATAAAAAAAATGAAACAGATATTAAGGCCCATCAGGCCGACCCAGCCCACCTACTCCCCCACTGAGGAAACATTTTTCACCCACGCGCTCACCCACAAAGTCGCTGAACGCTCAGCCCCACTCTTTCTCTCCCTCTCTCACAGACAGCCAGGACCCACTTGCCTGTTCATCGTTCTCACCCGCGCTGGCCGTTTTCCCCCTCGCACTAGCCGTTTCTGCCGCTTGTTAATCCTTGTAAATTCGAATGAATGCACGAGTTATTGTCGACAGCAATGACGCGCCCTTATACGCCCACTCCTCCTCTCTCTTTTCCCCTAGGCTCCATCTCCTCTCTGCCTCCAGGCTGCCCCAATCGCTTGCTCGAACACACTGTCTCCGATGAGCTTCTCCAGTCAATTCCGGCACCGTCCAACCGCCCCTTGCCTCCCCGGCCACACATACATGCTCCTCATCGTATCCT
Source organism: Avena insularis (assembly GCA_023614405.1). Classification (NCBI taxonomy): domain Eukaryota; kingdom Viridiplantae; phylum Streptophyta; class Magnoliopsida; order Poales; family Poaceae; genus Avena; species Avena insularis. The sequence goes on along the minus strand of CM042687.1, from coordinate 317,697,214 downwards.
GCATCTCCTAGTGCCAACCGCTTGGCCGCGCCCGCTCCACAACGTCGGCGACAAGCTCGCCTGAACACCACCGACGTCTGCCACTACTCCGGCGAAGCCCCTGGTAAAACCCGACCTCCCCTTTCCCTAGCTTTGATGCCCACGTATTCAGCATCTTTGCGCGCATCTAACTGAGTCGATATTTTGCGTTGGCTTGGCCTGCAACCTCGCCTCCGACAACAAGCAGACGGACCCGATGACGCTAGGAACTCCGGCGAGCAATAACCACTATCCCCGTGCGCCCCTTGACGAACAACCGCTACGTTGAGCTTCACCACAACCGCACGAGCACGGTGAGCACCTCCGTTCCCCCTCTTGCTTCCTGATTCATCGACAACGACACTAACAGAGCGCTCCGCCGCTCGCCGCCGCCAGTCCTTGACCAAAGCGACCTCGTCCGTTGGATGTAGATCCAGTGGTTAGGATAGATCATATAACGAAACGTTATCGAGTGATATGATCCGTGCGATTAAGTTAGATCTGACAGCCTGTGCAGCCAGATCCACCCAAAGCGGTATGGACCAGTAATATTAAGACGCGTGGCACTGATTTCGATTTAAAAATAGAAAATGTTCTATTAGATTTGCAAACTTGCAAAATTCATAACTTTAATTCTATATCAATGGATTCAGCAGAACAAGTACTTTGCAACCATGCTCTTTGTTTAATGTTTTGCTTCTGGAAAATTGGTTGAAATTGCAAAAACTTGTGTAGGCATGATTTGAATATAAAATTTGTTATAGAAATATTTTTAAGATGAAATCTTTGCTAATTGGTTTGTTTTGAACCTACCAACCATAGGAACCAACTTATGGATTTAAAAATGTATTTTGTGAAGTTAAGGAATAAATATTTGAATTAGCACATTTCTAGTCAAATAAAAATATTGTTTGTGGTTTAGAAATGATTTTTGAGTAAAACCTTTGGAAAATGATATGATTCAAACCTTCTGACCCTAAACACCAAGTTTTGAAATTAAGAACATATTTTATGAACCATATAAAGTTATTACTTTGCTAAAAGATATTTTCAACTACATAAAATACCACCTTAGCATAATATTTGGTTTATGAGATAAAACATTTTGCAAATGGTTTTACCACTTTAGTAAATGACCACTTTGAGCTTTAAAATGTTTAGAGCCTAATAGAAACCACTTTTCTAAATAAAACCATCTTTTGCATGCTTGCATGCATTGCCTTGGTTCTATTATTTTATGTGTGATAAATTGTTTGAATGTTGGTTTGAAAATGTGTTTGCTTGATTGAATTGTAGTGAAGTTAGAAGAGTGTGATATTTGCAAGATCAAGGAGTGAACCAACATTCTCTACTAAAAAGGCAAGTGACACTATCATCCATGTCCTACTATTTTTCATTACACTTAGTGGATTTTGTAACATGCATGATAAGGACTACTATATTTTATGCTATGCTAAATCCTAATAGGATACCCTTATATCTTCCTTAGTGAAAACATTGTAGTTGTAGTAAGCTTAGCCCTGCTATATATTTGGGATGGGATACATGATATGATTATATGAAGTTTTGGAAAGATATATGTTTTATATAATAAAACAAGTACTCAATGAACCACCTGGGTGGAAAAGGATACTCAAGATTTGGACAAGGTGGCAACAAAGGGAACCATGTTTATATGGCTATCTTTTTGTGTGTGCACTAGAAGAAAACCACCCAGGGACTTAGAGATTGAACATGTTTCTCGTACAGTGGCTTCCTTGTACAGCCACACGCTAAATGGGCTCTTGCTTAGTCAACTACATAGTGGAAGACCCATGCATTGGCATCTTCAGGTTAACTAGAATTGTTTATGGAAAATATATCCCTACATTGGTGCCTGGTAGACAAGCTAGCATTGTGTATTGGGAGGACTTCTATGGAAAGATTTTGTCACATTCTCGATCTGCCAGTACTCCATTGTGGTGAGTACTTATCCAGCGGCCACTGGTGGCATCAAGACGAGATTGTGTCATGTGGGTAAAGTGTACAACTTCTGCAGAAGATCAAAAATTCTAAGTACTTAGCCGTGTCCCCGATTATGGACAACTCTGAGCAACTAAGGCCTGAAACTATGGAAGATCTCGACATTCCAATTTCTCAAAGTAAAACTTGATGGTGTCAACAAGGGATTAGAAGTACTTGGAGTTTTCCAAGGAGTTCAGAAAGATTTGACAAAAGATCAAAACTATTTTCAAAAGATAGGATAAAACTATATTGCTTTCTGCAAATGAGCCTAAACCCTACTTAGCCAAATATGCATGTAATGATAGGATCCACTTATTTCTACATAGTAGTGAAACTTGCCAATACAATTCAAATGTATTGACCCTTGTGGCTACAACTTATTATGTTTGATGTTAGTGAAGTGTGTTGAATAGGATTACAAGTCTACAAACAACATGATTGCCTGTGGCACTTTGAAGATGAAGGACTCCATGCTATAGTTATTTCTACTGCATTGTAATGAGATAGCCAAATGAGCTATGTAAGATGTAATGAATTATTTTATTCCCGATTATAAAGTTGTATTATGACCTTTGTTTCTTGATATTACATCTTAACTATGGATGCTAGCTATTGATCCAGGGACTAGCATTGTAAACACAGGGATCTCTACCTTATTAAAGGTTGGGAACCTTACAATTCAACAAAGCAGGCTTAATTTTATAAAAGGTAGCATCAGGAGCAGGTGGATCAATAGGAGTGCTAAGGAAATCATTGTTGTTTGTGCTAGTTAAGTCACACAACTTGGTGTTCTTAGCAGAGTTCATTTTGGCAAAAGTGGAGCAAGCCAAAAACAACAGTAGCAGCTAGAGCAGGAACTAATTTTTTGTGTTTTTGATAAGAGAAAGCAAACCAATCTAAACTAATTATTTTTGGAGTTTTTGATAAAAAGAGGCAAACAAAACCAACAAAAGAAACTAAGCAAACTAAAACAAAGTAAAGAGAAAGGTTGAGGAGGACTGCTTTGTGAAGACGTCCTTAGCCTCCCCGGCAACGACGCCAGAAAGTCTTGATGTGTGTTGATGCTTCGTCGGGAAACCCCAAGAGGAAGGTATGATGCAGCACATCAACAAGTTTTCCCTCAGTAAGAAACCGAGGTTATCGAACCAGTAGGAGGAAGGAAACGTCCCAAAGGTGTTGCAAGCAACGTGGAAACTACACAACACAAACTCAAGACTTTGCCCCAACTAACAATGCGGTTGTCAATCTCACCGGTTGCTGTAACAAAGGATTAACTGTATGGTGTGGAAGGTGATGATGGTTTGCAGCAAGTAAACAGTAACTATGGAAGATGTATCAATGGTAAATATTGGACCGGGTCCATAGTTTACTAGAGGTGTTCTCCTTAGAAACAAACATGGCAAGCTAGGTAAACAAATTACAGCAGGACAATTGACAGGACTGAGTAAGGCATAACAATGCAATACTAGACATAAAGATCCTATGAGATTCGATTGGCCAATACAACAAGATACATAGACCGCCATCCAACTGCATCTATGACTAGAAGTCCACCTTTGAGTTATCATCCGAACCCCCTCCAGAATTAAGTTGCAAGCAACAGACAACTGCTTTAAGCAAAGTGTGCAAGGTAAACAATCCACTTGTTCCATGAACAAGAGACCGTTGTTTTCTCCCTAGTGGCAACAACACATCTACAATCGTAGAGATTTCTGTCACTTCCCTTGATTAAGTAGAGGCATGGACCCACTATAGAGCATAAATACCACCTCTTGGAGTCACTAGCAACTACTTGGCCAAGATATCTACTAACAACGGAGAGCATACAATATCACAAACAACACAGACATGATAGTATCAATAAGACAAAACCATTAATCAGTCTGACATAGTAATCTAAATATCCATCGGATCCCCGCAAACACAACATGCATGATTACAAATAGATGAGATCTTGATCATGAACGGAGCTCACAAGATCTAGACATGAAAGCACAAGGAGGAGATACAACCATCTAGCTACTACATGGACCCGTAGTCCAAGGTGGAACTACTCACGTATCATACCGGAGAGAAGGCCTCCAGGATGATCTCCCCTCCGGCAGGGTGCCGGGAAGAACTTCAGATCCCCTGATCTAGGGACGACAGTGGCGGCGGCTACAGAAGGTTCCGTGCAATATTTATCGGGTCCTTAGGGTTTCTGCATCGAGGGCTTCTTATAGGCGAAGGGGGAGGCCGAGGAGGCAGCCAGGGGCCCTACACCCTGCCTAGGCACGGGGCAGGGCCCACCCGCGCCTTGGGGGGTGTGGCTACCCTGGCCCGCTTCTTCGTCTCCCCTCTGGACTTCTTGTTCCCCATGAAAAGTTATTGACTTTGGCTTTTGTCTCGTCCAATTCCGAGAATATTTCCTTACTAGCTTTTCTGGAACAAAAAACAACAGAAAACAGGCAACTGGCACTGTGCAACTTGTTAATAGGTTAGTACCAGAAAACATGTAAAAAGCACCTCAAAGTGTAGACAAAGCAAAGCAAAGATACTAAACAAGCATGGAACATGAAAAATTATTGATACGTTTCTGACGTATCAAGCATCCCCAAGCTTAACTCCTGCTCGTCCTCGAGTAGGTAAGTGATAAAAAGAATAATTTTTGAGGTGACATGCACCCTCACAATAAAGATCCAACCATTCGCATGTATTGAAAGCTGGGATCAAAGAAGTCTAAACATGTGCATGAAAGATGGAGTTCTAACAATAGGACATATTAACTATGCATGCAACATGAAAGGCTACAAACAAAGATCATGAATAACATGCAATGAAAAATGTTTGTTTGTTTCACATACAGAAAACATGGCACAGTGGCAATCAACTTGTCCCTCATAGAGTAGCAAATATATGCATAGGACACTTTCAAAGTTCATAAGGGTGACTAGAAACAAATAGCACAAGAACAAGTAATATCACAATATGCATCAATCAATAAGCTTTGGGACACTGCACGCAGGATGACAACTATGCTCTCTTAATGGTGCCTAAAGGTAGAAGGTGGAGACTCAATAATGGTGGAAGAAAGGGCCCTTCACAATGGGAAGAAGGGATTTCAAGTTTCAAAAAGAGCTACCAAAAATTACGGTACTTGTTAGATTACAGCCCTCATTGCCCCTATCATAAGCATCTTGAAGTGATTAAGGTTAAAGTGAACAAACTATGGAGTATATGCTTGACGAAGTATTAGTTGGCAATCTCAAGTCCCTTCAATACGAGGGCCACACCTCATGCTACTCAACTTCAGTCACCTGTAAGTTCTTGTCATTGTAAGTATTTGCATATCATAGAGAACCGCCAATGGGGTACCCCTTGCACATGGTACATGATCTATCCCATAACCAAAATGACAAGGCAAGCAGACAATGAGCATCTCAGCGATATTTTTATTTACTATGTGCATAGCTTTTTATGGAGGATGCTTCATAGATAGCTCACTATGGTGATGCTGCAAGTTTCCACCATGATTAGGCATGGCTTAGGCTAGCGGCCCAGGTGTTTCTCTAACACAAAATACAAACTCCATGGACTTACAAGTTCCCTCTTTATTTCACACCGGTGACAACCATAGACAAAATAGCATGATATCAACTAAGTATAAAGTACAAGTGCAATGTTGAAAACGTTCCCCGTGACAGCATGGTTCTGCTAATTCCAATGTATAAGTGCAAGCATATACAACATAGATGACCCAATGGTTCAAGTTTATTAGGGGCAAAGAATATAAAGTGTGCCATCAAGTTTGTGAGGGCTTTAATCACTAAGTTTTCACATAAAAAAATAGTTTTTAATTGGAAGATAGCTGAAAACAAGAATATACTTGGAATGGTGTAACACACCATGCATAGGAGTTTATAGTGGACACTTTGGAATAACTTGGTTTGTTGGGAGTTGGAAGCATGAGTAGAACTTACTCATACAAGTGGAGGCTAGCAAAAGACTGGGAGCAACCAACTAAGAGAGCATACTGGCCAAAATCATGCAGAGCAACAAAGCATTACTAATCAAAGCATAAAGTGGTACTACAAGTCAAGGACTAAATGATCATAGAGGCTATGGTGACTTGTCATAGTCATAACATGGTGTGAGCATGTGCCAAGTCAACCCAAACAAAGCATCAAAGGAGAATACCCCAATACTATGCTTTTTGCATGCTAAAACAACACATAATTTGTTCAAGGCACACTAAGCAATCCCAATTGTTTGGAACAAGACATGCTACAACAATAATCACTAAGCATAATGACAAAATAACACCTAGCATGTCATGCTAAAGTCTAAGTCACAGTCAATGCAAGATCCTCTTGCACTTTCAAGCAAGAACTTACTACTCCTTTCCAACACCAAGCAACTTATTTGCAAAACAACACAGCAAGAACGGGTGTAACATCCCAATTTCAGTAACCCTGAATTGTTGTCCAAAAGGCAAAAATCAGGGGGAACAAAAACTTTTTCTTGTTACATGTGCAATGCTGGTTACTTGTTTGCTTGTGTTCTTGCAACTGCTTGTGCATTAGGAGCTATACTTCTTATCTCAACACTAGTTGACAAAAGCTATTTTACAAAAGAGATGTCTTGGCTCATCTTTCATATTCTCAAACGTTCTGGCATTTCAAAAACCTGAGCCAAGATGACTTAGACAAAACAAAAGTATTTTTACTAGTTCTATTGACAAAACTATGGAGACCTATATATAATCTCCTTATGTTTTCAAGACAGAACTCTCAACTACTCTTACCCCTAGGTTTTCCAAAAACTCTATTCAAAACCTCTTCATTCCAATCTTGGTAGAAATACCAAGAGGTACTTATCTTACTTCAAAACATAACCAATTCAAAATACCCATCCCTACCTCAAGATAGGCTTGATGGTAACCCTAGTAGAAGTTGGATAAGTTTGGTAGGATGAATTGCCTTGATCTGTTGTTTGATGAATTGCCTTGATCTGCTGATTGCATTGTTTGCTTAGGAACTAGAGTGAGATAATCTAGTAGCTCATCCCTTAGGACCCAATATATGCTTGTGATCATCAATCTCATATCAAGCATCCAAGTCTGGATCTATCCTAAGTCACTAAGGTGATCATCTCCCCTCCTAAGCAGATCAATCCAGGGATAATCCCCTTCTAATAGTTCCAACTCAGTGAAGACCCAATCTAAGCATGGATCCTATCTACTTAGTTAACACTTAAACATCACCTCCTTGATCATGAGTTTGGAACTTGGCATCCTCTCAAAATCATCTACACTTGCACTTTAGACTAAACCCCTAAAACTGCCAAAATGGCTAAGTCTGGAATTCTTATCTAGATTCAATCTTTGGAGCTCTACCCTTTCCAACCTATGTGCATTCTTGAGAATGTACTTTAACCATCTTGTAGTACATCTTTAGTAATACCAAGCCTACTCCTTCCCTTGGCTAATCCTATCTAATTACCACTCATCCATGATGGTTCTATAGTCAAGATAGTAATCTTTTATGCAAATCTTATCATCTTCCCTACTTTAGCAGAAACTCACATCTATATGCCACCACCCATTGACCAAATATTTGCATGGTTATGATATACTAATCATGGACTATCAATCTCCACCTCCCATGTTTCCATTGGAACCTTGTGCTTCTTAAACCCACATGGTTTAGGAGGCTACATGATGTATCTGCTATGGCAGCCTTATTTTCCACAAAGTTTGCCATCTCTTCTAGACCACCTCAAATCCAACCAAGATCAACTCTTGCCTCCTTGATCATCTACATAACTTAGTCTATCCATCCATATACCCCATATATCAAGGTGAGATCTGAGCTCACTAATCCAACCATCTTTAGGTGGCATGAAAACAACAAAACCCTAGATTCCCAAAAATCTAGTTTCTTTCCTTTCCCCCAAATCCTTCAAGACCCAAGTGGACATCGAGGTATAAATCAGCTTACATAATGTACCTTGTTTAATATATCTCCCCAAATAATTCCCATAATTATTTGGAGCCTAAAACTATTTAAATTCCACTTTTTGGCAAAACCCTAGAATCTTGGTCTATAAAGGCAAGTTTGTTTTTCTCCAAATCACTTTGCAAACTAAATGCATATTTGAGCTCTTTGTATCATACCCTATCTTCTGAACTCATAAATAATTATTTTTGAGATTCTTTATTAATTCTTTTTGCCATTTTTCTTAAATGGCAGAAATAAGAAATAATTCATTAAGAATACTTTTCCATCTCAATAAATCCCAATAAAATTTACCAATGTGTTTTATGGTGTTTAGGACCATATCCCATCAAAAACCAAGCTTTCCCAATGTAAAAATATCATCTTAGCTTCCATAATCTATTTCTGCACTTTTTGAATAAGTGCATTTAAATGGGATTATAATACTTAGAAAATCCCATTTAAATTATGAAGAGATTAATTGATCTAATCCACCTACCAGTACCATTTATCCCACTTGTCCCCATGCAACATTTGCAACTTCCTTCACAAGCCTCAAAATGCTCAATTTTGCTAAGTTAAGCAAAACTTGGTTTAAATCAAAGCCAAACCACCTGCAACCTTCTACATCACTCCTCCCTAACATCATCACTCTCCCCTGGTCAACTAGCCCTGTAGCATGCCCCACACCCTCTTGTCCCTTATATTTGTTTATAAGAGGGACAAAGGCCATGTCCTTTCAAGCCTTTTTTTAAAACCTTACAATCACTACACACCACCTCTCCACCCCTTCTGCACGACCAGAGCACAATAGCAGGGCCCACTACACCACCCCCATCGCCCTATCCCTGGCCAGCACCTCCCTCAAGCTCTCCATGGACAATGTCTATCCTACCCCCTTTCCTCTTTGGTTTAAATAGGCCAGAGGCCACCCAGCCTCCCCTCGTTGCTCATTTGCTCCCTCTCCCCTCCCAGAACAACCTCTCCCTCTCCCTTGCCTTGCTCTTCCCAGGAGAGAGAGAAAGAAGAGAGCCTTGGCCATGACAAGAAATCGAGCCCCAAACTCCTCTCTCCATTCCCCTCTCCCTGCATGTCACCGTACTGAGACCCCCTTGATCTCCTCTATCTAACCGTGTGATTTTCTGGTCCAGGGATACTTCCAGGCGAGCTCCCCGCCGAGCACCCGAGCCACCGCCGGTAGGCGCTCTTGCGTGGGCCCCTCCCCGATGTTGAACCCGACCCTGCTGCCCCTCCCCGAGCTCGTCGGCGTGCCCCGCCTCGCCCTGGACCGCCCCGTCACCTCCCGACGCCCAGGTGAGCCACCCCGTCGAACTCGGTCCGCCATCTAGGGTTTCTTCCCGGCGCTCCCACCGCGAGGAGGAAGACGGCTGGGAGCCGTCGATCTTGATCTAATAGAGCAGCTCCCGCGGTCCCTTACCCCTTCACCCTGGACCCGCTAACGGGCCAGCCCAGACAAGCCGGCGGCCCCTTACTCGCCGCGTAGGGTGTAGTCGGTACTGGGACGGATCTGCTGGCAGTGGCCCAGTATCCCCCAGATCTTGCCCGCAAGGCTTTGCCTCCCCTTTTCTTTAATTTAAACATCCTATCCAGATTTTTCCCATAGGTTTAATTCAAATTAAAAATGGAAAGTGAGTCAAAATGACCAGTTAATATTTTTACCTTAAGCCTCCATGTTTCCTTAAACATGTAGTGCCTTGGTTTGACCAAAATATGGACCAGATCTATTTCAATAAATCAACCACCTAGAAATATCATGTTTACCAATACCTTTCTACAGAGATTTCTACAACTCCAAATAGAGTGAAACCTTGGGGTACTGCAAGATACTAGACAGACCTTGCATGTCCCACTGGCCCCACATAATTTAGCATCATGGTTTGCCCACAAGCAAAATAACAAAACCAGGACATTTCTGACTTTAGAAATATCTCTAGATCAAACCAAAGGAAGTTTTGACCTGATTCCAACTCCCAGTAAACCTATATACCAATAATCACAAAAACACAGGAGCCCAAGATTTATTGATCTTTTATGGAATTATGGTGAATTAAACAATTCTATGCATTGTTTGTTAACCAATAAGTTCACCATTTGATTTCCGCAAATCCAAAAAGGGTGATTCCAATTTCTGCAGAAAGGTATTTCCAATACCTAACAATTTCTCTTGGAATCACCTAAAAATCTTCTATAAATTTAATCTGATGAAAAAGACAAATCTCATCCAGTACTGTCTTTTGGAATTTCTCAAGGGCATTCTGGTAATTTTTTTGAGGTGATTCCAACTCCTCTTGAATAATTATAGCTAATACTATCTAATAACCCAAGGAAATAATTTTTGGAATGCCATAGAAGTTCTGGTGAATTATTTCCTAAAACTAGAGCTTTAACCACTATAAAATCCATTATAAATCAAGGGAATTTGATAAAATAGTGAAACCACTTTTGTTGGATTCATTTTATCAGTACCTATCTGATGATATCATTTTTATACAATGGTATCATACAGATCAAGCCCTTGGTCAAAAACCCCTCTCTTAGGTAGTTCCTAGACTACAAATCCGAAAGGATTCCCTTTCCCTATGCCCCAAATCTTCTCCCAATCCAATAAAATCAAACTTCCTACATCCTACTGATGTTATCATGTAATTATCTTTTGCTTGCTATATGGTTTGATGCTTGTATGCCTTGTTTTGATTGTGGTGTTGTTTGTTTGCATGTATGCGAAGGAAGGATCGTATCATTATTATTTTATCTAACACCTTCTTGCTCATATTTATCTATGCATGTTTTAAAATGCATTGTTTTACTATATTATGTTATGTGGGAAATGTTTGGATCCTCCATACCATTACCCTTAGTACTTTTATGATACCTATGGTAGATGGTGTTTAACCATAACCCCCTTAAACAGCCTAAAAGACTTACAAATTTTTATCAAGTGGTTTGGAAGAAGGTTTTCTTTACAAAATGTGGACAAAGATGGAAGAAAAATGCTAATGCTTGAGCAATTAACCATTACTCTAGAATGGGGACGAGGTGGGCTTTGGAAGTTTGTCTAATCTGGTATAGGTGCCTCACACTACTACAGGGGGTAAACAATCCCGTGGTCCTTCTCTACTATGAGCCTCATTGAAAGCGACACCCATCGAGTTGGATGGTTACTATATAGGGCATCCCGGTTTGTAGGGGATTAACCTCATAGGGTAGGCACTTGTATCGGAGAAGGCATTCAGAAGGTCTTGGCCGGTTATTTGTCCGACGCTCGGTGTAGATTTACACTCTGCAGAGGTTGTACACTATACCCACACCATACGATTATCCATCCCTGATCTACACCGAGCGTCGGACAAATAACCGGTCAAGACCTTCTGAATGCCTTCTCTGATACAAGTGCCTACCCTATGAGGTTAATCCCCACAAAACCGGGACACCCTATATAGTAACCAGCCAACCGGAGTGTGTTTTGCACCTTGACGGGTGTGCGCTTTCAATGAGGCGCTCATAGTATCGCGCGGAGGCCCGTAGACCCTTCATTCCTTCTCCCGGTCGATGTTACGCATGGGCCGTTGAATAGAGAAGGACCACCCTCTGGGGATTGTTTACCCCTGTAGTAGTGTGAGGCACCTATACCAGATTAGACAAACTTCCAGCCCAGCCTCGTCCCATTCTAGAGTAATGTGGTTGCACGGGTTAATTGCTCAAGCATTAGGAACTGTACAACCGGGCGTGTTTTCGTAAACATTTTTCTTCCATCTTTTGTCCACATTTTTGTAAAGAAAAACCCTTCTCATTTTCCAAACCACTTGATAGGCCAAGCTCACCAAGGTTTTCTCATAAAAAAATTTGTAAGTCTTTTCCTGGGGTCTTCCCATCCTACACTTTTGTTTAGGCTAAGACGGGGTTTACAAGGGGTTATGGTGTTAAACACCATCTACCATACTAAGGGCAGGTAGGTATCATAAAAATGGGTTGTACCTAAAGGTACTAAGGGGTAATGGTATGGAGGATCCAAACATTTCCCACATAACATAATATAGTAAAACAATGCATTTTGCATAAACGGGTAGATAAAACATGCATAGATAAAATAATAGGGCAGGGCTTATGAGCAAGAAGGTGGCTTGCCTGTGTCCAGCGAGAAGTCCCTTAACGACGTTAGATAACCAGAATACCAGGTACAATAATAATAAGAGATACCCGATCCTTCCTTCTTCTCGGCGTCACACAATCGGAATCGCCGTTATCGAGCATACATGCAAACAAACAACACCACAATCAAAACAAGGCATACAAGCATCAAACCATACATCAAGCAAAAGATAATTACATGATAACATAAGTAGGATGTAGGAAGTTTGATTTGATTGGATTAGGAGAAGATTTGGGGCATAGGGAAAGGGAATCCTTTCGGATTTGTAGTCTAGGAACTACCTAAGAGAGGTGTTTTTGACCAAGGGATTGATCTGTATTATACCATTGTATAAAAATGATACCATCATATAGGTACTGATGAAATGAATCCAACAAAAGTGGTTTCACTATTTTATCAAATTCAATAGAGGGCCCACCTTTTTGTAAGGAGAAAACACTTTGTTTCCAAATGTTTCTTAAAACTTTTCAAAAAGGTTTTCCAAAATGTTTTACAAATTTTTTTCAACAAACATATAGAGACATTCTATATCTACAAGAGAAACTAGATTATAAAAGAACCTCTCTTGGAGCCATCCTACCATAGCCATATTGCATATCCGTTATTATTGTTATCTTAAGGTGGTTTGCGAGTACATTCAAAGTACTCACCGGCGTTGTCCCTGGCTATTTACTTGTCCAGACTTATCAAAAGCAAGGGGAAATGATGGAGGTCGTTGACGTCTATGCAAGCTAGGCCGTCTTCCCAGTTAGTTGCCTGTAGGTTAAGGCATGACATGGGCTCTGCGCCTGAAGACGTCCGCTATTGATGTTTTACCGCCTTAATGACATAAATGTCAGTACTTGTACTCGTTAAATTATGGATGCTATAATGATACTTGTCGGTTATGCTCACGGATCACGGATCATGGGAAAGTGAATTGCAGGCATAACGGGTATTCTCGGACCGTAAATCCGGGGGTGCCACAACGGGGGTCCAAACTACTTTATTCAAGCAAACTAAACAACATAAGCAAACCAAATGAAACTAAGACGCTCCAAGAACAGCACAACTGTGCATGAAACAATAAAAACGAAGTGTCTAGGAAGACCTGAGCTTTTTATTGATGAAGAAGAGGATGCTTTGGGCATCCCCAAGCTTTGACGCTTGTACCTCTTGGATATTTCTTGGGGTGACACCATGGTGGCATCCCCAAGCTTGAGATTTTTTCCATTCTTCGTCTCATTGCATCATTCTCTCTCTACACCTGAAATTTTTCCTTCATACGAAACTTCACACAATCTTCATTAGCAACATTAGTGTATTCAAAAGATATTAGACCTCTGACAAAGCTTTGGAACAGCAAGGCTTTTCACTAAAAACACAAGATACTTTAGTAACTCCTTCAAAAAGCTCAATTCACCTAAAGAGAACTCAAAAAGGAATCAATAAGAAGCAAATGCAAATAATGGCAGAAATCTGTCAAAACAGACCAGCAGGTAGAAACCTATTTTTTAGAACATCTCATGTTACTCAAATCAAAAAGTGTTCAACTAACTAAATTTAGCTAACATACTAGGGAATTTATTCGTAAATTTTCAGCTCAATCAGACTTACAGAGACTCCTCACAAAGTTTTTTGGTGGAGGACAGAAATCTGTCTTGGGACAGCAACTCCCCAAAATCTTACTTCCCTCTCATTAGAGGTCATTCTTGGCACAAAAAGCAACCAAAAATGATAAGGAGAGGTCATTACTGAAGTAATAACTTCCAAGACTCAAGGAAAATCTTGGGTTATCTCCCAACAAGTACTTTTCTTTAATGCCTTTTAGTTAGGCACAAGAAGCAAGAAGAATCAAGTATTTTCAAATGAGGAAGCATTCACATCAATACTTGCTTTCAAAGGAGGAGCAAAAAGAAACTTCTCTCTCCTCATAGGGAAGTGTTCAATACCTTTCTTGAATTGAAAATGTTATTTAATGGTGCATTCTTTCATATCAATGATGGCACCAACTGTTCTAAGGAAAGGTCTTCCCAAAGTAATGGGACAAGAAGCATTGTATTCAACATCCAAAACATAGAAATCAATAGAGACATAAGCATTGTTAACCATAACGAGAACATCATTAATACTCCCCATGAGTTTCTTCTTAGCATTATCATTAAGCGGGACATCCAAATAACAATCTTCCAATGGTGGCAAATCAAGCATTTCATAAATCTTCCTAGGCATAATAGAGACACTAGAACCAAGATCACATGAAGCTTTGAGATCAAAGTCATTCACTTGCACATTAATAATGGGTTCCCAACTATCTTCTACTTTCCTAGGAATAGAAGCTTTGTGTTTTAGCTTCTTTTCCTTAATCTTAACAAGAGCATCTGTAATGTGTTTGCTGAAAGCAACATGCATATCACTAGCATCAGGACTTCTCGCAAGCTTTTGTAGGAACATAATCACTTCAGAAATATTGCAACCATCAATATCAAAATCAAACTTAGCATTACTAGTAGTAGGCTCAATAGGCTTAGGCATAGTAGGACGAGGAATAGGGACTACTTGTGGTTTAGTGGTGATGGTGCACACACTATTTTTTATATCAATTCATCTTCCCTTTCCCACCTAGCATGAAGTTGAGCTAACAGCCTAACATTTTCATCAATAGTAACTTGTATGGCATGCGTGGCAGCAAAGTTACTTTCCATGGTTTCAGGTTTAGCAGCCATTTTATTAATCAAGGAGGACTGAGCTTCAGACTGAGAGGATATATTTTTCTCAACATTTAAAAGCTTTTCCTCTATAGCCTTATTGAAAGTGGTTTGTTTACTAATAAAGTCTTTGAGCATGACTTCAAGTTCAGAGGGGGCACTTCTAGCATTGTTGTAAGAGCTTCCATAGGAATTGCCATCATTAGGACGATAAGGCCTATAATTGTTGTTACCAGCAAAATTATTCCTATAGGCATTGTTGTTGAAATTTTTTTCTAATGAAGTTCACATCAACTTGCTCTTCTTCATCAACCAAGGAGGCTAAGGGAACACTATTAGGATCTAGATGAGCTTTCCCATCAACAAGCATAGCCATAATAACATCAATCTTATCACTCAAAGAGGAGGTTTCTTCAACAGAATTTACCTTCTTACCATGTGGAGCTCTCTCAGTGTGTTGTTCAGAGTAGTTAACCATCATATTATCAAGGAGTCTAGTTGCAGCACCCAAAGTGATGCTCATAAAGGTACCTCCAGCAGCTGAATACAACAGGTTTCTTGAGGAAAGTTCAAACATGCAGAAAAAGTCTGTATAATCATCCAAGCAGTGAGTCCATGAGTGGGGCAGTTCTTAACCAAAGATTTCATTCTTTCCCAAGCTGGAGCAACATGTTCACTATCAAGTTGTTTAAATTTCATAATGTCACTTCTCATAGATATAATCTTAGCAGGAGGATAGTATTTTCCAATAAAAGCATCTTTGCACTTGGTCCAAGAATCAATACTATTTTTAGGCAAGGATAGCAACCATTCTTTAGCTTTTCCTCTCAAGGAGAAAGGAAAAAGCTTGAGCTTAATAATATCTCCATCTACATCCTTATACTTCTGCATCTCACAAAGTTCAACAAAGCTATTGAGATGGGCAGCAGGATCATCAGAACTAGCACCAGAAAATTGCTCTCTCATCACAAGATTCAACAAAGTAGGCTTAATTTCATAAAAGGTAGCATCAGGAGCAGGTGAAGCAATAGGAGTGCTTAGGAAATCATTGTTGTTGGTGCTAGTGAAGTCACACAACTTGGTGTTCTCAGCAGAGTTCATTTTGGCAAAGGTGGGCAAGCCAAAAACAGCAGCAGGAACTAATTTTTGTGTGTTTTTGAATAAAGCAAGCAAACCAAACTAGACTATTTTTTTGGTTTTTTTTGAAAAGATGCAAACAAAACCAAGCAAAAGAAACAAAGCAAACTAAAAACAAAGTAAAGAGAAAGGAAGTGAAGGACTCCCCTAGTGAAGACGTCCTTTGCCTCCCTGGCAACGGCGCCATAAAACTTGTTGATGACTCCTTTGTGGCGCCAGAGAACTTGGTGCTTGACGTGGAGTCTATTGGGAACCCCAAGAGCAAGGTGTGAAGCAGCACGAC
This sequence comes from Avena insularis, assembly GCA_023614405.1. Taxonomy (NCBI): domain Eukaryota; kingdom Viridiplantae; phylum Streptophyta; class Magnoliopsida; order Poales; family Poaceae; genus Avena; species Avena insularis. The sequence continues at coordinate 317,680,939 of CM042687.1, read as the reverse complement.
AGCAAGTTTTCCCTCAATAAGAAACCGAGGTTATCAAACCAGTAGGAGGAGGGAAAGGTCACACAGGTGTTGCAAGCAACACGAAGACCTGCACAACACAAACTCAAGACTTTGCCCCAATGAATCAGTGAGGTTGTCAAGCTCACAGGTTTGCTGTAACAAAGGATTAAACATATGGTTTGGAAGGTAATGCTGGTTTGCAGCAAGTAAACAACTAACAGTGGAAGATGTATCAATGGTAAAGATTGGACCGGGGTCCATAGTTCACTAGAGGTGCTCTCGTTAGATAAATAGCATGGCATGAAGGGTAAACAAATTACAACAGGGAAATTGACAGGAACTGAGCAAGGCATAACAATGCAATTACTAGTCAGACCTGTGAGATTCGATTGGGCAATACAACAATATACATAGACCGCCATCCAACTGCATCTATGACTAGAAGTCCACCTTTGGGTTATCATCCGAACCCCCTCCAGTATTAAGTTGCAAGCAACAGACAACTTCTTTAAGCAAAGTGTGTAAGGTAAACAGTCCACATGTTCCATGAACAAGAGACCGTTGTTTTCTCCCTAGTAGCAAGAACACATCTACAACCAAAGAGATTTCTGTCACTTCCTTTGGAAACTAGAGGCATGAATCCACTATCGAGCATAAATACCCCCTCTTGGAGTCACTAGCAACTACTCGGCCAAGATAGCTACTAACAACGGAGAGCATGAAATATCACAAACAACACAGACATGATAGAATCATAAAGAAAAAACCATTAATCAAACCAACATAATTATCTCAATATCCATCGGATCCCTGCAAACACAACATGCATGATTACAAGTAGATTAGATCTTGATCATGAACGGAGCTCACAAGATCTATACATGAAAGCACAAGGAGGATATACAACGATCTAGCTACTACATGGACCCATAGTCCAAGGTGGAACTACTCACATATCATACCGGAGAGAAGGCCTCCGGGATGATCTCCCCTCCGGCAGGGTGCCGGGAAGAACTTCAGATCCCCCCCGATCTAGGGACGACGGTGGCGGCGGCTATAGAAGGTTTCGTGGAATATTTATCGGGTCCTTAGGGTTTCTGCATCGGGGGTTCTTATAGGCGAAGAGGGAGGCTGAGGAGGCGGCCAGGGGCCCCACACCCTGCCTAGGCGCGGGGCAGGGCCCACCTGCACCTAGGGGGGGTGTGGCTGCCTTGGCCCGCTTCTCCGTATCCCCTCTAGACTTCTTATTCCCCACGAAAGTTATTGACTTTGGATTTTGTCCCGTCCAATTCCGAGGATATTTCCTTACCAGCTTTTCTAGAACCAAAAACAGCAGAAAACAGGCAACTGGCACTGTGGCAACTTGTTAATAGGTTAGTACCAGAAAACATGTAAAAAGCACCTCAAAGTGTAGATAAAGCAAAGCAAAGTAGATACTAAACAAGCATGGAACATAAAAAATTATAGATATGTTTCCGACGTATCATCTAGCCCAATCAACCATTGACCAAGTCAGAGTAGTTTGTGAATACCCCGACGTATTTCCAGATGTATTGCCCGGTATTCCCCCAGATCGGGATATCGAGTTTATCATTGAACTAATCCCTGGAACCGGACGCATAGCCCAGAGACCTTATAGTATGAACCCATCTGAATTAGTGGAGCTGAAGAAGCAACTGGATGCTTGATACGTCCAAAACGTATCTACTTTCCCGAACACTTTTGTTATTGTTTCTCCTCTAAACTTGTGTGATTTGGATACAACTAACACAGACTGAAACTGTTTTCAGCAGAATTACCTTGGTGTCTAGTTTTTGTGCAGAAAATCAACTATCAGGAAAAATCCCGGAAAATATGCCAGAAATCCTATTTCACCAGAAGATCCATGGAGCCAGAGTACGAGCCGGAGTGGAGGCCTGGGGGGGCCCACACCCCTGCCAGGCGCGGGCCAGGCCAGGCCGCGCCTAGGGGGGTGCAGCCACCCTAGGCACCCCCTCGGCCTCCCTCTTCACCTATAAGAAGCCTGTTGACCTAAAAACCGAGGGAGGTTTGTCTTTTTTCTAGAAAGAGTTCCGCTGCGCTGCCATCACCAGAAACCAAGATTCAGAACCAGAAACTCCGTTCTGGCACCCTGCCGGGACGGGGAATTTGGGGAGGATCATCGCCATCGTCATCACCAATGCCTCTCCATCAACCATCAATGTTTCCATCATCCATGAGTGAGTAATCCCCCGCTGTAGGCTATGGGGAAGGTAGGGATTGGATGAGTTCTATCATGTAATCGAATAAGATTGTTAGGGCATAGTGCCTAGTATCTCCATTAGTGCTCTTTGACTTTGTTGCAACTTGTTGTGCTTAATGCTTGTCACTAGGGCCCGAGTGCCATGATCTCAGATCTGAACTTATTATTGAATCATGATGATAGTACTGTTTGTGATTTTATTTGCAAGTTGTGTACGCATATCATTGTCCGGATCCAAAGGCCCCGAAGTGACAGATATTGGGACAACCGGAGGGAATGGCTGTGGTGTGAGGATCACATGTGTTCACGAAGTGTTAATGCTTTGCTCTGGTGCTCTATTAAAAGGAGCACCTTAATTGCCAGTAGTTCCCTAGAGGCCCCGCTGCCACGGGCTGGCAGGACAAAAGATGTTGTGCAAGTTCTCATTGTGAGCACTCATGACTATATATGGAGCACATGCCTAGGATTGTTTAGTACTTGGATGCTTATTCTTATTTATTTGCAATGCCCTAGATCTTGAAGTTACATGTTTAGACTCGTCCATGCAATGCCTGTTCATCCATCCCTATGCCTACCGCATTCGAATCCCACTGTTTACTGCTACTATTACTATTGTTCTTGTTCTACTGTTGCTGTTGCTACTGATAAACTTCTATGAGCAAGAACTATTTCCAGGTGCAGCTGAATTGACAACTCAGTTGTTAAGGCTTGCAAGTATTCTTTGGTTCCCCTTGTGTCGAATAAATAAATTGGGTAATACTACCCGTGAAGACTGTTGCGATCCCCTATACTTGTGGGTCATCAAGACTATTTTCTGGCACCGTTGCCGAGGAGCATAGATTTATTTCTAAGTTCACTTGGATCTATTATTTTTGACTGCTACTCCTTTCATCATGGGGAAGTCTCGTGATGGAAATTTTCCTATTTTACCATCCACTACAAGAAGAGGTATAGTCCTAAACACCTCTGTTGCTCTTGATTCACCGTCTGTTATAAGTAAGCTTGTTACACCACCATCACATACTCATGCTACACACACTGCTACTACTGCTGAATCTGAAACTGCTTTTGATACTCATGATGTTACTTCTACTGTGCTTGATGCAAGTGGTTCATTAGATCCTTTCCTAGATGCTACTATGGCTAGTCTAGGAAATACTGAAACTCCTAGTGAAGACATTGTTACACCTGTTAGCTCACCTGAGTCCATAGAGAGTTATGATATTAATGATGGTTACATTGAGTTCACTCATGAATTTGTTGAAGAGTGCGGAAACACACATGGTACTAGTGCTATTAAGAGTCTCCTTGCTAGACATACTATTATTCCTAAACTGTCTCTGATCCTAAGTTTGCCACCTCTCCCATAGATATCAAAGATAAAGATTATGATTTCTCTCTTGATTTATCCTATTTGGACATTGTTGAGAAAGAACCTTTTTGTGGGACTGAAAATGAGAGTGTTGTGGCTCATATGAATGAGCTTTCTACTATGAGTGCTTTATTCTCTGATGATTTTAAGATGCACAAGTACTTTGTTACAAAGATCTTTCCTTTTTCACTAAAAGGAGAAGCTAGGGCTTGGTTTAATAGATTACCTCCTGGTTCCATTGATAGACCTAATTGTTTGATTGCTTCTTTCTTCCAGAAATATTTTCCTCCTAGTTCTAGACATGCTGCTTTGCAGATACTTTTTGATTTTAAACAAGGAGAACAAGAGAAATTACCTGATTCATGGACAAGGTTCTGTGCCTTGATTCATGCACATCCTGGATGTCCATTGCCTAAGAATGAGATTCTTGATATTTATTATAATGGACTAACTGATGATTTTAGGACATACCTAGATAGCTTTGCTGATTGTGTTTTCAGGAAAAGAACTCCTACAGATGCTGAAGAATTAATGGCTAAAATAAGCAAGAATTATGATGATTGGACTTCAACTGAGCTAAATACACCTGAGCCTATTACTCCTGAACCAGCTATGCCTGAACCAGATCCAATACCAACACCAAATAAGAGGGGAGTTATTGCATTAAATGATGAAGTGATGAAGGAAGCTCAGAAGTGTCTAAAGGAGAAAGGTATTAGAGCTGAAGATGTGAAGAATCTACCTCCTATAGAAGAATTATGTAAGCCAATTCCCCACTCATATAATATTGAGGTACACTCTCTCCAGCACTTTGATGAAGGTTATATTCCTTATGGTAAGCCTCCCGATCAATGTTTAGAGGAACTTGACATTTTTATTATTAAACAAGGTAATTTTAATAAACAAGTTCAAAATTATTTATTGGAAAACTCTAGAGCTATTAACGAGTTGAAAGATATTGTGGAAAGAATTTCTAATGATATTAAAATGCTTTCTAAACACTTTCAAATGGTTCAAACCCAACTTGATCAACTTGCTAAGGTACAAAAGGATATGCTAGTTAATGCCTCAGGAGATAAACATGCTTATGGAATTAGAACTAGGAGTGGTATAGCTACTCAAGATCCTTTATATCCTGAAGTACACCCTAAAAGAATTGAGCAGGATTCTCAACAAGGTGATGTAGGGGTTCATAGCATGGAAAACAAAAAAATTCTACCGCATGCACACAAACAAGGCAAGATATCTACTAGATTGTAGCAACGAGTCGATTAGAGTACTCACCCTCGAAGATTACAAAGCAGTTAACGAGAGCAGATTCTTGTGGGTGATGTAGTCGTACACTTGCCGATGTCAAGATCGTGTAGAAGATCCTTATGGCGCTGTGTTCCGGCAGCGCTTTCACAGTCTGTCACACGTTCGGTACTCGATGAAGACCTTCCTCTCCCTTGTTCCAGCAGGAAGCGAAGGTTGTAGTTCTCCCCTCACGATTCCGGCAGCACGACGACGTGCTGTCGGAAGTAGAGGGAAAATCCTGCAGGGCTTCACCTAAGCCGGAGCAGGTTATGGTGGATCTAGGGTTTCCGGCGATCTACGTTTAGAGGGCCGGAGAGGAGGAGATGGAGTCGGCGGCGGCTAGGGCGATGACGACGATCCGGCGATGGCGCGAGGCGCCGGCGCAAGGCGGCGGCGCTGGGGGCGGCGACGGCGTGGCTTGCTGGGGAGGGCTGGTTGTAGTCTCTTTGGGCAGCCCCTCCCCTCTATTTATGAGAGGGAGGGCAGCTTGGGAGAGGGGAGTTTGAATCCTTCCCCAAATCCCTCTCCAAGTTGGAGGGAAAGAAGTACTCTTTCCTTCTTCCACTAGGAAACCATTGTTCCAGTTTGACTTTTCAAACCTGTCTTTTGACTTGCAATTTGGAGCTTAATTCCTCTCTTGAAAATTCCCAACCAAGTGACCTAGGACATGATCCAATCATTCCATTTAACCATGACACATTCATGAACCATTCCCCTTCCGGTCCGGTGAACCTTATAGACCCTTCTAGAACCTCTCCGATGAAAACATCGAAATCATTCCCGTACTCCGGAATTAGACTTTCCTTATATGAATCTTATTCTCCGGACCATTACGGATCTCCTCGTGATATCCTAGATCCCATCCGAGACCCCGAACAACATTCGATCTCCCTACTTACATTCCATATCTACTGTCGGGGGATATCCCCGGTAGGGTCACGAGGGATGAAACATAGAATAACTGGGTAAGCTCCGAGTGAAGAAATAACCAGGCCGGGTAAGGACGTCTGGGAGAGAGAAGCGTGTGCGGGCGACATATGAACTATGTCGGCCCGCATAAGACAAAGTTGTTAATCTTGCAGGAACCAACGGGCCAGGTCTTCTGAGGAAGGGCCGAGTCTAATAGGACGCGTGGCACCTTTCCGAGTAAGGTTCAGGAGGGACCATGGTAAAGCGTGGTCAACAGAGAAGGGCGACGCTGGGTGACACAAAAGGAGTCGGCTGACGCCCAAAGCAAGGGCCGACATACAAAGTTACTACGTGACGCCAAAAGGAACAGGAGGAACGTACCAGAAGACCGTTAGTTGTCAAGCTTTATGGACTAGGCCATTGGGCTTGGGGCAAGCCCATGACCCGGCCCGCATAGTAGGGACCAGGATCCAAACAGTAAACCCTAGAACCCAAAGGGGTGTAATCTAGCTAGCGTTGCCTATATAAGGAAGGGCATAACTGTAGTAGGAGGAGGTTGGACCAAGTAGGGAACTAGTGCACCAAACTCTAGTTCATACAGCTCAAGGAGCACTTGTAATCCTCGGTTGTCATTAAAATCTCTAAGTGTGGAGAGTTCTTCTTGTTCTTCGTGCATGGCTCGACTGTGCACTCCCTCCCCGGTGACCACAAGCACCCATTCGGCCCCCAATTTAAGCCTACCTATGGCATCTACCGTGACACCACCACGACAGTTGGCGCCCACCGTGGGGAATAAGCGGGTGCTTGATGGAGTCTTCATACGGACGGGCAACATCATCGCCAAGACCGGCGAGCGCGTCTACTCCGGCCTCACCCAGAGGTTTGGAGCACTCAACTTCATCAGCGACAACGCGGGATGGTTCGGGACCAAACCGTTCCCTAGGCGCGGTCGCTTCATCAATTTTGGCGAGCACCAGGTCTATGTCGCAGTGCGCGTGGAGCGCACATATCCGGAGCGCGTCGTCCTGGCACCAGATCTGCCAGCGATTCCTATCGCTGGGAAGCTTCACCAACTCGTCTCCGTGGAGGTAATGATGACAGCCCCAAACCCCGCGGCTCCGCCGATAGTTCTACTAGTGAATGAGAATGTTGAGGGAGGAAATCATGAGGAAACACCAAGGGCTGCAAGAACAGCAAAGGCACCATTGTAAAAACCAGAAAACATAGCTAGAAGTAAAAGGGCTAAGGAGCTGCAGGAAGCGATAGACAAGTTGGCAGATCCAGTAGCGCAGGCACCTGACGCGACACGTGTGCAAGCCGAGTTGGAAGAAGACAAGATAAAAGTTTTGGAGAAAGCCAAGGAATTAGCATAGTTACAGCAAGATGTGGATATCACTATCCGAGAGCAAAACTCGGCAAATCGAGTCAAGGGCGCGAAGACCCAGCTGGATGCGACGAGATTGAGAGGAAGAAATCTCAATGAAGAGCTGGCAGATGCGACGTCAAAAATAACGCCAAAGAACAACAACGAAATAGCTATGCGGCCAACATATAACACAACAGCTGCTAATCTGCGAGCAGCAGAAGCGGCAATGGCAAAATTACCCCATTTGGAGGGAGAAGCAAAGAAAAGACAACAAGAACGAGTTAATGAACTAGTAAGGGCAGCAAGCATGCTGAATGAAGCGTATTACAGAGAAAATCTGGGTATAACAGGAAGGTCACAGCTGGTTCACTCGGCGACTCCTGTTCCGGCAAGATCGGCTGGGCACACAGCATCCTCACCCAGAGCGGCGCCAAGATCGAGAAAGGAAAAAAGTGTGGATTCTGGAAGAAACAAGCAGATGATCGCATATGATCCGGCAATGGCTCAAGGAAACCCGACACATGCGCATTGGGCAAGAAGGAATAATGCCTAAGGAAATGAAAACCAGGAGAATGCAGGACGAGAAAGGCAAGCAGGGCAAAGAAACGACAATGGAGGGCAAAATTTTGCGCCTCAAGCTAGGCGTGGAACTCACTCGGCAGAAGGAGGAAATCCAGCGCCAAATAATGCACCAGCTCAACCCGAAAGAAGACAGCAAAGCGCGGGAAAGGCAACTCAATAGCCTGCTGACCCGAACGCAAATAAGTACAATGATGGTTACTCAGCTATGGTGAATGACGGATATGAATTTCCGGATCACGCATATCAAGCCGGTGAAGTACAAAAACCCTAAATCCTAAACCCTAAACCAAATTTCCAGCTGGCAAGAGGGACAAAAACGTATGATGGAAGTACAAAGCCAGAGGAGTGGCTCATAGATTATGGAACTGCTGTGAAGATCGCGCAGGGAAATTTGAGATGGGAAGTATGTTATGTACCGCAAATTCTGGAAGGACCAACTCGGGTATGGATGAACAATTTTCCTCCCGGAAGCATTAACAGCTGGATCGATTTTCATGACGCTTTTGTGAGCAATTTCACAAGCACTTATAGGAGGCCGAATCGCCCACGACAACTGGCGATGTGCAAGCAAAGGCCGAATGAAACAGATAGGGAATTCCTCACAAGGTGGTGTACGATGCGCAACTCCTGTGAAGGGGTAATCGAGTCACAGGCAATCGCTTGGTTTGCACAAGGATGCAGTCATGGAAGTGTGCTGTGGCAAAGGTTACAGAGAGATATGCCGGCAAGTCTGGCAGAAACGATAAGAATTGCTGATTCGTATGCGTTAGGAGATCCGACTCATCCGCTGCTTATGTCCGCAGACCGAATAACTGAGACTCAGATCTATGATGCTGCCGGGTCGCAAAGGAGCCAGGAAAGATCCGAATACAGAAGCAAGGGAAGAGATGAAAGGCTAGACTACAAATATGGTTCGACTCAGGTTGTAGCCGTAAGTCAGGATCATCCAGATACTAGAAGTAGCCAACACCAAAGGACAAGTGGACAACAATAGTGAGTGCCAAAGAATGATGGCAAAAAGCCATACGAACAAAGGAAGCAATATCAGGACCGACAGAAATATACCTATGATATGATGCTGGACCAGCCGTGTAAGTTTCACATGCCTAGTCCGAGTAAACCGGCCAATCACACAACAAGGCAATGCATTTGGTTTCAGAAAGGAGATAGAGTGGATTCGCCAAATAAGCAGCTTCCACCACCTCCCCCTCCACCACTTACAGGAGGAAATGCTCAAATAGTGGGAACATATAACAGATACGAAAACATGCAGCCGAGGTATCATAATCAAGAAAGAAGAGAAACTGTGCACCAGGTGCACAATCCAAGAGGTGACGATGTTCATGTCGGCCACGGAACTAGAAATGAGTATAGAGAACATCACCAGAGCTATGTTGTCTTTGTCATAGAGCCGAATGATAAAAAGAGCTAGCAGCGACGGATGATGGAGGTGAATGCCACAATGCCAGCAATTCCCAAGTACATGCATTGGTCTGAGCAAGAGATAACTTGGAGCATAAAAGATCACCCCAAGATCATGCCAACCCTAGGAGGATATGCTCTAGTTTTGGATCCAACGTTCATGGGCCCAGATATCAATGTCAAGTTTTCAAAAGTGCTGATCGATGATGGCAGTAGCATCAACATCATGTACAAGGATACTATGCTCAAGTTAGACATTACCATGAACATGCTGGAGCCAACTAATACCACTTTCCACAGTATTGTGCCGGGACTATCCTGTGAGCCAATTGGCAAGATCTAGGTCGACGTCTTATTCGGCAACAGAGAGAACTATCACAGTGAAGCCATAGAGTTCGAGGTAGTGGATTTGGTCAGCTCATATCATGCCTTACTCGGCAGGCCAGCTATGGCGAGGTTTATGGCTACTCCCCACATTGCCTACTTAAAGATGAAGCTACCATGCCCATGTGGGGTGATTACAGTTGAAGGGGACTACAAAAGATCCATTGCTTGTGCCTCATCCGGATCTTCACTGGCTGAGTCACTCGTCATAGCACAAGAAAAGAATCAAATGTTGGAAGTGGCAGCATTGGCCAAAGCAGCACAAATGTCCATGCCGACACTCACCAACCCGCATGGCAATGTTTCATTTCAAGCTACTAAAGAAACCAAGAAGGTACAGGTGGATGAGACTTTCCTAGAGCACACAGTTACCACTGGGGCTGGCCTCACGGACAAATAGGAAAGCGAGCTCACCAGCTTCCTCCGTGAGAATCAGGACATCTTTGCATGGTCCACTCAGGATCTGCAAGGAGTTCTGAGGGAGATGGTTGAGCACTCTCTTCATGTAAGACCATATGCCAAGCCGGTGAAGCAACCCCTCCGCCGCTTCGCCAAAGATACGAGGAAAGTAATAGCTGCTGAGATTGCCAGACTCTTAGCTGCTGGATTCATCATGGAAGTACTGCACCCGGATTGGTTATCAAATCCAGTCTTGGTCGAGAAGAAAAAAATGACCCGAACGTGGCAGTGGTATGGCGCATGTGTATTGATTACACGAAACTCAATAAGGCGTGTCCAAAAGATCCATTTCCCCTGCCACGGATCGATCAATTCATAGATTCTACTGCTGGATGTGAATTGTTGTCATTTGTGGATGCGTATTCTGGATTCCATCAGATACCACTGAATCCGGATGATCAAATAAAGACAACTTTTATCACCCCGTATGGGGCTTAATGCTATCATACTATGACATTTGGGTTGAGAAATGCAGGTGCAACATATCAAAGATGCATGCAAAAATGCTTGCAAGATCAATTGGACAAAAAAGTTCAAGTATACGTCGATGACGTGGTAATAAAAACGAAGCAAATTCATACTCTAATTGAGGACTTGCGTCAAACATTCGCAAACTTGAGAAGATTACAGATGAAGCTTAACCCGGAAAAATGCACATTTGGTGTCCCGGCTGGCAAGTTACTCGGATTCCTTGTATCCAGCCGAGGAATTGAAGCTAACCCGACAAAAATCAGGGCCATCGAGAGAATGGAATTGCCAGAAACCCTCAACGATGTTCAGAAGTTTACTGGATGCCTGGCCTCGTTGAGCAGGTTTGTTAGTCGGCTAGGTGAAAAAGCCTTACCACTATATCAACTGATGAGGAAATCAGACAAATTCACGTGGACACAGCAAGCTGATAGCGCTTTCGATGAATTAAAGAAAATGTTGGCAAAAGCACCAATATTAGCATCACCACTATCCAAAGAGCCAATGTTGCTCTATGTCGCCGCAACCAACAGAGTTGTAAGTGCAGTAATAGAGGTTGAACATGAAGAAGGTGGAAAATCAATCCAAAGAACAGTTTATTACTTGAGCGAAGTGCTCTCTGTCTCGAAACAGAATTACCCGCATTATCAGAAGATGACATAAGGGGTATATATGGCGGCAAAGAAGCTGAAACATTACTTTCAAGAACACCCAATTCGGGTAATATGCGAGGTACCTATCTCGGATATATTGGGCAGCAAAGATGCTAGCGGCCGAGTCGCAAAATGGGACATAGAACTAGCACCATATACTCCACAATATGATAGGCGAGATGCAATCAAATCTCAGGCTGTTGCAGAGTTCTTTGTAGACTGGATGGAAATGCAGTACGAACCACCACTGCCTGACCCGAACTACTGGAAAATGCATTTTGACGGGTCCAAGACGAAAATGGGTCTGGGCGCCGGGATAGTGCTCACATCTCCAAAGAGGGATCAACTCAAGTATGTATTACAGATTCATTTTGCTGCTTCCAACAATGTTGCCGAGTATGAAGTACTTGTCCATGACATCAAAGTGGCCAAAGAGATTGGCATCAAAAGGATCATGTGTTTTGGCGATTCGGATTTGGTGATTCAGCAAGTGTCTGGACATTGGGATGCGCTAGACGCGAACATGGCATTATATCGTTTCCATGTGCAACAAATTTTGGGATACTTTGATGGATGTGAATTCCATCACATTCCTAGAGCAGAAAATGAGGCAGCAGATGTACTATCCAAACTAGGTTCATCTCGGCAAGCAATACCACCAGGAGTAGCGCTGGAGCACCTTAGGAAACCATCGATCAAGCCGTCACTAGAATCTGACTCGATTAGGGTTACCCCGGCGAATTAGGAGTCAGGCGTGGTACCAATGGATATCGACTCAGAGGCAGGTTCGACTCACTCGGGGTTTGGTCCGCTCAATTCAGGGGCTGCCAAATCACACTCGGGGACTCCTCAGGTCATGTCGGCAGAGCATATGTCGACGGAGCCAATGGAAATTGATGCTGAAGCAGACCCGGAACCACTGATACCAACATGGGCACAACCAATATTCGATTACTTAAAAGATGGGACCTTGCCGAAAAATGAAACATTGGCAAGGCAAACAGCAAGAAGAGCAAAAGCGTACACCATAATCAATAAGGAACTATACAAGCGAAGTGTGACGAGCGTACTGCAGCGTTGTATCAGCTCAGAGAAAGGCTAGGAGATTTTGTTGGATATTCATCAAGGAGAATGTGGGCACCATGCATCATCAAGAGCGTTAGTGGCCAAGGCATTCCGACATGGATTTTATTGGCCAAGCGCATTGGCAAAGGCGCAAGAGTTAGTCGGAAAATGCAGTGGTTGTCAACACTATGCATCCAAGCCACATCTACCAGCGTCTGAATTAAAAACTATATCAATCACTTGGCCTTTTGCAGTATGGTGCCTAGATATGGTAGGACCATTCAAACCAGCAAGGGGAGGCATGACTCATATTTTGGTGATGATTGATAAGTTCACCAAATGGATAGAAGTGAAACCAATCAAAAAATTGGATGGTAAAACAATTGTCACATTCTTAAAGGATATAATCCTAAGATATGGTTACCCACACAGTGTAATCACTGATAATGGCACGAACTTTGCTGAAGGAGCTTTTGCTCGTTTCTGCGGGAAACACGAATAATACTCGATGTAGCATCAGTCGCTCATCCAGAATCAAATGGACAAGTTGAACGGGCTAATGGCTTAGTTCTGTCAGGGATAAAACCCCGCTTAATGGAACCACTCCAGAGGTCACCTGGTTGTTGGATATAGGAACTGCCCTCGGTGTTATGGAGCCTAAGAACAACTCTGAATCGATCAACGGGCTATACGCCATTTTTCCTCGTGTATGGGGCACAAGCAGTTTTGCCTGCCGACATAGAGTATGACTCGCCAAGGATAAGGCAATACTCGGAAGCCGAGGTAAAAGAGGCCCGATAAGATGGAGTAGACTTACTCGAAGAAGCGAGAGAACTAGCATTATCCAGATCCGCTATATATCAATAGAATCTCCGATGCTACCATAGCCGGAAAGTGCAACCTCGTTTTTTTCGAGAAGGAGATATGGTGCTAAGGATGGTGTAGCGCACAGCAGGAATGCATAAATTATCACCCCCATGGGAAGGTCCATTCATTGTAAGCAAAGCATTGCACAATGATTCATATTATCTCATAGATGCTCGCGAAGCACAAAAGAACAAGGCGAATAGGTCAGGAGATGAGACCAAAAGGCCATGGAATGTGGCGCTGCTTCGTCCCTTCTATACTTAGGAGAATAAATGCATGTATCACTCGAACTCTCAAACGTCAGACGTGTGTGCCGGCTATGTGCTGATAATAAAACGGTATGACTCGAAAAACTGACTCGGGGACTACCCCTTAAGTTTTCCCTCTCAGTTATTTTATGCCGGCTGGCGTGACACCCAAAACTTATCTCGGAACAAGTAGTGTTTACTCGGAAAAAATCAACTCTTCGACTATGCTGTTGTCCGAAAACACGGCTTCATGGAAAGCAAGAGAAAAAGATGTATGACGGGTAAACACGAACGCCGGATAAGTATAAAGGAGAAACGCGAGTCGGCTTTATGTCTTTGCCTAACCCACTGCAGGTCATGTTATACTGCGTGTTGAATAATCTCGGCCAAGTGATCCAAGTTTCATATCCGCTAACTATATCCTTAGTACTTTGAGACTCTAATGTCGAACTCCAAAAAAGGTAGACAGGGGCCAAAGTCAAGGAAAGGTGAAACGACAAAATGAGACTCAGGGACTTGCCCTTGAATGATTCACACTTAGAACATAACGAAAATATATAAAGCCTTATCAAAAGGCGCATAATCAAACTTAAAGTGCAATGTACATTACATCTGTCCCCGGCATACCGGGGATCTAATCAAAAGTTCAATTTCTTGTTAGCCTAAGAAGCAGCAGGACTCGGAGGGGCATCCTTGGAGCTAGGAGTGTCGCTTGGAGCATCTGCCGAGTCAGGGGCGTCAGTGGCCGGGTCATCGGGACCATATGACTCGGTTGCTTCGCTGTCGGCACCCTCTTCATCAGTAACTTCGACAAGCGGGTCGTCGAGGTCGAGGAAGCTGGGCCCGTTGCACCAAGCATGCTCCATGGTATACTCAATCATGTTGTAGGCTCGCTCCTGGCATTTCTTGATCAGCTCTGGGCCATTCAGCCATTTTCCATCTCCTATTATGCGAGCAAGAACATCAAGATTGATGTCCTCGTACCATGAAAGCACGAAGGAAAGAGCCTTGTCCACTGCAGCTCGGCCGGCCGACTCATGCCACTGATCCAGTCGGTCCTCAGTAAGGAGCAATCTCCCAGCAAGTGGCTCGATGAGTTTAGGTGCGTCTTCATCTGGCCAGAGCATGCAAAACGCATGAATAGCCGACTTGAGCAGGTCCACACCGCAAGACTTGAGGGTCTTGACCCGTTCTGAAACCGCTTCTAGAAGCTCGTCCATGGACACTTCGCCATCAGCCGGAGCACCAGATTCGGCCCTCACTTTCTTCATGGCTCGGATGGCAAACATATTGGCTACAGGAAAATTCTCTGCAAGCAAAAGAGAAAGTTAGCAAAATAACAAAAGTAGATGGAAGAAGTCTAGAGCGACCTATACAGTGCAAAAAGAGTAAGAACTCACTACCGAGAAAGGAGTTGACTGCGCCGATCTTGCTCTGCCAAATTTTGGCCTTGGCTTGAAGGGCGTCAAGGTTCAGGTTTGTCGACTCAACCGATGACTCGGCCTTGTCGAGCAGCCTTCTGGTCTTTTCGGCGTTGGCGGCCTGCTGCTCATTCTTCTCCGCAAGCTCTTCCTTCAGCCCCTTCACCTCGGCCAAGTGCTTCTGCTCCATCTAGGCCATCAGCTTCTTCAACTGAGTCACCTCGTCTCGCTCCTTCTGGAGTTCGGATTGGTGCTTCTGTTCTTATTTGGAACAAACTACTTGTCAGCATCAAAAGAAATATCTTCAGCTGTCAGATTAATAAGGCAAGAAACTTACTCTCTGCCTTGCTGATATGCGAGTGGAGAGCCTCGATGGTGGACTGAGCAGAGGCTGTGAGAAAAGATCAAGAAGAGATTGAGAAGACGAACCGAAGAAAAATACACCGAATAAAGAAAGGACGAGTAAAACATTACCTTGGCCTTGGGTGTTAGTCTGCAGCTTCTCATACGCAAGTTCGAGCTTGCGATGCGCCATAACGAGAGCTTGGTGCACCTTGGTGCGCTCGTTATGCGTAAGCTGGGCAAAGTAAAAGAATAGTGAGCAAATAGAAATCAAGCTCCCAGACAGATAAGGAATGGTTCATATATGTGAGTTTACAGCTGAATAAGTTTCTTATCCGGCAGTAACCTCGAGGGCTAGGGATCGAAGTTCTAACATGTAAGTTTGGCATAAGGAAATAAATAGGGCTTAAGAGCTTACAGCCGAACAAGTTCTTCGTTCAACAGTAACCTCGAGGGCTAGGGATCGAAGCTCTAGCATACAAGCTTGGCGTGAAAATTTAAAGACTAAGTGATTATTGAGAGCTTACGGCCAAATAAGTTATTCATTCAGTAGTAACCTCGGGGACTAGGTGATATCTATAAAAGAAATACTCAACAATACAAAAGAGTAAGAAGTTACTTTACCTCGTTCACTTCGTCGGCACGGGCCATTAGGGATATGGCCTGCTGGGTCATGTCAGAGACGGACTTAGGGCCCAGCACCAGTTTCTTGCCGCTTCGAGTACTGACCTCTTGCTCGCCAGCTGCATTCCATGCCAAAGCACAAGGCTCAGCCGAACCAAGGCTTTTCCCGCTGAGCGTCCGAGTGAGAACTTCACCCGTTTTCAGGGTAGTCCCCACGTTGGCACGGGTCGCTGCAGCACTGGTGTGAAGGGCAACAGCCTTAGAGCTATCACCTGACCCGGCAGCCGCGGACTTGCCCGCTTTGATCGTTGAAGCAAGCATTGTTGCCAACGTCGAAGGCCGGATCTGAGGAGCAGAACTCGGAGCGCAGACCAAGGTTGTCTGCTTGGTGGTAGCTTTGCCGGATGAGGGGCGAGCCGAACCAGAAGCCTTGGATTGGCTCTGGCTCTTTGACAGAACAGAAGAGTGAGCAGGGTTGTTAGGAGGACAAAGAGAAGCCCCCTGACTGGGCTCAACAATTTTGCCGGCACCAAGATCAGAAAGTTGTTCATTCGCACCAGCAAGAGGGCTGGCGCCAGAGGAACTGGTGGTAGCAGTCTTCTCGGCACCAGCATTGTTGGCACCAAGATCAGGAAGTTGTTCCTGGCCAGCACCAGGGGCGCTAGCCGAGTGATCCACCAGGTCTGACTGACACTGAGAAGCGTGAGCCTCAACAGTGGGAGCCTCAACTCGGACGGGACTCGGCTCTGTCGAATCAGCTGGAGGAGGCGCAGACCTTAGCGGCGAGGCGATGCTAGAAGCATCCTGGTTCGCCGACAAAGGTGCGGCACTCAAAACAACAAGACATGTATAAGAGAACAAGAGTGACTAAAAAGAAAGAACAATGAAAGCAGAGTATAAAACTTACCCGGTGACGACTGGGTCACGGGTGACTCGGCGTGTGAATCAGCGCCCAGCGGCTTGGCGAGTCTCAGCCAGCATGGCAGCAGCAGATGCAACAGGAGCTACTAGAGTGGGCTTGCTCTTCTTGGCCGGCTGAGTGCTAGAGGAGGCTCCGCGTCACTTCGGCTTGGCGACAGGGATCTTGCCGACTCCGGCCATGGTGAGAGGAGGAGTGTCATGTACCTGGCCAGATGCATAAGTAAATAACAGGCTTACTCGGATAAGTTGGGAAACAAAGATCACAAGGCATGTACCTCCAAAATTGTACAATCATCATCCTCATCATCGTCAGACCAATCTTGTAAGGGGTTGCGAGATTGACTCTTACTCGAAGCTGAAGCAGCGGCAACATGCGGGATGGGCATGAAGCACTCCAGGTTAAACTCGACTTCGTCGGAGTCAGATCGATCCCCGTTATAACCGTAGGGAGGAATAGTACTGTCATCAACCTGGTGAAGAAGGTTCTGCGAGAGACAAACAAAATGAGTAACAAAAACTAGATTGAGAGTGGCAAAAGATCTAAAGCCGACTCGACAAGGAAAAGACTTGGAAAACTTACCCAGGGGACAGGCCTGACCCGGCTAAACGGAGGGCAACTCCAAGCCCAATCATCCGCCAAGTTCAGTTTGAAGACTGAGCTTACTCAGCGAGCGATGGAGTCCTAGGTGAGCTCCAAAGTGGAGTGCCGAGTGGGGTCGTGGGAGACACTCATGAAGCACATCTTGTGGCTCCTTGCTTGGATGGGGATTACCCGGCATGAGATGAAGGCACACATGAGGTCAGTGTCGACAAGATGAAAGTTTTCATCCGGCGACAACAACTTTTCCAGGATCGCATTAGCCTCGTTAACCGCAGCGTCTTGATCGCGCGGGTCAAGCTGCCAGAGCTTCTTGCTGGGGACCTCGTCCGAGAAAGGGGGGAGCCGGATGTTATCGGTGGACCCGCTGTTTGTGACATAGAAAAAAGGTCCTATTCCACTTCTTGCAAGAATCAAGCCTAGCAACCCGAGGAAAGACGGAGTCTCTCCTGGGCGTGATGCTAGCGGCACCGCACCGAGTCGGCTTCTTCTCGGCTCGAGGAACACCAGGATGGGGAACAACCTGAACCCTAAATCTAAAATATTTGGCCCATAGAAGAACTGTAGGCCAAATCCCGAGGTAAGCCTCGCAAGCAGAGATAAAGCAGGAAAGAGAGCCAATCGCATTGGCAGGAAGATGATGGGTTTGCAGGTGGAAAGTGGAGAGAAACGAGGAGAAGAAGGTGCTCACTGGAAGAGCGAAACCGCGCTCAAAGTGAGAAAGGAAAACCACCAGCTCATTAGCATCGGGTTTGGGTGAGATCTCACCGGCGGGAAGACGGCAATCCACTTGCAGCGGAATGCGCCTGGTGGAGCAGAGCTATTCCACCTCCTCGGTGGAGACCTCCGAGCCTTCCCAGCCGCCGCGCTCGCCGGCGGGAACCCCCTGCTCCTCCGCACCATCACCACCATCGCGAGCGTCCATGACCCTCACAGATTCAGTTTCCTCCGCTGTTGGAAGGGGTTTGGAAGAACACGGACCCGTGGTGGAATGGAAAGAGAAGTGGAGCAATTGCAGGGGAAAAATAGGAGGAAGAAGAAACCGCAAAGGGGGCGGTTTGATCTCTCAGGCGCAAGGAAGAAGAAGAGGCAAGGGAAAACTAAAGGGCGTGGGGGAGTGGAAACCCCCCAACCCCTACTTAAGGGCAGTAAAAACCCTGGTCATGGGATCCATCTATGGCGTGCGGCCAGCGGGTGGCCGTGTACCAGGCCGGGTAAGCCATTCAGCGGGCGCCACGTAGCCAGAGATACACGAAAAATCCCGTGCCACGTCATGAAAGGAAGGATAAGGGGCGCAGGCCGATGGGACTGCCATAGTGACGGGAATAATCAGCAAATGCTGGTCAACGATGCCGGAGTGGGAACAAAATTGGAGGCAAGTAATCATGATTACCAGTTGTCAGTGACTGAAGGACGCCGAAAATGACCCGGAATTGGCCAAAATGACTCGGCACGAGGAAAAAACGAGCCAGGAAGTCAAAGTGTGGATCCAAAAACTGTCAGACAGGCTCGGCAAGGTGCAAGATTGCGACAAATAAAGACAAAAATTAAGTTCCAGTCACATAAAAGGAACCTGGAGACGCCTAACAGCTTGAACTGCTAGACCTCACCAGCTTCGGGGACTAATGTCGGGGGGATAACCCCCGGTAGGGTCACGAGGGATGAAACATAGCATAGCTAGGTAAGCTCCGAGTGAAGAAAGAACCAGGCCGGGTAAGGACGGCACGGAGAGAGAAGCGTGTGCGGCCGACATATGAACTATGTTGGCCCGCATAAGACAAAGTTGTTAATCTTGCAGGAACCAACGAGCCGAGTCTTCTGAGGAAGGGTCGAGTCTAATAGGACGCATGGCACCTTTCCTAGTAAGGTTCAGGAGGGACCATGGTAAAGCATGGTCAAAAGAGAAGGGCGACGCCGGGTGACACAAAAGGAGCCGGGTGACGCCCAAATCAAGGGCTGACGTACAAAGTTACTGCATGACGCCAAAAGGAACAGGAGGAACGTACCAGAAGATTGTTAGCTGTCAAGATTTATGGACTGGGCCATTGGGCTTGGGGCAAGCCCATGACCCATCCCGCATAGTAGGGACCAGGATCCAAACAGTAAACCCTAGAACCCAAAGGGGTATAAGCTAGCTAGCGCTTCCTATATAAGGAAGGGAATAGCTGTAGTAGGAGGTTGGACCAAGTAGGGAACTAGTGCACCGAACTCTAGTTCATACAGCTCAAGGAGCACTTGTAATCCTTGATTGTCAATAAAATCGCTAAGTGTGGAGATTTCTTCTTGTTCTTCGTGCATGGCTCGACCGTGCACTCCCTTCCCGGTGACCACAAGCACCCATTCGGCCCCCCAACTTAAGCCTACCTATGCCATCTGTCGTGACACCACCACGACATCTACTAAACAAAATCGAATCCTTAAGTGTGTGTCCCTACTGTTCGTGAATTATGCAGACATGACCGAGACACTTCTCCGATCAATAACCAATAGAGGAATCTGGAAATTCATATGGCTCCCACATATTCTACGATTACTTTGCGATCGAATGAACCACTTACATACGATACCAATTTCCCTTTGTCTCGCGATAGTTTACTTATCCGAGGTTTGATCGTCGGTATCTCTGCATACCTAGTTCAACCTCGTTACCGATAAGTATTATTTTCTCATTCCCGTAATATGTGATCCCTTATGAGCCAGTCACATGCTTGCAATCCATCGAGAGGGCCCAAAGTATATCTATCTGTCATATGGATGGACAAATCCAACTCTTGATCCATGTGCCTCAACAAATACTTTCCGAACACTCAATGCCACCTTTATAGCCACCCAGTTATGGTGTGGTGTTTGATGTCATCAAAGCATCCTTCCGGTGATGGTGATTAGCATGGTCTCATGGTCGAAGGAATTAGGTTACTATGTATCAGAAAGCTTATAGCAAACGAACTATTGAAATGACTTGATCTTTATGCTACGCTTATCTATAGGGTTCCTCATCCCAGGGGTCGACGGAGGCCACCCGGTGGGATAACCCTTTAAACAGGGCGATGAACCGGGCCAAGAAAATAGAGCCGGTTATGAAAAACCGTCGTCGGCTGGCCGTCTGGCCGGCCTCGGGGGGTAAGAATTGGGTGGATCATTTTGGTCCACCGCCGAGGAAGCGTGTGGCGCCGTCGGGAAGGAGCGAGGAGGAAAACCGCGAGGTTCAAGAACTTAAGGAACAAGTGGCGCGAATCCCGCAGATCGTCCAAGACAACCTGACAATCTCCCTCACGTCCATCCTGCCTACCTTGGTGGAGTCAATAGCGAACTAGAGTGCGGGTGGTCGAGTAGGGCCGTGCCCAATTCCAAGCATGGTCAGCAGCCACTCAAACAACACGGCGCCGATGAATCAGGCGAACTACGTGTTCATGACTCCACTCGCTAGCACCACGGCTCCGCAAGTGTTAGTTACTCCCCCTGCCATCACCGCGGCGCCAGACATGTTGGTGGCCCCCCTGCCATCGTCGCGGCGGCACCGGAGCTCCAAGCACCCGGTAGGGAGAATACACCGGCGGCCAGCACCGCGCCATCAAGAAGCCCCTCTGTCTCTTGCACGCCCGTCGCCGTATGCGGTGCCTCGACATTAGCCGATCTCGACGCCATCACGGTAAACAAATTGCTTTACCGCCTTTCACGCCATCTATTACTCTTATGGCATCTCTGATGACGCCGTACATGTTTTCCGCAGACAGATGTTCCTTGCACTCTCTTATTCTACGTGAACAATGAGCTGAGGGATGTTGCCAAGGGTACCATCGTTCAACCCTTGCAGCGCACGTTCCACTCAAGGCCGATGCCACATAGCGTGCACAGGGTTAAAATTAGTCGGGTGCTAAGGGGCTGCTACGACCTGGAACCTCCCATTCAACCCCCAGGAGCGGATGAAGAAGAGCCGGCTGTCCTTAGAAGTTGCTTCGGCTTATTCTTGCAATGGACAAAGAGCATGATCCGTTTGGGGATGGCGGGGGCCATCACGCCATAGACAACAGCACCGCCTGTCGTGCTAGCGACAAGCGGTGGCAAGGCCCCCTTACCGCCCTCGCTGTCACTCCACGCGGTGGGTCGGATGATCATGTTGATGATATGCACATGGCGCAGGATCCGGCCAAGGACGACAAAGACTGGAATGATCACTTCTTCAACACTCAGTTTAGCAACAAAGACCTAGCTGGTGGCCCCACAGAGAAACCCACTATCAGCAAGCGTCTGTTTGGTTCTCAGGATACGCCTCCAGCTTGCGCCTTTACAGAGCCAGCTGATACAACCAACCGGCCCTTTATTCTAAGACCTGACACACTACATAGGGTGGGCGGTGCTCAGATTGCGGTGCCTGCCCGCTCTCCAAAAGGAAAAAAGGGCAGGAAAAGAAAATCTAGCAGCTCGAACCAGCCGGTGGCGTCAACTGTGAATCTGATTAGGTTTCGGGACGGGCCACCAAGACCCGAGGGTATTATGTGGAGGATTCATGTGGCGGGTGAGCCCATGCTACCTAAGAATTTGCGAAGGCTCGCCAGTTTGGAACTGCAGAGTGTGCATGACGGCGTGCTGACGATAGAGAAACGCCTTCTGCCGAAGAAAGATCCCTCGCACCCAGTATTCGTGGTTAAGGTGCGACCAGGCTTGGGCTTCGTCGATAATTCCCCTGTGGATCTGTTCTTCCTGCGGTTCGATGACATCTTCAATATGTTCCACCTATACCCGCTGCACTATACCATGGTCCGCCTGTTTTCTCTCAGCCTGGCCATGCAGATCATTAGAGAGAACACACCGGGCATCGCTATAGTGGACCCCTACTACATGCGTGACGGATGCTCTCACTGGCTATGCCTCGACGGAAGGCACCACCTTCGTGCGTACGAAGGTCAAGTTCGGTAGGCACGTCTTCAACCACGTAACAGAGTTCCCCTGCGTGAAGCAGCCGAAAAGCAGTAAGAAGGAAGCCTACTATGCACTCCATCACATGAGGCGTTCCTACTAGACCAGCAGAATTCTACGCTGCCAGATCATCTCAAACAGTGGGCCGAAGCAAAGGCCAAGATCACCGATTCAGATATTAGACAAGAGATGTATCGCATCTAGCAGCAGTTTGGGGCAATCATCTTTCGTGATGTCATGACTTCGGGGGGGGGGGGGGGTATCTTCTACGGAGGAAATATCCCGAATAACCGTGACATAGAAGATCGCCTAGAGATGCAGGGTGACTATAGGAAGTTCACGACGAGACAAGGCATCCTCCCGTTCCCTAAGCCGAGCCAGAAGGCTTGATGTTGGCCTAGTTGTAGTTCCAAACTATAGATGACCTTTGTGTGTGTGTGGACAAGTGTACATGCTACTACTTATCTTATTAGGTTTATGAATCATCGCTTACTTCTTTTGCTTATTATTATTATATATCAATCAATGCTTGGTTTTTTCTTACTCTTTGGTCCTTTGCTCACTTTGGTCCTTCTTTTTTCCTTACTTTATTAGTCTTTTTTCGAGAATAATGCCGATGATTGAAATGTCGTGGCGCACTATATATGTGAATGTGCTACGCCGGGATCGTGAGCCTTGTGATATGCACAAGTCCAGGTCTTGTGCATCCTACTTGGCTCACCGTTCCGTCGTAGCATATTCATGTGTCCAACGACCTACGTATATATATGAGGCATTCTTTTTGATTTACTTTGGTCTTTTTCGAGAATAATGCCAATGATTGAAATGTCGTGGCACAATATATATGTGAATGTGCTACGAAGGGATTGTGATTCTTGTGATATGCACAAGTCCAGGTGTTGTGCATCCTACTTGGATCATAGTTCCATCGTAGCATATTGATGTGTCCAACGACCTATGTATATATATATGAGGCATTCTTTTCGAGTTACTTTGGTATTTTTTGAGAATAATGCCAATGATTGAAATGTCGTGGCACACTATATATGTGAATGTGCTACGACGAGATAGTTAGCCTTGTGATATGCATAGGTCCAGGTGTTGTGCATCCTACTTGGCTAACTGTTCCGTCGTAGCATATTCCTGTGTCCAACGACCTAGCTAGTTATATATGAGGCATTCTTTTCGAGTTACTTTGGTATTTTTCGAGAATAATGTCGATGATTGAAATATCGTGGCACACTATATATGTGAATGTGCTGCGATGGGATTGTCCGCCTTGTGCTATGCACAGGTCCAGGTGTTGTGCATCCTACTTGGCGAACAGTTCCATCGTAGCATATTCCTGTGCCGAACAACCTAGTTATATATGAGGCATGCTTTTTGAGTTTGGTCTTTTTGATTTTGGAGTACTTTCTATAAGTGTATCTTCATATGCGACTTTAATTATACATGTTTTTTTAATCACCGGTTAATTATTATTGTCAACGTGCAGATGACGTGGTACGTCGTGTACAAGGGACAAGTTCCCTGAGTCTACGATGATTGGAAAGACTGCCGGAGACAGGTGCACCGTTTCAGCCGCAATAGCTACAAAGGGTACAACACTATGTCGAAGGCGGAAGCTAGATACACGCGCTATCTAGCGGGAGTTAGGACGAGGAACCGGATGAAGACCTACACCTTCGTCGCGGTGATCATGCTTATCGTCTTTTGTTGTTTATCCTGCGTTTGTGTCTAGCTAGTTTAGATGTCTAGGTGATCTTCCGAGCTCTAACTTGTTCGAGACACATGTATTCGCATGTCACCAACTAATTTGTAACTTGGTCGAAACAATGTAACTTATACTATGTATTCATGCATGAGACTTATCTATATGTATTTGTTTCAATCTTGTTTTGCAAATTGTGTATTTATATATATAATTGTATATCTTGTATCTGTGTGTATATCTGCCTGTAATATTGTATATAATCTGTATTGTATATCATCTATCTCTGAAATTAAAAAAACAAAAAAAACACCCATGGCGCACATGACCTAG
The DNA here is from genome assembly GCA_023614405.1 of Avena insularis. NCBI lineage: Eukaryota > Viridiplantae > Streptophyta > Magnoliopsida > Poales > Poaceae > Avena > Avena insularis. The sequence goes on along the minus strand of CM042687.1, from coordinate 317,656,739 downwards.
CTTTTGTGGCGCACTACATCTAAAGCGCACCTGCGCAGCTTAGTGGCGCACTGCAACTTGCGCCACAGAAGATCCAACGCGTAGCGCACCTGCCCACATAGCCGTGGCGCACTAGCAAGTGCGCTACGCCTATCTCGACATTTCAAGTAGGCGCACCAGACCATGCGGCCATTCCATGTGTGCCACAAACAGGCATTTTCCTAGTAGTGTGTCCATCATACCATTCTCCTAATGATATGATATTGTTGTTAAGAACATCTCAATGTTCATGATCAGGAAACCACGATCATCTATTAACCAACAAGCTAGTATTACAAAGAGCCTTTACCAGGGACTCTAATTTAGTTTACAAATCACACAAGTATTAATGTTTCCGGTTAATACTATTATAGCATGAATGCAAACATTTATCATAAACACAAAGATATAATAATAACTACTTTTATTATTGCCTCTAGGGCATATCTCCAATTGTCTTCCACTTGCACTAGAGTCAACTAATCTAGATTACATGGTAATATACCGAACAACCATGGCGGTTTGGTGATGGTCATGTTTTGCCCTCGAGAGAGGTTTAGTCAACGGATCCACCACATTAAGATCTGTGTGTACTTTGCAAATATTTATGTCACCATCTTGGACATGCTCTCGAATAGCGTGAAAACACAGCTTGATATGCTTGAGCTTCTTGTGTGACCTTGGTTCTTGCGCATTGTCTATGGCACCCATTTTATCACAATATATAGACATTGGGTCCAGCGCACTGGGAACCACACCAAGCTCTGTAATGAACTCCTTCATCCATATCGCCTCTTGTGAAGCCTCCAAAGAAGCTATGTATTCTGATTTAGTTGAAGATCTCGCCACAACGCTTTGCTTTGCACTCCTCCAGCTATCTGTTGCACCATTCAAAGTAAATATGTATCCAGATTGAGATTTAGAATCATCCGGATCGGTGTTCCAACTAGCATCGGTGTAACCATTAACAACAAGTTGTTCATCACCTCCATAAGAAAGAACCATATCCTTAGTTCTTCTCAAGTACTTAAGGATGTTTTTGACCGTTGTCCAATGATCCACTCCTAGATAACTTTGATAACTGCTAGTCAAACTAACAGCATATGCAATGTCGGGTCTAGTACATAGCATGGCATACATGAGAGATCCTATGGCCAAGGCATAGGGAGTCTTACTCATCCTTAATCTATCTTCTACCGTTGCAGGACTTTGAGTTTTACTCAAGGTCGTATTGGGCAACATGGGCAAGAACCCTTTCTTGATAACTTCCATTCCAAATCTCTTGAGAACTTTGTCCAAATATGTACTCTGTGACAATGATATTTATCACATCCCAAAATTTTCCAAATTTTGAAATGTGAAAAATAAATAAACAAAAGAATTAATTGTTGAAATTTAGGGTGAAAAGAAAATTTTATTTCTAATTGGAAACATCAAAACCCTTCTTGAACAAATTTGAATAAAATGGAATCGAACAAATTTCAATCAAGTGAAATGCATTCATCAATGAATGTATCTTGAAATTTAAACACTTGGAAAAACAAACCAAAACCCTAAAACCCTAATGGAAGAAAATCATTTACAAGATCTCTCTAAGACTATGGATTTTATCCATATAAAAATTCATCAACAAACATTATTAAATGATCAAAAATGATAAATAAAAACATTATAAAAGCATAGAAATTGGTTTAATTAAGTTTGGATCCATGGATAAAAACTCATGAACTTAATAAGGTTAAAAGAAATATTTTCCAAGACTAATAAAGCTCCTATCTAAAATCCATACTAAATCATGAGCAAAGTAATCTTAAAAGGATTTAAAAAGATAAACAAAAATTAATAAAATCATACAAATTGGAATCACCAATTTTGGATCTATAAATAAGAAGATGTGGATTTTATAAGATAAAGAAAGAAATAAATAAATAAGGAATATCTAAAAGCCAAATTAAATCTTGGCCAAATCCTTAAATAAATAAATTGAAAGTTTATTGATTAATAAAAAGGAATAAAACATTATTTCAATAAAATCATAAGGATTGAACAATATCCTATTTTATTTAAATAAAGACAAATTGCCTAAACTAAATAATTAATAAATCACTAGGAAATTATTTAGAAGACAATTTAAACCTTGAATTAAATCCATAAGCAAATGGAACAAAGATAATCCAAATCCAAATAAATAAAGGGATAAAGAATATTCAAATAAAATTATATGGCATTAACCAAATTCAATTCTATTTGAATAAAGACAAATGCCCAATTTAAATGATTGATTAAATCATGAGTAAATAATAATTGATAATAGTCAAAGTGAATAAAAAAGTTATCTAATTGACTTAAAAATAATAAAAGAATTATTTGAAGAAATAAAATGGATTGGAACAAGAAATAAATCTTATTTGAAATAAAGAAAAATGTCTAAATTAAATAAATAACAAACCATATGAGAAAGTAATATTCTAAAAATGGATTATTTAAATACATTATTAAATGAGATTTAAACCTACTGAAAAGTTTTAGGAAAGGTTTGAAAAAAATCTGAATTAAAAGTGAGCTTTTGAAATCATATTAAATATTACTTGAAAATAAAGACAAAATACCTTTTAAATAAATATTGAATCACATTGAAATATTTTGAGTTATTCCAATTGGACTTTAAAATAATTTGTTAAACAATATTAAAATATACTGAAAGTTTAGAAAAAGATTTGAAAAGAAATCTGAATTTAAATGAGGTTTGAATTCAAAATAGAAAATGAAATCAGAAAAAGAATAAGAAAAAAAAGTGAAACAGACCCATCCCAGAAACCCTAGCCCATCAGGCCCAGTAGCCAGCCCACCTCTCTCCTCCCCCGCGAAGCGTTTTCTCACCCGCGGACATACCCCCTCACTCGCTGGCACCTCGGTCGCACGCAACTCAGTGCCAGCTCACCGTCGTCTTCAACGTCCACTGACCCCGCCCCTCACCTAGCTGCCGTTTTCTGGCCGTGGTTAATCCGCTTCAATTCGCATCAATGCCGACTTCAATCTCTCCAGAGACCACGCCCTACTAAACGCCTGTCTCCCCTCTCCCTTTCCCCTCACTTACCCCTCCCTCTCTGCCTCCAGGCTGCCTGAATTCCTCGCCCAAGCACCCACTGCTCCGATGAGCTTCCCGACCGATTCCGGTGAGCACGACCCTCCCCACTGCACCTGGATTCCACTAACTAGCTCGCCAACACTATGCGCATCTGCTGATAGTCCGGGCTTTCCCGTACGCGTCCCATAGGCTCGACAACAACCACACCCGAACACCGCCATCGTCTACATCCGCTCCGGCGACCCGTACTGGTAAACCTCGACCGAGTTTTCCCCTCTCTTTGATCCTCCTGTATTCGCCTCTCCCATACGCATCTAACTCCGCCGTTTTCGTGTCCTAGCGCGCCTTGCAGCCTCGTCATAGACGACGCCAGAGCAAGCCCGTCGCCAGCCGCCACTCCGGTGAGAAATTGATGTCTCGTCCGTGCGCCCCTTGGACTACTGCGACCACATCGAGCATCAGCCCGTCACCGCGAACCTGGTGAGCAATGTCCCCCTCTCTGTCACTTCCTGTAGCCGCCGCAACACCGTAGCGAGAGTGCCGCCGCCACGCGTCAGATGCCAGCGCCGCCAGTTCTTGGTCGATGCGCTGAGGACCGTCAGATCTAGATCGTAGCGATGCAATAGAATGACTTAACAAAGAGGTACGAGCTAATCCGCACCATGCAATCTCACTTAGATCCAACGGCTGTAGCTGCGCAACCCACATGAACCGGTACGTGCCAGTATGAAATAGAAACGTGGCCAGCTCTTATTTTAAAAACATAAATAGAACTATTAGATGTTTAGATTTGATAAATTCATAACTTTATATCTACGCGTCAAAATTTTACAAATTTTATATCATTGGAATCAGTAAAAAGAATACTATCCAACCATACCCTTTGTTTAGTGTTTTTCTTCCGTAAAAGTAGATGTTTTTGCAGAAACATTATTAGGTCTATTTTGAATATAAAATTTATTCTAAAAATGTTTTTAGGGTAAAATCTTTTGTAAATGTTTTTTTTGAACCTACTGACCATAAAAACCAACCTTTGGATGTAAAAGTATATTTTGTGACACTTAGGAATTATTCCTTTGAATAAAGGCATTTCTAGTAAAATAAAATTATTGCTTTGATTTAAAAATGGTTTTGAGTGAAACCTTTTGAAAATAGATTTGTTTTAAAACACGTTAACCCTAAATATTAATATTGGTGTTTAAAAAATTGTCTAACACTAGAAATAATTCTTTGAATAAAATCATTTCTAGCAAAACAAAAGGGATTTAAATGGCCACTTTCACTAACTTATTTTCAAATGACCTTGCCACTTTTATAAATGACCAATAGATGTTTTAAAATGTTATAACCTATTAGAAACCACCTTTCCAAATAAAACATTCTTTTGCATGCTTGCATGCATTGTTTTGTTTTCTTTATTTTATGTGGTGAATTGTTTGAATGCTAGCTTGAATTTGTGCCTTGAATTGAATGGTAGTGAAATTTTAAGAGTGTGACATTTGCAAGAGCAAGGAGTGAACATATATTCTCTACTAAAAAGGCAAGTGGTGCTACATACTTTTGTCCTATTATTTTCACTATGCATTAGTGATGTTTTAAGTAGGACTTGCATGGAATTTTTACTAAGTAAACTATGCCATGGGAAATCCTAGTAGATGATTCCTTAGTAGAATTTTCCCTAAGTTACGATTCTTTCTACTATTATGCTTAGCCTAGCTAGTAGAAAACAAGGGTGGATTATATTCATGCTATGAAATATATCTAAGTCTGTGACTTGTGTTTTGTTTAATAAAACAACTATGTGAATGAATCACCTGGGTGGAATGGTGTGAATGGATTTATGTTGAGTGGTTACCCCAAGGGAAATACCTGGTGTATCTCACTTGTGGAATGCCACCCAGGAACAAAGAGATTTGAGATGTCAAATGTTGAGAAGCTTCAAGTGCATCCACATGGCGATATGGGCTCTGCCTGGATCATATAGGTTGCAATAACATAGCCAGATGGACAGTTAGTGGTAGGGGTGATAGGTTTGGAGCGCGTCCATTTTGGTCTAAGGGAAGGCTTTTGAAAGATGCTGTCTCGATGCATGTCGAGTCTTGTGGGGAAAGTGCACCACCTCTCGAGAGAGTAAAATCAAAGTACTTAGCCGTGTCCCTGTGTGAGACCCTGGTGCATGGCTCAATAGTATTGATAGGAAACCCACACCAACAAGTTGCAACTTCTTTTCCGGAAGCTCATTCGAAAAGAACTCTAAGGTTAAGCGTGCTTGGCCTAGAGCAATTCTAGGATGGGTGACCGACCGAGAAGTGGGTATCGGGTGCGCACGAGTGAAGACAAATTGCACAGAAAAGACTAGTGTTGGTCTGTGGGGTTAGTCTAGAGATCCTATTGAGCTGACAGAAGTGACAGCCGTCGGTCCGGAGTGACCGGGGGTGTCACAGAGTGGTATCAGAGCTGACCCTCGCGGTTACATGGGCGTGTGCGGGTCAGTGGCGGACATGTGTAGCATGGCGCCTGTGGCCCGGAGTGGACATGGCATGGCAATGTGCCGGCACTGGATGCACAGACGTGTGCCAATAGGGGACGTTCCTGGATTGTGGTTGATCGACGAGGATGTCGATCTTCTAAGGGTGGGTGTATGTGAGACCCTGGTGCATGGCTCAATAGGATTGATAGGAAACCCATACCAACAAGTTGCAACTTATTTTTCGGAAGCTCATTCGAAAAGAACTCTAAGGTTAAGTGTGCTTGGCCTAGAGCAATTCTAAGATGGGTGACCGACCGGGAAGTGGGTACCGGGTGCGCACGAGTGAGGACAAAGTGCGCAGAAAATACTAGTGTTGGTCTATGGGGTTAGTCTAGAGATCCTATTGAGCTGCCAGAAGTGACAGCCGTTGGTCCGGAGTGACCGGGGGTGTTACACCCTGGCAATGGACAATTTGAGCATCAAGACATGGAATCTATCAAGGATATCCTCATCCCAATTTCTAAGTTAACTTGTGGTTGAACAAGGGTTAAAGGTTAACCAATTTTATTGGTTGTTCCTTGGGTGATTTTGATAAACAAAAACTTAGTCTTTTCGACTTATAAGGAAAACCTTATTTTGAGCAAATCAAGCCTAAGCTCCACTTAGCCAAATGCATATAGAAGATAGATACCACTACTCTACCATAATATCACTTTCCAATAGAATTCAAATGTATTGACCCTTTGGCTGTAACTTATTATGTTGCAGGTTTGTTTAATGTTAGTGAAGTGTGTTGAATAGGATTACAAGTCTACAACCAACATGATTGCCTGTGGCACTTTGAAGATGAAGGACTCCATGCTATATAGATATTTCTGCTGCATTGTAATGAGATAGCCAAATGAGCTATGTAAGATGTAATGAATTATTTTATTCCTGGTTATAAAGTTGTACTATGACCTTTGTTTCTTGATATTACATCTTAAATTGTGGATGCTAGCTATTGATCCAGGGACTAGCATTGTAAACACAGGGATCTCTACCTTATTAAAGGTTGGTACCTCTTACCATATTAGGCGTCTTAATCTATCTCTATAAATCTTTATGCCTAATATGTAAGCTGATTCGCCAAGATCTTTCATTGAAAACTATTATTCAAATAATCCTTGACACTATTAAGAAGGTCTACAGCATTCCCAATCAACAATATGTCGTCTACATATAGTTTAGGAATGCTAAAGAGCTCCCACTCACTTTCTTGTAAATACAAGCTTCTCCATAAGTTTGTATAAAACCAAAGTTTTTGATTACCTTATCAAAATGTTGATTCCAACTCCGGGATGCTTGCTTCAATCCATAAATGGACCGTTGAAGTTTGCATACCTTATTAGCATCTTTAGGATCGACAAAAACTTTGGGTTGTACCATATACAACTCTTCATCAATGTCTCCATTGAGGAACGCCGTTTTAACATCCATCTGCCATATCTCATAATCATAATATGCAACGATTGCTAACAAAATCCTCACAGACTTTAGCTTTGCTACCGGTGTGAAAGTCTCATCATAGTCAACTCCTTGAATTTGTAGAAACCCTTTTGTGACAATTCGAGCTTTATAGACAGTAACATTACCATCAACATCTATTTTCTTCTTGAAAATCCATTTATTCTCGACAACCTTCCGGCCATCCGGTAAGTCCACCAAAGTCCATACTTGGTTTTCGTACATGGATCCAATCTCGTATTTCATGGATTCTTGCCATTTATTGGAATCTGGGCTCATCATCGCTTCCTCATATGTCACAGGGTCATCGGTGTTGTCTACCAACATGACACTCATAACGGGATCATACCAATCAGGAGTGCTACGAGTTTTCGTTGACCTGCGAGGTTCCGTAGTTACTTCAACCGAAGTTTCATGATCAACATCATTATCTTCCTATTTTATTGGTGTAGGCGCCACCGGAACTACTTCCGGTGTTGCGCTACTCTCAAGTCCAAGAGAAGGTTCAACAACCTCGTCGAGTTCTACTTTCCTTCCAGTCACTTCTTTCGAGAGAAACTCCTTCTCTAGAAAGGATCCATTCTTGGCAACGAAGAGTTTGCCCTCGTATCTATGGTAGAAGGTATACCCAATAGTTTCCTTCGGGTATCCTATGAAGATGCATTTTTCCGCTTTGGGTTCAAGCTTGTCGGGCTGTAACTTCTTTACATAAGATTCGCAACCCCAAACTTTAAGGAATGACAATTTAGGTTTATTCCCAAACCATAATTCATATGGTGTCGTTTCAACGGATTTAGATGGTGCCCTATTTAAAGTGAATGAGGCTATTTCTAATGCATAACCCACAAATGATAGCGGTAAATCTGTAAGTGACATCATAGAATGAACCATATCTAAGAGAGTTCGATTACGATGTTCGGACACACCATTACGTTGTGGTGTTCCTGGCGGTGTCAATTGTGAAAGTATTCTGCATTTCTTCAAATGCTCGCTAAACTCGTAACTTAGATACTCACCTCCACGATCATATCGTAGAAATTTAAGCTTCTTGTTACGTTGATTCTCTACCTCACTTTGAAATTCCTTAAACTTCTCAAAAGTTTCGGACTTATGTTTCATGAAATAGATATACCCATATCTACTCAAGTCATCTGTGAAGGTAAGAACATAACGATAACCATTACGCGATGCTACACTCATTGGGCCACACACATCGGTATGTATGATTTCCAATAATTCCATAGCTCGCTCCATCATACCAGAAAATGGAGTCTTATTCATTTTACCCATCAGACATGCTTCGCATCTTTCAAGTGATTCGAAATCAAGTGATTCAAGAAGTCCATCGGAATGGAGTTTCTTCATACGCTTCACTCCAATGTGACCAAGACGATAATGCCACATATAGGTCGAGTTATCGCTCAATTTCAAACGTTTAGCTTCAATGTTATTAATATGTGTATTACTACAATCAAGATTCAACAAGAATAGACCATCTATCAAAGGTGCATGTGAATAAAACATATTACTCATATAAATTGAACAACCATTATTCTCGGACTTAAACAAGTAACCATCTCGCAATAAACATGATCCGAATATAATGTTCATGCTCAACGCAGGCACCAAATAACAATTATTTAAGTATAAAACTAATTCCGATGGTAGATGAAGAGGTAGCATGCCAACCGCGATCACATCAACCTTTGATCCATTTCCAACGCGCATCATCACCTTGTTCTTTGCTAGTTTCCGTCTATTCTACAGCACCTGTTTCAAGTTACAAATACGAGCAACCGAACCAGTATCAAATACCTAGGCACTACTACGACTACTAGTGAGATACACATCAATAACGTGTATATCGGATATACCTTTCTTCTTGATGTTGCCGTTCTTTAAATCCGCCAAGTACTTAGGGAAATTACGCTTCCAGTGACCTTCTCCCTTGTAGTAAAAGCACTCAGTATTAGGCTTAGGCCCAGCCTTGGTCTTCTTCGCCGGCGCGATAACTTTCTTACCGCCCTTCTTGAAGTTTCCCTTTTTCTTAGACTTGCCTTGCTTCTTGAATTTGGTGGTCTTATTGACCATCAACACTTGGTGCTCTTTCTTGATCTCCACTTCCGCGGACTTTAACATGGAGAAGATTTCGGGCAACGACCTGTCCATGTTTTGCATATTGTTGTTCATCACAAAGTTCTTGTAACTTGGTGGTAGTGATTGGAGGACACGGTGAATCCCCAAAGAATTAGGAATTACTATACCCAAGCTTTGAAGATTTCTTGTGTGCCCAGACATCTTAAGCACGTGCTCACTAATGGAGCTGCCCTCTTCCATCTTGCAGTTAAAGAACTTTTCAGAAGCCTCATAACTCTCAACTGCCGCGTGAGCCTCAAATATCATTTTGAGTTCACGAACAATATCATGTGGGTCATGGTTCTCAAACCTTTTCTGAAGCTCCGATTCCAAACCGTACAAGATAGCACACTGAACTATGGAGTACTGATTCTTCTGAGTGAGGAAAACATTTTTCACCTCATTGGTAGCATCAGCTTCAAGTGGTTCACCCAGCGGTGCATCCATCACATAGGTCAAATTACCAGCATTGAGGACAATCCTCAAGTTGCGGAGCCAATCCGTGAAGTTGCTTCCATTGTTTTTCAACTTTTCTTTCTCTAGGAACGCATTAAAATTGATGGTAGGGGTCGCCATTGATCTACAACATATTTGCAATAGTTTAGACTAAGTTTATGACAAATTGAGTTCTAATTAATCTAGGTGAACTCCCACTCAAAACAATATCCCTCACATTGTTTTAGTGATCACACAAACCAAATCCACCACATCAAAATTGATCATCACGAGAGATGATGTAGCTTCAATGGCGAACAATCAACATGTTCATCATATCTACTATATGACTCATGCTTTACCTTGCGATGATCTGTGTTCCAAGACCATGTATGTACATGCTAGGCTCGTCAAGATCAAACCTTATCTTCCGCATGAGCATATCTGGCTTGCTCCCGTTGTATACACTCGCAGAATCTAACACACCTGATCATCACGTGGTGCTTTGAAACAACGAGCTTTAGCAACGGTGCTTACTAAGGATGAAAACTTTATAACTTGATATTTTTGTGAGAGGGATCATCTTATAATGCTACCGTCATGAACTAAGCAATACAAGATGCATAAAAGGATTAACATCACATGAAATTCATAATATGTGATATGATATGGCCTTTCTTCTTGTGCTTCCGATCTCCATCTTTAAGCACGAACATGATCTCCATCATCACCGGTATGGCGTCAAGGTCAATGGCGCCGCTTCATGGTTGTCGTCCACCAGCATCAACTATTACAACTACTTTGAATAATAGACACGCAGGTCTTAACGAAATTAAAAAGACAACCATATGGCTCCTGCCGGTTGCCGACTAACAATAAGGAACATTGCATACATCACATATAATCACAATCATGGCCATATCACATCACAGCACACCCCTACAAAAACAAAGTTAGACGTCTCTAATTTTATTTGCATATTTTACGTGGTTTGGGGGTTTCAATAAGTGTCGTTCTAACTTACGAACAAGAACCACAATGTTGATGCTTGAACTATCAAGTGCCCGTTGTAAATTGAATCTATATTATGATGGGAGAGACAGGCACCTAGAAAGCCACTTATGCAATACAAGTTGCATGTCAAGCGTGGAGCAAGTCTCATGCACGATGTCATGTAAGGTTTGCCCGGGCCGCTTCATCCCATCATACCGCAAGATGCAAAGTACATAAAAAGCAATTGATAATAAAAGCACCACCGCCCATAATGACCATTGTGTTCTACTCGTGCAACAGATCTACATATAGACACGACTCTGATACCACTGTAGGGGTTCGTAGCATGGAAAACAAAAAATTTCTACCGCATGCACACAAACAAGCTAAGATCTATCTACTAGATTGTAGCAACGAGTCGATTAGAGTACTCACCCTCGAAGATTCCAAAGCGGTTAACGAGAGCATATTCTCGTCGGTGATGTAGTCGTACACTTGCCGATCTCAAGATCGTGTAGACGATCCTTCCGGCGCTGCGTTCCGGCAGTGCTTCCGCAGTCGGTCACACGTTCGGTACTCGATGAAGACCTTCCTCTCCCTTGTTCCAGCAGGTAGCGGAGGTTGTAGTTCTCCCCTCGTGATTCCGGTAGCACGACGGTGTGGTGTCGGAAGTAGAGGCAAAATCCTGCAGGGCTTCGCCTAAGCCGGAGCAGGTTATGGTGGATCTAGGGTTTCCGGCGATCTATGTTTAGAGGGCCGGAGAGGAGGAGGAGGTGGAGTCAGCGGCAGCTAGGGCGACGACGATGATCCGACGATGGCGTGGCGGCGACGGCAAGTGGCGGCAGCAGCAAGCGGCTTGGGGGGAGGGCTGGTTGTAGTCTCTTGGGGCAACCCCTCCCCTATATTTATGACTCTTTCCTTCTTCCACTAGGAAACCATTATTCCAGTTTGACTTTTCAAACCTGTCTTTTGACTTGCAATTTGGAGCTTAATTCGTCTCTTGCAAATTCCCAACCAAGTGACCTAGGACATGATCCAATCATTCCATTTAACCATGACACATTCATGAACCATTCCCTTCCGGTCCGGTGAACCTTCTAGACCCTTCTAGAACCTCTCCGATGAAAACATCAAAATCATTCCCGAATTCTGGAATTGGACTTTCCTTATATGAATATTATTCTCCGAACCATTTCGGATCTCCTCGTGATATCCCGGATCCCATCCGAGACTCCAAACAACATTCAGTCTCCCTACTTACATTCCATATCTACTAACAACATCGAATCCTTAAGTGTGTCTCCCTACGGTTCGTGAATTATGCGGACATGACCAAGACACTTCTCCGATCAATAACCAATAGAGGAATCTGTAAATTCATATGGATCCCACATATTTCTATGATTACTTTGCGATCAAATGAACCACTTACATACGATACCAATTTCCTTTGTCTCACAATAGTTTACTTATCCGAGGTTCGTGAATTATGCGGACATGACCAAGACACTTCTCCGATAAATAACCAATAGAGGAATCTAGAAATTCATATGGATCCCACATATTTCTATGATTACTTTGCGATCAAATGAACCACTTACATACGATACCAATTTCCTTTGTCTCGCAATAGTTTACTTATCCGAGGTTTGATCGTCGGTATCTCTGCATACCTAGTTCAACCTCGTTATCGATAAGTATTCTTTTCTTGTTACCATGATATCTGATCCCTTGTGAGCTAGTCACATGCTTGCAAACTAATTGGATGACATTCCACCGAGAGGGCCTAGAGTATATCTATCCCTCATATGGATGGACAAATCCCACTCTTGATCCATGTGCCTCAACAGATACTTTCCGAACACTCAATGCCACCTTTATAGCCACCCAGTTACGGTGTGGTGTTTTATGTCATCAAAGCATCCTTCCGGTGATGGTGATTAGCATGATCTCATGGTCGAAAGAATTAGGTTACTATGTATCAGAAAGCTTATAACAAACGAACTATTGAAATGACTTGATCTTTATGATATGCTTATCAATAGGAGTATGTCCATCATACCATTATCCTAATGATATGATGTTTTTGTTAATAACATCTCAGTGTTCATGATCAGGAAACCATGATCATCTATTAACCAACAAGCTAGTATTACAAAGAGGCTTTACCAGGGACTCTAATTTAGTTTACAAATCACACAAGTATTAGTGTTTCCGGTTAATACTATTATAGCATGAATGCAAACATTTATCATAAACACAAAGATATAATAATAACTACTTTTATTATTGCATCTAGGGCATATCTCCAACAGGTGAGATTTGTGGTAGTCGTTGTAAGAGAATGTAAAAGAAACACAAAATAGTTGAGGAACCACTTGAACCTGCTGTAGATCCTAATAGTATATCTGTCTCTGATGCTGAAACTGAGAGTGGTAATGATAAAAATGATGCTCCTGATAAGGAGGAAGTTGAGGAAGAACATGATAAGCACACTAGGAACACTAGGTACACTAAGGAAGATTTTATTGCTAAGAAACATAGTAGTGAGAGAGAACCTTGGGTGCAGAAACCTATGCCTTTTCCAGGTAAGAAACACAAGTCAGATGAGGAAGAACACTACAACAAGTTTTGTGAGTGGATGAAGCCTTTATTTTTGAAAATTCCTTTGACTGATGCTATTAAATTTCCTCCTTATTCAAAGTATATGAAGGATACTATCTCTAATAAAAGGAAGATCCCTAATGAGGAGATTTCTACTTTGCTTGCTAATTATTCCTTCAATGGTAAGGTTCCAAAGAAACTTGGTGATCCAGGTATACCAACTATTCCTTGCTCTATTAAAAACAATTATGTTAGAACTGCTCTATGTGACTTGGGAGCTGGAGTTAGTGTTATGCCTTTTTGTCTCTACAAGAGACTCCAGCTAGAAAAATTGATACCAACTGATATATCTTTGCAAATGGCTGATAAGTTAACTACTATTCCTATTGGTATATGTGAGGATGTTCTTGTTCAAGTAGCTCATAATTGCTTGGTTTTAACTGATTTTGTTGTCCTTGAAATGCCTGAAGATGATAATATGTTTATTATTCTTGAGAGGCCTTTTCTTAATACTGCGGGTGATGTCATCAATTGTAATCAAGGAAACGTAAATTTTAATATTAATGACAAAGAGGATACTGTCTATTTCCCCAAGAAGGTTGCTAAAAGCTATTGCCTGAATTCCATTGAAAATATTGAGAGCATCAAGGTTGGAGAAATATATTGTCCCATTCCACAAGAAAAGTTTTAAAACTATTATGATTGGGACCATTGCTATCAAGTATGAGGTAACATAATCACCTTGTGGAATGCAAAGTTTTGTTTCATATAAGATTGTTTTGGTAACAAGACTTGATCAACCTTGTTAACAAAAGGATTTTATTGAACAAAACAATGTTTTCACTGTTGTTATTCTTGCTTTCTTTTATTTTTCCCCTCCCTAGTCTTTTCCTTTTATTTTGCTAGCTTTGGTTTTGTTAGTTGTTTGCTTGTTAGAGTGCCTTAGAACTTCTGTAGTTTGGTTTTAGGTTTGCTTTTGCTTGTTCTAAAAAACATTGTTTCTGCGAGAAAATCAATTTTCATACCCTGAAAATTGGCCAAAAATAAAGTTTCCCCAAAAATCCCAAAAAATTCAAAATAAATTTTTCCTCGAAAAAAGGGGAAGAGGGACACCTGGAGTGACCCAAGGGGCCACCCCAGGCCACCACACCCCTGGTGGGCGCGGGCACACCCTAGGTGGCGCCTGGGTGGGGTGTGGCCCACCTGGGCCCCTCCAAGGTGCCTCCTCCCAGCCATCTTCTTTCTCTCTCCCGGAAAACTTTCTCAAGCTCTAGTTCCTACTGTTCTTGCTCGCGATTTTCGATCTCCTTGCTCAGTCCATCTTTGTTGCTGATTTTTGGAGGGATTGCTCCTTGGTTTGTGCCTCCTCCACTTTTCCTATTAGATTTGTGATTGGTAGATTGTATCTTGAGTATTTTGCTGCTATAGGTAACAGGTTGTGTGAGCTTGCATGCTTGTTATATTCTTAGAGGTTTCATTTTGATGCATGTGTATCCCTCTAGCAAGTTCCTATAGTAGTTTCTCATCATTTATCAACTTGGAAATCACTTGGTTTGATGTTTGTCTAAAAATTTCAGAAAAAAGAGGTCATGGACAACCACACATTTGGTGAAATATTTGAGAGTGATGTACCTAGAAGGGCAACGCCTTCGAGATCATCCTCCCGAGCTAGGCCCTCATACAATGAGGATCTCATTACACCGCGATTTGGCGATGAGGGAGATGAGGGGGATGCTCACCCTTCCACCTTTCCTTGCCTAACCTTTTTGCGGGCTGCTGGGATTCTTGATGATTTTATGACCTTGGTTCGGAGGGTTGGACTAACAAGTTATATGTAGGATGAGAGCGTGCAATATGCTACGGTCACTAAAACATTTGTGGAGAGTTTTTCTTTTACTAACAGCATGTTCAAACCATATGTGTCTTTCAAAATTTATGACAGGCCTTACAACATGACATTGAAGAAATTTTGTGAGGCCCTAGGACTTGGTACAGCTGAGTCGGCAAAGAAGATTCCATCTCAACCCGCTGATTTGTTGGAGCTCTACCACGGGATAACCAATGATGATGACCGTAGAGCCCAACGGGGAAAGATAAGAAATATTCAACTCCCAGCCATCAGGTACTTTGCTTACTATCTTGCCACTAGCGTTCTTGGTAGGGAGAACACTAATAATATTTCCAACTATCATTTGGCCTTCATAGCTGCTGCGCTCA
Organism: Avena insularis; assembly: GCA_023614405.1. Taxonomy (NCBI): domain Eukaryota; kingdom Viridiplantae; phylum Streptophyta; class Magnoliopsida; order Poales; family Poaceae; genus Avena; species Avena insularis. Next base: position 317,641,272 of record CM042687.1, on the reverse strand, counting down.
ACAATGAAACTAAGTACAATCTTGGTTCTATCATTGCTCGTCGCTTAGCTGCTAAGGGACCCATTTATGGGGGAATTATTGTTGCACGTGTTGTTGCTGCCTTGGACCTTGCTGTTGATCCAAATGATACATTTTTGGCTCCTTAGAGGCTTGATGTTGCTACCATGAAGGCACATCACTTTGTCACCACTGGATCTACCTTTGAGAGTTTGGTTTATAGAAAGCTGTTTATTGACGGGGAAGAGAGAGAGAGAGATCCCTCTCCCCCAAACCACTTTGTTCAGTATTTCTCAGGGACCTTTGTCCGCTCCAAGGAGGAGATGGCTGACAAGCTGCACATTCTTGTCTTCCATGGACACTATTAGGGGGACGCGCCCTCATACGACCCCTCTGTATACTACACAGGGGAGTCCTCGAGCTCGTACCAGGACGAGGGAGCCTCCTTGTCGTACTATGGAGGTGTACCTACTTGGTCACCGTGGAGTTGAGCTCCACTTAGGCCAAAAGCCTAATCTTGGGGGGAGGTATATCGACATCACACTCATCTATATATCATGTTTCGTCGGTTCTTTGTATATCCATTGTTTTGCTTTCTTTTTGGTTTTTGTTTCTTCTTTCTTAAAACACAAAAATACCAAAAATATTTTTGTTGTTTCTCTTGGTTTGTTTCTTTGCTTTTTAGTTTTGATTTGCCTTAAAGAAAAAACCCAAAAATATTTTGCTTTATTTGCTTGTTTTAAAAAATTCAAAAACACCAAAAATATTTGTTGTTCTTCTTTGGTTTTGTGAGTTCTTTGCAGGGTTCAGCCGTCCTCAGTGGATTTTGGTTTTCATGTTATTATTCAAGTCACACAAGTGAAGGGCAATAATGAAGATTAAGACAACTTGAGGTGTGGTAAGAGGCTGGTAACGAACTCTATGTGTTTTCATTTTTGTACATATACTCATCATTGCGAGCATGCTTAGCCTGTTCATGTAAGGTGTATGTTATTATGGATGCTTAGTAGTTCTTGATTGTTTGTGATTAGCTCCACCTTGCTAATAGTTTGTAGCATGTCATATGAATGTTTGCTTGCATTGTTTTATTCATATTTTGGTATGAAATTGTGGTATCCTCCTTTGAATGTTTCATGTGAATCGACTTGGCACATGCTCACGCATGCATATGACTAAACAATAGTCAGTAAGCCTCGATGATTTATTTTGCCTCAGAGTTCTTGTGTCACTTTCATGCCATAATTAGTCCTGTTTTGTTGCAAGAATGATTATGATAGTTATTGCTCTCTCGTTTGTCGCTCCCTCTCTATTGCTAGCCTTCACTTGCACCGAGTATGAGCTCTACTCGTGTTTCCAACTCCCCAAAACCAATATTGCCAACTGTGTCCACCATACCTACCTATTAACATCATATGCTATTTCAGTGCATATTCATTATGCCTTGTTTTCTTCCAAATAAAATGTTTGACTGCTTTGAGAAAGTTAGTTAGTAAATCTCCCACGAACTTGATGGCACACTTTATTTCTTGCACTTAATAATCCTAAACCATTGTGACCTGTCCATGAAAGTTATATGCTTGCAAATTATAGGTTGGGAGTTAGCAGAACCGTGCTGTCACGGGGAACACTTTCAACACTTATGGATACATATCCAGTTGATACCTTGCTCTTTTGTGTGCGGATGTCATCGGTGTGAAATAAAAGGGGAGCTTGTGAGTTCATGGAGTATATATATGTGTTAGAGAAATGCCTGGGCCGCTAGCCTAACCCATGCCTAATCATGGTGGAAACTTGAAGCATTACCATAGTGAGCATCTGTGAAGCATCCTCAATAAAAATCTATGCAAATAGTAAATAAAAAGATCGCTGAGATGTTCATTGTCTGCTTGCCTTGTCATTTTGATCACGGGATAGCTGCTGTATCATGTGCAAGGGTACCCTGTTGGCGGTTCTGTATGATATGCATGTATTTACAATGACAATAACTTACAGGTAACCAAAGTTGAGTAGCATGCGGAGCGGCCCTCGTACTCAAGGGACTTGGGATTTCCAGTTTATGGTCTATCAAGCATATAACTCATATTGGACCTCACTTTCACCTTAACCATATAAAGATGCCTATGATAGGGGAAATGAGATCTCAAAGCTAATGAGTACCTTACTTTGAGCATTTGGAAGCCTTTCAAACTTTTCAAAACCTTTTTCACTTCCTTGTTGAGTCACCACTTATTCTACGAGCACCTTCTTGAGAGCATAATTTTCATTCTTGTGTTTGTTCCAAAACTTGGTTAATTATGTCATTACTTTGATGCTTGTATCTCTGATATCTTTACTTCTAGTCTTCACTTGAACTTCAGAGGTGCCTTGGCATTCATATTGTGCTCTACAAACAAAGTCAAGCGAGATACTCATACCTTTTTGTGAGCATTGCAATTTTGCTTATGTTTATGTTTCATGCTACTTATTATTATTGAGTTGGTTTCTATTCATAGCTTGCAATGACTATTGAGTATACCTAGTTTCATACTTCTTATTATGAATGGTTTAAATATCTACTCCTGTGTTGAGAATATATACATCATATGAAGCAAATGGGTTCCTGGAAGTTCTTTTATCGCACTCAGTTTTCAACTGAATTGCTTGAGGACAAGCAATAAGCTAAGCTTGGGGGAGTTGATATGTCCAAAACATATCTACTTTCCCGAACACTTTTGCTATTGTTTATCCTCTAAACTTGTGTGATTTGGATACAACTAACACGGACTGACGATGTTTTCAGCAGAATTACCTTGGTGTCTAGTTTTTGTGCATAAAATCTATCAGGAAAAATCCCGGAAAATATGCCAAAAATCCTATTTCACCAGAAGATCCACGGAACCAGAGTACGAGACGGAGTGGAGGCTTGGGGGGCCCACACCCCTGCCAGGCGCGGGCGAGGCCTGGCCGCGCCTAGGGGGTGCGGGCACACCAGGCACCCCCTCGGCCTCCCTCTCCCTTTTCCAGAAAGAGTTCCGCGGCGCCGCCACCACCAGAAACAAAGATTCAGAACCAAAAACTCCGTTCTGGCACACTGCCGGGACGGGAATTTGGGGAGGATCATCTCCATCGTCATCACCAACGCCTCTCCATCAACCATCAATGTTTCCCTCATCCATGAGTGAGTAATCCCCCGATGTAGGCTATGGGGATGGTAGGGATTGGATGAGTTCTATCATGTAATCGAATAAGATTGTTAGGGAATAGTGCCTAGTATCTCTATTAGTGCTCTTTGACTTTGTTGCAACTTGTTGTGCTTAATGCTTGTCACTAGGGCCCGAGTGCCATGATCTCAGATATGAACTTATTATTGAATCATGATGATAGTATTGTTTGTGATCTTATCTACAAGTTGTGTACACATATCATTGTTCGGATCCAAAGGCCCCGAAGTGATATAAATTGGGACAACCGGTTGGAAACGTATCTATAATTTTTGATGCTCCATGCTTGTTTAGTATCTACTTTGCTTTACTTGTCCACACTTTCAGGTGATTTTTATATGTTTTCTGGTACTAACCTATTAACAAGTTGCAACAGTGCCAGATGCCTGTTTTCTGCTGTTTTTGGTTTCAGAAAAGTTAGTAAAGAAGTATTCTCGGAATTGGACGGGACAAACGTCAAATTCAATTACTTTCCATGGGGAACAAGAAGTCCAGAGGCCAGGAGGGCCAGACCCACCCCAGGCGCGGGTGGGCCCTGCCCCCCGCTTGCCTAGGGTTAGCTACCCTGGCCGCCGCCTCGGTCTCCCTCTTCGCCTATAAGAAGCTCCCGATGCAGAAACCCTAAGAACCCGATCAAATCTCCACGAAACTGTCTATAGCCGCCTCCACCATCGTCCCTAGATCGGGGGGATCTGAAGTTCTTCCCGGCACCCTGCCGGAGGGGAGATCATCCCGGAGGCCTTCTCTCCGGTATGATGCGTGAGTAGTTCCACCTTTCACTATGGGTCCATGTAGTAGCTAGATGGTTGTATCTCCTCCTTTGTGCTTTCATGTATAGATCTTGTGAGCTCCGTTCATGATCAAGATCTAATCTACTTGTAATCATGCATGTTGTGTTTGTGGGGATCCAATGGATATTGAGATTATTATGTTGGTTTGATTAATGGTTTTGTCTTTATGATTCTATCATGTCTGTGTTGTTTGTAATCTTGCATGCTCTCCGTTGTTAGTAGCTATCTTGGCCAAGTAGTTGCTAGTGACTCCAAGAGGGGGTATTTATGCTCGATAGTGGGTTCATGCCTCTAGTTTCCAAGGGAAGTGACAGAAATCTCTTCGGTAGTAGATGTGTTGTTGCCACTAGGGAGAAAACAACGGTCTATTGTTCATGGAACATGTGGACTGTTTACCTTACACACTTTGCTTAAAGCAGTTGTTTTTTGCTTGCAACTTAATACTGGAGGGGGTTCGGATGATAACATGAAGGTGGACTTCTAGTCATAGATGCAGTTGGATGGCGGTCTATGTATCTTGTTGTATTGCCCAATCGAATCTCATAGGATCTTTCCAACTAGTAATTGCATTGTTATGCCTTGATCAGTTCCTGTCAATTGCCCTACTGTAATTTGTTTACCCTTCATGCCGTGTTGTTTATCTAAGGAGAGCACCTCTAGTGAACTATGGACACCGGTCCAATCTTTACCATTGATACATCTTCCACTGTTACTTGTTTACTTGCTGCAAACCATTACCTTCCACACCATATGTTTAATCCTTTGTTATAGCAAACCGGTGAGCTTGACAACCTCATTGATTCATTGGGGCAAAGTATTGAGTTTGTGTTGTGCAGGTATCCGCGTTGCTTGAAACACCTGTGTGACGTTTCATTCCTCCTACTGGTTTGATAACCTCGGTTACTTACTGAGGGAAAACTTGATGTTGTGCTTCTTCACAACTTGCTCTTGGGGTTTCTCGATGAAGCACTCCCACTTGGACTAGCGCTGCATCAAGCTTTTCTGGCGCCGTTGCCGGGGAGGCTAAGGACGTATTCACTAGGGGAGTCCTTAACTTCCTTTATCTTTACTTTATTTTTAGTTTGCTTGGTTTTGTTTGCCTCTTTTAAAAAAAACCAAAAAAATTAGTTCCTGCTCTAGCTGTTGCGGCTATTTTTGGCTTGCCCACCTTTGCCAAAATGAACTCTACTAAGAACACCAAGTTGTGTGACTTCACTAACACCAACAAAAATGATTTCCTAAGCACACCTATTGCTCCACCTGCTCCCGATGCTACCTTTTATGAAGTTAAGCCTGCTTTGTTGAATCTTGTGATGAGAGAGCAATTTTTTGGTGCTGGTTCTGATGATCCTGCTGCCCACCTTAATAGCTTTGTTGAACTTCGTGAGATGCAAAAGTATAAGGATGTAGATGGAGATATTATTAAGCTCAAGCTTTCTTTGTCTAAAAATAGTATTGATTCTTGGACTAAGTGCAAAGATGCTTTTATTGGAAATTACTATCCTCCTACTAAGATTATATCTATGAGAAGTGATATTATGAAATTTAAACAACTTGATAGTGAACATGTTGCTCCATCTTGGGAAAGAATGAAGTCTTTGGTTAAAAATTGCCCTACTCATGGACTCACTGCTTGGATGATTATCTAGACTTTTTATGCAGGTTTGAACTTCTCCTCAAGAAATCTGTTGGATTCAGCTGCTGGAGATACCTTTATGGGCCTCACTTTGGGTGCTGCAACAAGGCTCGTTGATAATATGATGGTTAACTACTCTGAATGGCATGTTGAGAGAGCTCCACATAGTAAGAAGGTAAATTCTGTTGAGGAAACTTCCTCTTTCAGTGGAAAGATTGATGTTATTATGGCTATGCTTGTTAATGGGAAAGCTCCTTTAGATCCTAATAGTGTTCTGGTATGCCCAATTTGCATCACCATTCTATATCATAATTTACCTCTATTCATTTATATTTGTCTTATTATGAGGTATTACTTATGGCTTTTCATCTATTTATGCATGTTGGATGATTCCTGGAGGATGGACTGTCGGAGTCTGGATTATGATGGAAAAGAAGGCGTTTCGATGCAATTTCGCAAAGATCAGAAAAATACCAGAAAAATATGGAAACATATTATTTTACCAGAAGACGAAGGAAGCTAGAAGGAGGGACGGAGATGGGCCTCAGGGGGGCCACACCCACCTAGGCATGGGCCCACCATACCCCGTGCCTAGGGCAGGTGTGGCCCACCTTCCCGGCCTTCGACTCCGCCCCTTCGCCTATATCTTCCCTACGGAACCCTAACACCACGGGAGCGACCACAGATAGATTTCCACCGCCTCTGGGGGGCGAAAAACACCGAGAGAGAAAGATCTCTCCAACAGATATTTCTGTCGGGCGAATTCCTTCCTGGAGAGGGGAGACCATCGCCATCAATAACGTCATCAAGCTAGGCTTCATCGGGATCATCATCATCATCATCATCATCTCCACCAGCACTATCATCACCACTCCGTCCCACTGTAACAATTGTGTTGGATATTGCTTTAGTTCTTAGGGGAAACTTTCCCGGTGTTGATTAGTATTGTAGTTGATGCTTGTGAGTGGAACCATTGGATTATTGTTTATGCTCACATTGTTATCCATTATCATATCATCTTTGATCTTGATCCATATGATGTCTTGTGAGTAGTTCGTTTAGTTCTTGAGGACATGGGAGAAGTCATGTTGTTAGTAGTGAATTTGTGATGAGTTATTATTCAATGGTTTAGTATTTGAGTTGTGGTGCTATTCTTCTAATGGTATCATGTGAACGTCGACTACATGATACTTCACCATTTATGGGCCTAGGGGAATGCATTGTGTATTTGGGTACTAATCGCGGGGTTACCGGAGTGACAGAAACCTGAACCCCCGTTAGGACACCTTTGTACAAGGGAGCATAGGATCTCAGAGTTTAAGGCTGTGGTTAGATTTATATCTTAATTACTTTCCTGTAGTTACGGATGTTTGCAGGGGGTTTAATCACAAGTATGTATTAGTACTAGTAAGGGCGGTATGTTAGCACAGGTTCACCCACACAACACTTACAAACACCAGAGAAGAGTACTCAGCTATTTGAAGCGAAAGCACTTGATAGAATTCCCATGTGTCCTCGAGAACGTTTAGTCCTTATAAGTATTTCCACCGGCTTATCCTTTGCTAAGAAAGGATTAGGCCACTTTCTCCGTTTGTTTGTTACTTCTGTTACTTGCTCCTTGTTTTGTTGCCTTGTCAGAAAACCACTAAAAATCTGTTTGCTAAGTATTCACAGGGATTTACTGTTCCGTACCACTATTCAGCACCTTCTTCTCCTCGTTGGGATCGACACTCCTATTTATCAAAAGTACTACGATACACCCCCTATACTTGTGGGTCATTAAGACTATTTTCTGGCGCCATTGCCAGGGAGTGAAGCGCTATTGAAGAGTGGAACTGGTAAGGGAAACTTTTACTGTGAGTATTGCTCTTGTTACTGCTTGTTACTTTGTTTCCAATATGGATAACCCACTTGGTTTTCTGTTTGGGAAAAGTACTACCACTGCTAGGGTAGTAGATGAACCACCACCTGTTGAGATAGATCATTTTAAGATACCTACAAGTATTGTTAATCGTGTTATGGATAATTATTATTTTGGGGATGGAACTGTCCATCCCGGTAATCACTTGCTTTTTATCCATGAATTATGTGGGTTGTTTAAGTGTGCAGGTATCACAACTGAACAGGTGAAGAAGAAGTTACTATCTATATGCTTGAAGGGAGAGCTGAAGAATGGTATAAGCTGCTGATGACGAGGTTTAATCTCGGCATTGCCCATTGTTATGATCTTGGGTTTTGGAGAAGGTGGGGGTACTAGAGATCGCGGAACGGTTAACATACAAGCAACCAGGGGACATGAGATTTACCCAGGTTCAGGCCCCCGGAGGGAAAACCCTACTCCTGCTTGTCTGCTCTTGATTACGGTAGAACCGAAAGTTACAGGGGTGCGCAGATGCAATCTGGCTTGGAGATGTGTATGTGGTGAGTTGAGAGATGCCCTCCTCGTCGTGCCCTCCTAGCCTTTATATAAAGGTAGGCAGGTCCCATGCACAGATCGTGTCTGTTACAAGTTTAGGGTTTGCCCCTTTGAATATTCTATCTATTCTAGTCTTGCTCTCCAAGGATCTGAAGACGCCATGGGCTTGGGCCACCCGAAAGTCTCCACAGGCCGCGTATATTCTTGTGGGCCTTTCTTGGGATGGACCAGGTATGCTAATGTTGTGTACCCACGAGGTATAACCATGTTAGTAGCCCCCGAGTGTTCAGTCGAATCATAGATTCGGCTGAGGACTCTTCAATCTTTCAGGTAAAGCTGTTTCTGTTTATCAGAGAAAAGAATGATTTTAGTGTGTAGGGATTGCTGATGCGTGTGCCTGACTCTCCTGACGGATCAGGGCCAGTTAACTGTCTTAGGACAAAAAACACGATCTTCTTCAGACTCAAGTCCCGAGAATCGAACCTGGAACAGATGCTGGTGTAATTCGACTCAGGACGTTGAGGTCTTATAGAAGTTGAATCCCAGTAGTTTTTGAATGATGTACCCAATGCGTCCGTCGGGATTTTCATCGCGCCTTTTGGCACGAATTTTTACTAGCAGAGCGCAGTCAGGTGCATTACTAGGCCATCATATGGTATCTGTAGGTCTTATTTTTTGTGTCGCAGACACAACATCCGAAACTTTATCACCGTGGAGGTGTTTAGGGTGGCCAAGGAGAATGTTACTCACTTAGTGTTGGTTGGGGCAAAGTTGCTAGAAAGTTTTGCATTTGTGATCCGAAGGATCGCAGTCGAAGAATTCATAGGGTGCGTGACCAGCGCTCCCTATGGGAGTAGCCCTCGAGTGTTTGTTCGAGTCGTAGACTCGAGCACAGACTTTAGTTAAGCCGTTTTTAGCTTTAGGTCCGTAGGACACAAATTTTTCGGGTGCTTGAATCAATCCTCCCTATGGGAGTAGCCCCCGAGTCCGTAGTGGAGTCGTAGACTCGACGTAGGACTCGAAGAATCAATATTAGTGTGCTACATTAGTCATTCCTTGGGTGCGCGGCCAGCGCTCCTGATAGGAGTAGCCCCCGAGTAGTTGCTCGAATCGTAGATTCGAGTGAGTACTTTTAGCTGTCAGCCAAAGATTTCTAACCATTACCATCGTGGTTTTGATGATGTCAGTGCTGACGGTCGGTGACCTCAACCGTCTATGGTGCCAGAGGTGACATGACTGGACGAACGTGGGTCCCACTTTCTGACTTGGAGTTGACTCGTCGTGCGCGACGTGGCAAGAATTACGGCCTCTCCTCGGTTTCCGTGCGTAGTGTACGGTGTGCGGGTTGACGGTTCACTGATGTGTTGACACGTGGACGGTTGGATCTGATCCTAGCATTAGGGCTTCTAGATGAACGGTCCCTGTTCATCGTCTTCATCCTTCTAACTGTGGGGAAACAGTAGTTTGTTTTCACCCTTAGCCATTTGCTTTCACTACCTCCATTTTCACGAGCTCATCCTTGCACGCACTGGACGTTCTTCGATCGTTCCCTTCCTCATTCTTGCGCGCACACCGTCGCCGTCGATGCGCCACGATGGTGAAGTCAAAGAAGGCCTCCACCGGAGCGGGCAAAAGTGCTGCTGCCGGCGGCAAGAAAAGCACCACCGCCGCTCGTATCACCGATGGTGGGTTGCGGCGCACGGAGACGTGCGAGGGCGACCTGCGCAAGCTGCGTAATGCGGGTTTGATCCCGCAGGATAAGGAGGCCATCAAAATCCCCGACAATAAGGTAATTCCCCGTCCACCCGTAGGGTTTCGGGTGATGTTTGTCACCTTCATTCTCCGCGGTCATTCTTTCCCAGTCCACGATTTTCTTCGTGGACTTTTGTTCTTCTATGGCATCCAACCCCACCATCTTTCACCCAATTCTCTTCTCCACGTCGCCTGCTTCGTTACTTTTTGCGAGTGCTGGCTCGGTATCGAGCCGCACTTTGGCCTCTTCTGGAAGCTCTATTCCTTGAAGAGGCAGTCTGGCACCGGCGGGGTCTACCCGCTCGGCGGCTGCGTTATTTCCCTTCGATCTTCTGTTCTCTTCTTCTCCTTCTCAATGTCTGAGTCTGTCCAATACTGGCGGAGGAAGTGGTTTTATATCCGCGACTCCACAGTGGACGGGCAAAACTTCGGCCTTGCTCCCTTCGACTCTACCCAAGAGATCTTGCCAAAGAGATCCTAGAAGAACCATGTCCTGGAGGGCGAGGTGGAGGAGCTAGAGGAGCTCTACCATCGGGTGGAGGCCCTCCAGATGGTTGCGGAGAAGGAGGTGAACGGTCTGGACATCATCCGCACCTTCCTGAAACGTCGGGTGCAGCCACTCCAGGCGAGGGCGCATCCGATGTTCCTTTACTCTGGCCGCCATGACCCGACAAGAGTTTCGGCTGAGGATCTCTCTAGGGGGACCTCGACAGAGTTCTTCGGCCATTGCTGAAGTACAAGTCCAATGAGGATCTTCCAGGGAATTCGTTGACGTCCCCCTTTAGTGCCGCAAGACCAGTTCCGCAGGTGTAGATTTGCGACGTGCGCGCTGTGCCTTTTTGAGTGCTTTTCTTTATAATTGCTTGTACTGATCTTTGATGTCTTCATTGTGCAGGAGCTCAAGGTGGCTGGCATGGTGCCTCCACTTCCCAAAAAGTTTTCGTTTGCACCGGACAACGAGGTTGTGGACTCCGAGTCCGAGCTTCCGCCGGCGCAGTCACCACCCGAGGAAGCTCCGGAGGCGAGCGAGGGGCAGACCCATAAGCGTGCACAGAGCTCGAGCGAGTCTTCGGATGTCTCGACTCCGCCGACGCCGAGGGACCCGCCTTTCCTTGTCTGCCATAGTGGAGATGACGGCACTTCCTCTTCACCGTTTCCGGCCGTGCCTCTACGGGCAATGGCGCCGCAGCCGCCGGCAAGAAGAAGAAAAAAGATAAGAAAGAGGAGAGGGCGTCGCCCGTCTTTGATTTAAGCGACATCGAATTGTAAGTACCTTCGGATGCTTTTTGTTCATGTTTTCTTTCCTTCTTGTCTTTTGTATTTGATTGATGTTTTTCTTTGTAGCCACTCCTCGGAGGGTTCTCTTGGGGAGAGTTCCCAGGGGAACGTAGGGGAGTCGAACTCGACGGCCCCTCCCTCTCAGACGGTGGCCACCTCTGGGGGCGCTGCTCCGAACCCCTCTACGCAGTAGTCTCGAGTGGTCGTCGCTCAGAAGACTGCACCTGGACCTTCAGAGTCCCCCGTCTAAGCATGTAAGTTGTTTCTTCCTCTTTTTTCCTGGGGGAGCCCCCGAGCCTATTGCGGGTCGTTTTATTCGACGTTTTTTCTCGTTTCGGGGCTCAGCCCCCGAGCCTTGTTCGTGGTTCTCTCTTGATTGTTTTGCTTCTACTTATTTTTTTATAGCCCTTCGTGCACAGTGCGAATCTGCTTATTCAGCAGCATTTGGCGCTAGAAGCCAGCATGAAGCAGCTTCAAGGTACGTGCTTTTCTTGCTCTTATCTTTGTTACTTGTTGCCTAAACGCAGCTTGTGTTGTTCATGTGCGTCCTTGACACTTGGTAGATGAGAATAATGCGGCCCTTCGACGGCTGGCGCTCTCAAAAAGAGCCTCGGTCGTGCAGAGAAGCAGGCTGTGGATGCCATGGAGGCGAAGGAGCGCCTGCAGCAGGAGTTGGCTGACGCAGCCGCGGCCAAGGAGCGCCAGCAGCGAGCAGCTCGCCACTGTTGCGGCTGTGCGCGAGAAGGAGGTGGCCGAGAAGTTGATGGCTGCGGCGAAGGTCTTTTCCGGTATGTGTTTTTGCTTGTAATTGGTCTGCTTGATTTTTCGACTACATTTATGGCCATGTCCTTATTTGGCTCCTTGTTCTTATTTTGCGTCAGATGCTTCGGGAATTGCGTTTGACCGCAATGTCTTGGAGCACGGGAGTGCTTTGGATGATGCCACCGTAGCGGTCGAAGAACGCTGCAGCACTGCTGCTGGCTCTCTTGCCAAGGCCAAGGAGGTTCTCCAACGCTTCTATAAGGAGATCATGCCCAAGGGCGCTGCCCTTGAGGATGTTGATTCTCTAGCGGATGTATTGTTAGAGGATGCCCCTGCGACCTAAAAGCGCAAGCAGAAGGGCATCAGCGCTTCCATGGGGCTGGCCATGGCCATGGCGTCCGGAGTGGAAATGGATCTTCATCGGGTCACCTCCCAGATGACAACAGCTCCCGATGGCTCCGAGGTAGCCTTTGCTCTCTTCGCTTCTCGTTGTAAGCGGTATGGTCCGAAGCTTATTGACCTGCTAGCGGACTATGCGGCGAGGCAGCAGGGAGAATCCAGGGGCAGGCACTCTGGCTCCGAGGCCACTCCGGATGCGGCTGCTTAGGCTTCGTCGTTGTAACTCTAGGATAGTTTACTTTCTTTTGTAATGTATGCTTTTGGTGATGAACAATTTCTCATTGTGCCACGCAGTGGCTTTTGATGTATATAAATGATGCTTAGAGTTGTTTCCCAAGACATGTGTTGTTCATATTCGTGCTTTCTTTCCTTTAGGGACCTTCGGGTGAGGCTCCCATGAATACTCCGACTGCTCCTCAGCCGCGACCATCTTTGGATGATGCGTTGCAGCTTGTTTTTCTCCGTGACCGCGTTCGCAGTCTTGAGAAGGAGATACTTGGCATCCGAGGTCATGCGGATGTGTGGAATTCGAAGGCGGAGCGAGCTACCGCCAGGAAGGAGTATCTGATGGGGGAGCTACGGCAGTTGGCCAAGCAGCTACAGTGTAAGTTTTCTTGAGCTGCTGCTTGTTTTCGGATGCTCCTTGCAGGTGCCAACCTTGTTCCGAGGGAGGAGAAGGAGCGCGTTGCATGCAGTTTGGATCAATTGCCTAACCCAATAGGATATGGAGGCCGGAGGCTTTTTCTGGATGGACCGCGACCGGGCCACTGTCCTTGTGACTATGCAGGATCATGCTCATCAGGTGTCACGGGTGCTAAGGCAGGTGAAAACTTCTCTAGCGTCGATTCTGTACGTCATGTTCCCCCCTTGATGAGGCGCCTTCGACTCTATGGGGTTTGCTGGCAAAGTTTCGAGACGTGGGTCACGTCTGGGAGTTGGTGCGGCACCAGCTAGTTGGGGGGTGAAGGCCGCCCTTTCCCTTGTTCGGCTGCGTCACCCTGATGTTGATCTTGCGGCTGTGGCGGCTGGGCCGCCCCCTCGACCAGATGGTGGCCTATTGGACATGCGCCCACATTACGCGGTTGTTAGGCAGTATGCCGAAGAGATTGTAGATCTTTTTGAGCATCGGGCGCATGTGATCCTTCAGAATAGGTAGGCCCTATAAAAAGGATAGATGTAAAACTTGTATATATTTCGAGTGGGCTTGTTGTACCCTTTGTTGTAAAGGTTGCTTGTATTAGGACGTGGTGCTTGGTTGTATGCATGCCCTTTTCGTTAGCCTGACATGGTTAGCTACTCAGGTTTACATGTGTTGTACTCAGTTGACGGAGTCGTGAGGTGAGGCGAAGCCCCCGAGTGTGTTGTAATAGAAAGGAATGTAAGAAAAAGGATATATTTTCGGGCGAGACACTTAGCTTTTATTCATATTATAACGAGGATGTACATTGTTCCGCTGAGTAGCCTTATTGAAAGTAAAGAGGGATAGCTAGGGGTAGAAGCGTCGCAATTGTGCGACGTTCCATGGGTTGGAGTATGCGACTCCTGACTTGACGTCCTTGAGTGATGGCGCCACCAGGATGATTTCGGTGACGATGTAGGGTCCTTCCCAGGGTGACTCGAGGTTTTTTGGCCGCTCTTGCTTGAGTCGTAGGACGAGGTCTCCTTTAACGAAGGACCTTGGGCGCAGCCGACAGCTATGATAGTTGCGGAGGCTCTGCTGGTAGACCGCTGAGCGAGCCGCGGTGATGTCGCGTGCCTCGTCGAGTGTGTCGACGGCGTCTTCAAGTGCTGTCGTTGATTCGTCTTTGCTATAGACGATGACCCGTGGGGCCTTCTGGCGTACTTCCACAGGTAACACGGCCTCGGCTCCGTGTACCATGAATAATGGCGTGTAGCCAATTGAGCTGTTTGGCGTTGTGCGCAAGCTCCAGAGGACGGAGGCTAGCTCTTCTGCGCAGGCTCCCGCAAGCTGTTTGAGTGGGCTGAGTAGACGTTTCTTGATGCCGCCGCCAACGAGGCCATTGTCCTTTTTGACCTTACTCTGTATTTTTCTGCAGGTGCCAACCTTGTTCCGAGGGAGGAGAAGGAGCGTGTTGCATGCAGTTCGGATCAATTGCCTAACCCAATAGGATATGGAGGCCGGAGGCTTTTTCTGGATGGACCGCGACCGGGCCACTGTCCTTGTGAATATGCAGGATCGTGCTCATCAGGTGTAACGGGTGCTAAGGCAGGTGAAAACTTCTCTAGCGTCGATTCTGTATGTAATGTTCCCCCCTTGATGAGGCGCCTTCGACTTTATGGGGTTTGCTGGCAAAGTTTCAAGACGTGGGTCACGTCTGGGAGTTGGTGCGGCACCAGCTAGTTGGGGGGTGAAGGCCGCCCTTTCCCTTGTTCGGCTGCGTCACCCTGATGTTGATCTTGCATGGCGGTTGGGCGCCCCTCGACCAGATGGTGGCCTATTGGACATGCGCCCACATTACGCGGTTGTTAGGCAGTATGCCGAAGAGATTGTAGATCTTTTTGAGCATTGGGCGCATGTGATCCTTCAGAATAGGTAGGCCCTATAAAAAGGATAGATGTAAAACTTGTATATATTTCGAGTGGGCTTGTTGTACCCTTTGTTGTAAAGGTTACTTGTATTAGGACGTGGTGCTTGGTTGTATGCATGCCCTTTTCGTTAGCCTGACATGGTTAGCTACTCAGGTTTACATGCGTTGTACTCGATTAATGAGTCGTGAGGTGAGGCGAAGCCCCCGAGTGTGTTGTAATAGAAAGGAATGTAAGAAAAAGGATATATTTTCGGGCGAGACACTTAGCTTTTATTCATATTATAACGAGGATGTACATTGTTCGGCTGAGTAGCCTTATTGAAAGTAAAGAGGGATAGCTAGGGGTAGAAGCGTCGCAATTGTGCGACGTTCCATGGGTTGGAGTATGCGACTCCTGACTTGACGTCCTTGAGGCGGTAGGCGCCACCTGGGATGATTTCGGTGACGATGTAGGGTCCTTCCCAGGGTGACTCGAGGTTTTTTGGCCGCTCTTGCTTGAGTCGTAGGACGAGGTCTCCTTCAACGAAGGACCTTGGGCGTAGCCGACAGCTATGATAGTTGCGGAGGCTCTGCTGGTAGACCGCTGAGCGAGCCGCGGTGATGTCGCGTGCCTCGTCGAGTGTGTCGACGGCGTCTTCAAGTGCTGTCGTTGATTCGTCTTCGCTGTAGACGATGACCCGTGGGGCCTTCTGGCGTACTTCCACGGGTAACATGGCCTCGGCTCCGTGTACCATGAATAATGGCATGTAGCCAATTGAGCTGTTTGGCGTTGTGCGCAAGCTCCAGAGGACGGAGGCTAGCTCTTCTGCCCAGGCTCCCGCAAGCTGTTCGAGTGGGCTGAGTAGACGTTTCTTGATGCCGCCGCCAACGAGGCCGTTGTCCTTTTCGACCTTACTCTGTATTTTTCTGCAGGTGCCAACCTTGTTCCGAGGGAGGAGAAGGAGCGTGTTGCATGCAGTTCGGATCAATTGCCTAACCCAATAGGATATGGAGGCCGGAGGCTTTTTCTGGATGGACCGCGACCGGGCCACTGTCCTTGTGAATATGCAGGATCGTGCTCATCAGGTGTCACGGGTGCTAAGGCAGGTGAAAACTTCTCTAGCGTCGATTCTGTATGTAATGTTCCCCCCTTGATGAGGCGCCTTCGACTCTATTGGGTTTGCTGGCAAAGTTTCGAGACGTGGGTCACGTCTGGGAGTTGGTGCGGCACCAGTTAGTTGGGGGGTGAAGGCCACCCTTTCCCTTGTTCGGCTGCGTCACCCTGATGTTGATCTTGCGGCTGTGGTTGCTGGGCCGCCCCCTCGACATGATGGTGGCCTATTGGACATGCGCCCACATTACGCGGTTGTTAGCCAGTATGCCGAAGAGATTGTAGATCTTTTTGAGCATCGGGCGCATGTGATCCTTCTGAATAGGTAGGCCCTGTAAAAAGGATAGATGTAAAACTTGTATATATTTCGAGTGGGCTTGTTGTACCCTTTGTTGTAAAGGTTACTTGTATTAGGACGTGGTGCTTGGTTGTATGCATGCCCTTTTCGTTAGCCTGACATGGTTAGCTACTCAGGTTTACATGCGTTGTACTCGGTTAATGAGTCGTGAGGTGGTGAAAGCCCCGAGTGTGTTGTAATAGAAAGGAATGTAAGAAAAAGGATATATTTTCGGGCGAGACACTTAGCTTTTATTCATATTATAACGAGGATGTACATTGTTCGGCTGAGTAGCCTTATTGAAAGTAAAGAGGGATAGCTAGGGGTAGAAGCGTCGCAATTGTGCGACGTTCCATGGGTTGGAGTATGCGACTCCTGACTTGACGTCCTTGAGGCGGTAGGCGCCACCTGGGATGATTTCGGTGACGATGTAGGGTCCTTCCCAGGGTGACTCGAGGTTTTTTGGCCGCTCTTGCTTGAGTCGTAGGACGAGGTCTCCTTCAACGAAGGACCTTGGGCGCAGCCGACAGCTATGATAGTTGCGGAGGCTCTGCTGGTGAACCGCTGAAGCGAGCCGGTGATGTCGCGTGCCTCGTCGAGTGTGTCGACGGCGTCTTCAAGTGCTGTCGTTGATTCGTCTTTGCTGTAGACGATGACCCGTGGGGCCTTCTGGCGTACTTCCACAGGTAACACGGCCTCGGCTCCGTGTACCATGAGTAATGGCGTGTAGCCAATTGATCTGTTTGGCGTTGTGCGCAAGCATCAGAGGACGGAGGCTAGCTCTTCTGCCCAGGCTCCTGCAAGCTGTTCGAGTGGGGTGAGTAGACGTTTCTTGATGCCGCCGCCAACGAGGCCGTTGTCCTTTTCGACCTTACTTTGTATTTTTCTGCAGGTGCCAACCTTGTTCCGAGGGAGGAGAAGGAGCGCGTTGCATGCAGTTTATATCAATTGCCTAACCCAATAGGATATGGAGGCTGGAGGCTTTTTCTGGATGGACCGCGACCGGGCCACTGTCCTTGTGACTATGCAGGATCGTGCTCATCAGGTGTCACGGGTGCTAAGGCAGGTGAAAACTTCTCTAGCGTCGATTCTGTACGTCATGTTCCCCCCTTGATGAGGTGCCTTTGACTCTATGGGGTTTGCTGGCAAAGTTTCGAGACGTGGGTCACGTCTGGGAGTTGGTGCGGCACCAGCTAGTTGGGGGGGTGAAGGCCGCCCTTTCCCTTGTTCGGCTGCGTCACCCTGATTTTGATCTTGCGGCTATGGCAGCTGGGCCGCCCCCTCGACCAGATGGTGGCCTATTGGACATGCGCCCACATTACGCGGTTGTTAGGCAGTATGCCGAAGAGATTGTAGATCTTTTTGAGCATCGGGCGCATGTGATCCTTCAGAATAGGTAGGCCCTGTAAAAAGGATAGATGTAAAACTTGTATATATTTCGAGTGGGCTTGTTGTACCCTTTGTTGTAAAGGTTACTTGTATTAGGACGTGGTGCTTGGTTGTATGCATGCCCTTTTCGTTAGCCTGACATGGTTAGCTACTCAGGTTTACATGCGTTGTACTCAGTTGACGGAGTCGTGAGGTGAGGCGAAGCCCCCGAGTGTGTTGTAATAGAAAGGAATGTAAGAAAAAGGATATATTTTCGGGCGAGACACTTAGCTTTTATTCATATTATAACGAGGATGTACATTGTTCGGCTGAGTAGCCTTATTGAAAGTAAAGAGGGATAGCTAGGGGTAGAAGCGTCGCAATTGTGCGACGTTCCATGGGTTGGAGTATGCGACTCCTGACTTGACGTCCTTGAGGCGGTAGGCGCCACCTGGGATGATTTCGATGACGATGTAGGGTCCTTCCCAGGGTGACTCG
The DNA here is from genome assembly GCA_023614405.1 of Avena insularis. Classification (NCBI taxonomy): domain Eukaryota; kingdom Viridiplantae; phylum Streptophyta; class Magnoliopsida; order Poales; family Poaceae; genus Avena; species Avena insularis. The sequence goes on along the minus strand of CM042687.1, from coordinate 317,623,199 downwards.
AGGTTTTTCGGCCGCTCTTGCTTGAGTCGTAGGACGAGGTCTCCTTCAACGAAGGACCTTGGGCGCAGCCGACAGCTATGATAGTTGCGGAGGCTCTGCTGGTAGACCGCTGAGCGAGCCGCGGTGATGTCGCGTGCCTCGTCGAGTGTGTCGACGGCGTCTTCAAGTGCTATCGTTGATTCGTCTTCGCTGTAGACGACGACCCGTGGGGCCTTCTGGCGTACTTCCACAGGTAACACGGCCTCGGCTCCGTGTACCATGAATAATGGCGTGTAGTCAATTGAGCTGTTTGGCGTTGTGCAAAAGCTCCAGAGGACGGAGGCTAGCTCTTCTGCCCAGGCTCCCGCAAGATGTTCGAGTGGGCTGAGTAGACGTTTCTAGATGCCGCCGCCAACGAGGCCGTTGTCCTTTTCGACCTTACTCTGTATTTTTCTGTAGGTGCCAACCTTGTTCCGAGGGAGGAGAAGGAGCGTGTTGCATGCAGTTTGGATCAATTGCCTAATCCAATAGGATATGGAGGCCGGAGGCTTTTTCTGGATGGACCGCGACTGGGCCACTGTCCTTGTGACTATGCAGGATCGTGCTCATCAGGTGTCACGGGTGCTAAGGCAGGTGAAAACTTCTCTAGCATCGATTCTGTACGTCATGTTCCCCCCTTGATGAGGCGCCTTCGACTCTATGGGGTTTGCTGGCAAAGTTTCGAGACGTGGGTCACTTCTGGGGGTTGGTGCGGCACCAGCTAGTTGGGGGGGTGAAGGCCGCCCTTTCCCTTGTTCGGCTGCGTCACCCTGATTTTGATCTTGCGGCTGTGGCGGCTGGGCCGCCCCCTCGACCAGATGGTGGCCTATTGGACATGCGCCCACATTACGCGGTTGTTAGGCAGTATGCCGAAGAGATTGTAGATCTTTTTGAGCATCGGGCGCATGTGATCCTTCAGAATAGGTAGGCCCTGTAAAAAGGATAGATGTAAAACTTGTATATATTTCGAGTGGGCTTGTTGTACCCTTTGTTGTAAAGGTTACTTGTATTAGGACTTGGTGCTTGGTTGTATGCATGCCCTTTTCGTTAGCCTGACATGGTTAGCTACTCAGGTTTACATGCGTTGTACTCAGTTGACGGAGTCGTGAGGTGAGGCGAAGCCCCCGAGTGTGTTGTAATAGAAAGGAATGTAAGAAAAAGGATATATTTTTGGGCGAGACACTTAGCTTTTATTCATATTATAACGAGGATGTACATTGTTCGGCTGAGTAGCCTTATTGAAAGTAAAGAGGGATAGCTAGGGGTAGAAGCGTCGCAATTGTGCGACGTTCCATGGGTTGGAGTATGCGACTCCTGACTTGACGTCCTTGAGGCGGTAGGCGCCACCTGGGATGATTTCGGTGACGATGTAGGGTCCTTCCCAGGGTGACTCGAGGTTTTTCGGCCACTCTTGCTTGAGTCGTAGGACGAGGTCTCCTTCAACGAAGGACCTTGGGCGCAGCCGACAGCTATGATAGTTGCGGAGGCTCTGCTGGTAGACCGTTGAGCGAGCCGCGGTGATGTCGCGTGCCTCGTCGAGTGTGTCGACGACGTCTTCAAGTGCTGCCGTTGATTCGTCTTCGCTGTAGACGACGACCCGTGGGGCCTTATGGCGTACTTCCACAGGTAACACGGCCTCGGCTCCGTGTACCATGAATAATGGCGTGTAGCCAATTGAGCTGTTTGGCGTTGTGCGCAAGCTCCAAAGGACGGAGGCTAGCTCTTCTGCCCAGGCTCCCGCAAGCTGTTCGAGTGGGCTAAGTAGACGTTTCTTGATGCCGCCGCCAACGAGGCCGTTGTCCTTTTCGACCTGCCCATTGGTTAGCGGGTGCACCACGGAGGCATATGATATGTTGATCCCAAGGCCTTCGCAGAAGTCCTGGAATTCTTTGGAGATGAAGTTCGACCTGTTGTCCGTGATGATGCTGTGCGGCAAGCCGAGCCTGTAGACTATGGACTCGAAGAACTTGACGGCCGTTTTGCCCTTTTGGTTGGTGACGGGCATTGCTTCGATCCACTTGGTAAACTTGTCAACTGCGACTAGGAGATAGACATGGCCTCCTTTTGAAGATTTGGGCAGTTTGCCGATCATGTCGAGGCCCCATTGGGCGAAGGGACAGGCCAGGGGTATGGGACTGAGCTCTGATCCTGGTGCATGCGGTTTATCCGCAAACCTCTGGCAGCCGTTGCACCTCTGGATGACGTCCTTGGAATCATTCATGGCCGTTGGCAAGTCGAATCCATCTCGTAGAGCTTTGGCGATGAGGGCGCGGGTGCCCGCGTGATGGCCGCAGATGCCCTCGTGGATGTCTTGGAGGATGGTTTTGCTGTCACCAATGGTGATGCACCTTTGGAGTACACCCAAAATAGTGCGCTTGTACAGCTCGCCATTGATGATGGTGAAGGCCTTGGACCGACGAGATATGCGTCGGGCATCTGTCGGGTCATCAGGCAGTTCTCTGTTTATCAGGTACCGAAGGTACGGTTGCATCCATGTTTCTTCGATTGCCATGACCTGCATCAGGTTGACCAACGCGACCTCTGTGTCGAGCTTTTCGGGTACTTCCTGTCCTTCGGGTAGCGCATCCCCCAAGTGCTCTACTTCTTCGGGTGACCCCTTGGGGAATTTCCGTTTGATGGAGGGGACGCAGATTTGCTCGAGGAACACGCCTGGTGGCACCCGTGCGCAGGTGGATCCGATGTTGGCGAGTCTATCAGCTTCCTCGTTGATTTCCCTTCAAATGTGATGAAGCTCGCATCCGTCAAAGTCTCCTTCAAGTGAGTTGTAGAGCGCGCGGTACGCGGTCATGTTAGCGGCATATCCGTCGCACTTGTTCATCGTCTGCTGGACGACAAGGTTCGAGTCTCCGTAGATGACTAGGCGCGTTGCGCCACAGATCTTGGCCATACTCATGCCATGGATGAGGGCCTCGTATTCGGCCTCGTTGTTGGAGGCACGAAATTTCATCCGAAGGACATATTTCATCTTATCACCATGCGGGGACGTCAGTATGACGCCAGCTCCTGCTCCGGCCTCGCGTTTGGAGCAGTCAAAGTGCATCGTCCATGACTGTGTCATGTCTGGGTATCCGGCAGCTGGATTTCCATCCAGTGGACGAGGAAGTCAGGGAGGACCTGAGATTTGATCACATGGCGCTTCTCGTAGATTATGTCCAGGGGGATAGCTCAATGCCCCATAGGGCTACGCGTCCTGTAGCTTCGGGGTTGTTTAGGATGCTGGATAATGGTGCCTCGTTAACGACCATCACCTGATGCTCCTGGAAGTAGTGGCTCAAACGATGCGCCGTCATGAACACGTCGTAGGCGAGTTTCTGGTAGTGAGGGTACCTCTATTTTGTTGGTGTCAATACCTCGCTGAGGTAGTAGATGGGCCATTGGACCCCATGGGTCTTGCCATCTTCGGGCCATTCGACCACGAGTACGGTATTGTTAGACCCCTCCTTTATAAGGAAAGGATCCCTGTGATTGCAATGCTAGTCCCTGGATCAATGCTAGCATCCACAGTTTAAGATGAAGTACACAGATACAAAGGTCGTTTATTACATTCATTCCAGAGATAAAACATAGTCTTTTACAACTCAGGGCCAAAGGCCTAATACAAGAGTTTATGGAATAAGTAAATAAACATAAGTCTTCATCTTCATGTGCCACAGGCAAGCATGTTGAGTGTAGACTCATGACTCCTATTCATCATCGGAGTAACCTGCAACATTACAAGTTACAGCCACAGAGGGTCAATACTTTGGAATAGTATTGGCAAGTGATACCTTAGCTTATTTAAAGTGGACTATAACACTATATGCATTTGGCTAAGTGGAGCTTAGGCTTGCATTGCTCAAAATAGATTTTTCCTTATCATTTGAAAACACTAAGTTTTTGTTTTGACAAAATCACCCAAGGCATCTACCAATCAAAGATTGAAGATCCTTTAACCCTTGTTCAACCACAAGTTTTTACTTAGAAATTGGGATGAGGAGATTCTTGATAGCTTCCATGTCTTGATGCTCAAATTGTCCTTTTCCAGGGACATGGCTAAGTACTTAGATTTTACACTCTGCAGAGGTGGTGCACTTTCCCCACAAGACTTGGTTTCACCAAGACAAGATCTTCGAAGCCTTCCCTTAGACCAACATGGACGCGCTCCAACCTATCAAACCCCTACCACCAACTGTCCATTTGGCTAAGTTATTGCAACCTATATGATCCAGGCAGAGCCCATAATGCCAAGTGGCTGCACTTGAAGCTTCTCAACATTTGACATCTCAAATCTCTTTGTTCCTGGGTGGCCATCCACAAGTGAGACACCAAGTTTTCCCCAGCATACTGGACTTGGTGATGCCCAAGTTTTCCCGACATCTTGGACTTGCATGACCACTCAACACAAACCATTCCTTCCATTCCACCCAGGTGATTCATTAACTTAGTTGTTTTATTAAACAAAACACAAGTCCTCAGACTTAGAATATTTTTCCATAGTGTGAATATATATTCCACCCATGTTTTCTATTAGCTAGGCTAAGCATGATAGTAGTAGGAATCTTAACTTAAGAAATTTCTACTAAAGTTTCATCTACTAGGATTTCCCATAGCATAGTTTATACTTAGCAAAATTTCCATGCAAGTCCTACTTAGAAATATCACTAATGCATAGTGAAAATAATGGGACAAAAGTATGAAGCATCACTTGCCTTGGTAATGAGGAGAGTAGCACTCTTCACAGTCACAATCACTAGAAAAATCTACACAAAATTGTAGCATACAATTACACACAATTCATATACAATCAAAAATAATATGAATGCATGCATGCATGAATTTACTAAGTGGGGATTTTGAAAACTCTACCAAGCATGTGCATGTTTACAGAAACATAACAAGACACAAAATTTGCCAAAACAAACTTATTTAACCCTAAAACAAATTACTAAACTAAATCCATACTCAAAATAGCCTTAAACATGTTTCTGCAAACAAAGTCATTTTAATGGTTACTATATGTCAAACACTTTGTATAATCAGAAAGGCCTTGATTCCCTGATTCCAACGGTACAAAGTTTGCAAAATTCCAACGTGGAAATCAAAAGTTATAGGCATTTGAAATTTGGATCAAATTCTGATTTGAAATCTGTTTTTAGATCTAACCCTAGACACGTGTCGCGGTATCACTGGCGCGTACCGATTCGCACCGGATCGAGCTCTACAGCCGTAGGATCTAAACAGATCGTACGCTCCAGATCGCGTACCTCTTCGCCGATTAATGAATCTATCCTAACGCTTGGATCAAGATCCAACGGTGCGCGAGAGAGCGACCATGTCCTAGCGGCGCGCGGCGTCAGCGAGCAGCGGAGTGCTCGATCTACGGCGGTGCTAGCGTTCCAGATCGTCCGCGAGAGGGAGAAGGGTCATACCAGGTTCGCAGGAAGCTGCTGAAGCTCAAGGTAGCGTCGGTTTGCGAAGGGGTGTGCTGTCACGGCGATGATTCCTCGTCGGAGTTGAGTCTGGCGACAGCTGGTTGTTGTCGGAGTCGTTGCTGAGGTTCTACGTTGCCCTAACACAAGCCAGAGGGTTTAGGAGATGCGCAAGACCGTGACGAACTATCTCGTGTGAGTCAGAAGTGAAGGGGCGCACGGGACTTACGGAATTTGGTCGCTGGAGTCGAGGTTGTCGTCAGGTGCTTGCGGTGTCGAGCGGAAACGGCGACTGGGCGTCTGAGCTGAACTAGTGGGTCGGGAGGTGCGCAAAGATTGCGAATCTGCTCGTTTGATCCGGAGGAAGAGCGCCTGAGGCTTACCGGAATCGATCGCCGGAGTGAGCTCTGTCTGCGGCGGTGTGAGGATGATTGTGTGCAGCCTAGTGGCGGAGAGGTGGTGCTAAGTGAGGGGAAATGGCCACGGTGCAGAGGGGATCTTATAGCCAGAGGCTCGACAGGAAACGCTCGTCACATCAATGCCAATTAAGCTCGGGGTATCACTGCTGCAACGGCCAGCGGCGGAGATCGTGCGCGGATTCAGGGGGAAGACGATGCTGACGTGGAGGAGGCCCGCTCGTCAGCGAAGTGCGCGAGGTGGAGGTGGGGTCTGTGCACGTCGAATCAAGTGCGTGAGAGAAGAAAAGAACATCCCCGGGTGGGCTAGTTGGGCTCGATTCGTTGCTGGGCCAGAAACCTGGCGCGCGGCCCTATTCATTTGATTGCTTCTTTTCTTTTTCTAATTCTATTTTCTAAAATGATTTTGATATGAATTCAAATCCTTTTTGAATTTAAACAGTTACAGGGACCTTTGCGAGGTTACGTGGTTTCAAAAACCAGTTATTTAAACATGTAGTTACCTGCAAGGGCTTGGTCAACTTGGGCTTAAAACAATCAGAGACTTTGTCTCTGGTTTGCAAATGTTTTAAAACAAAATAGGGTTTTGAAATTTATTTCTAAGTTGAAAACTTTGGTCAAACTTTTACACCTAAACTTTCCAACAATGGAGGCAAGCAAACAAGTTCCTAAACATTCAAGTTCAAAAGGTGATGATCATTTGAATTAAATCTGCTCACATGAAATCATAGCACCAAGCTTCTGTTTTTCTGAAATGAGTTTGAAAATGAACTAAACCTATATGCATGCATGAGTGATATGCAAATTTTGAAACTTATGATTTTAGGGATGTTACAAATCTAACCCCCTTAAGGTGAATCTCGCCCTCGAGATTCGGATTGGCTAGCAAATAGGTGTGGGTGGTCTTTCCGAAGATCATCTTCTCTTTCCCATGTTGCTTCCTCTTTGGAATGATGATTCCATTGCACTTTGCAAAACTTGATAGTTTTTGTCCTTGTGACTCTTTCTGCGGTCTCAAGAACCTTGACAGGCTTTTCTTCATAGGTGAGATCACTTTCTAGTTGAACTTCTTCCAAAGGTATGGTATCCTTCAAAGAAGATTCTTCCATTTCTGGGTGACATTTCTTGAGCTGACTCACATGAAAAACATTATGGACTGCTAATAAAGATGCTGGCAGTTCTATTTCATATGCAACTTCTCCCTTGCGACTTAGAATGTTGAATGGCCCAACATATCTTGATGCCAACTTTCCTTTGACTCCAAATCTTTTCACTCCACGAAGTGGTGATACTCTAAGATAAGCTCTATCCCCAACTTCGTAGGTGACTTCTCTACGCTTAGAATCTGCGTAGCTTTTCTGTCGAGACTGTGCTATCTTCAACCTGTCCCTAACCAATTTGACCTTTTCTTCGGCGTCTTTGATAAGATCTGGTCCAAACAAACTTCTCTCTCCCACACCATTCCATAGCAATGGGGTGGTACACTTCCTTCCGTAGAGAAACTCAAATGGTGCCATCCCAATACTAGATTGGTAACTGTTATTGTAAGAGAACTCTGCGTAAGGCAGACTTTCATCCCAACTTGCTCCATAGTCTAGGGCACATGCCCTCAACATGTCTTCAAGAATTTGATTAGTCCTTTCTGTTTGTCCATCAGTTTGAGGATGAAAAGCAGTGCTGAATTCCAACCCCGTTCCTAAAGATTCATGAAGCTGTCTCCAAAAGTGAGAAGTGAACTGAGTTCCTCTATCAGACACAATACTCTTAGGCACACCGTGAAGGCATACAATTCTGCTCATGTAGATTTTGGCTAACTTGGCACTGGTATAAGTCGTCTTTACGGGTATAAAATGAGCCACTTTGGTTAGGCGATCCACTACTACCCATATGGAATCATACCCTGACCTGGTCCTTGGTAATCCGGTAATGAAATCCATACCAATATTTTCCCACTTCCATTCAGGAATAGGCAGTGGTTGAAGCAAACCTGCTGGTTTCTGATGCTCCGCTTTCACTCTACTACACACATCACACAAAGCAATGTGTTCGGCGATGTCCCTTTTGAGATTGTTCCACCAAAATCTTTCTTTCATATCCATGTACATTTTGGTGTTTCCCAGGTGAATAGAATATGGAGAGTTATGGGCTTCTTGTAGAATCAGTTTCCGCAATTCCGGATCTTGTGGAACACAAATACGTTTCCCGTGCCATAAAGTACCTTGTTCGTCTATATGGAAACTTTTAGCTTTCCCTTGGCTAATCCTTTCCTTAATCTCTTCGATTTCTTTATCCGTCTTTTGGGCTTCTTTAATCTTATCCAACAGGGTGGGTTGAACATCCAAAGACATGAGATGTCCTTCTGGCACAATCTCCAACCTGAGTTCCTTGAATTGCTTACACAAGTCATCTGGCAATTCACCTTTGGTAAGGCCATTTACAAACGTCTTACGACTTAGAGCATCTGCTACAACATTTGCTTTACCGGGGTGGTATTGCAAACTCAAGTCGTAATCCTTGATAAGTTCTAGCCATCTCCTTTATCTCATATTGATTTCCTTCTGGGTGAAGATATACTTCAAACTCTTATGATCGGTGAATACTTCACAACGTTTTCCCAAAAGGTAGTGTCTCCATGTTTTGAGTGCATGGACAATAGCGGCTAACTCTAAATCATGTGTAGGATAGTTTACTTCATGAGTTTTGAGTTGTCTCGAGGCATAAGCCACAACTTTTCCGCCTTGCATAAGTACGGCACCTAATCCTTGATGAGAAGCATCACAATATGCTTGGAAATCCTTTTCCAAGTCTGGTAGGCACAGAACTGGTGCTGACACAAGTCTCTTCTTTAATTCTTGAAAGATGAGTTCACAACCTTCAGACCAAGAAAATTTCTTATCTTTCTTTAACAATTATGTCATTGGTTTAGCAACCTTTGAAAAAATTTCAATGAATCTTCTGTAGTAACCTGCTAAACCAAGGAAACTACGAACCTCTTTTACGTTCTTAGGAGATTCCCATTCTGTCACAGCTGAAACTTTAGCAGGATCAACTGCTACACCATCCTTTGTCATAACGTGACCAAGAAATCCAACTTCCTCTAACCAAAACTCACACTTGCTGAATTTTGCATAAAGCTTATGTTCCCTCAGTTTCTCAAGTATCAAGCGTAGATGTCCTTCATGCTCTTCCTTGCTCTTGGAGTAGACTAAGATGTCATCGATGAAAACAACAACGAACTTGTCGAGAAATTCCATGAATACTTTGTTCATCATATTCATGAAGTATGCTGGAGCGTTGGTTAAACCAAAAGGCATCACAGTGTACTCATACAATCGATACCTTGTGGTGAATGCTGTTTTAGGTATGTCTTGCTCTCTTATCTTGAGTTGAAAATAGCGACGAAGATCAATCTTGAGAACACACATGCTCCTTCTAGCTGATCAAACAAGTCGTTGATTCTTGGCAAAGGATATTTGTTCTTGATGGTTACCTCGTTTAGAGAGCGGTAATCTATGCATAATCTTTGAGTTCTGTCTTTCTTTTCTCTGAACAAAGCTGGAGCTCCCCAAGATGAAGAACTTGGCTGGATGAATCCTTTACGCAATTGTTCTCCAAGCTGTTTCTTGAGTTCCTTAAGTTAAATCAATGACATTTTATAAGGCCTCTTTGCTCTTGGTCGAACACAGTACCAAATCTATTATAAACTCTACATCTCTATCTGGTGGCATTCCGGTAACTCTTCCGAAACACATCTGGATATTCACACACAATTGGCACAGTGTCCATGCTAACCCCCTTAAGAGAATTCAGCTTACTTCCCTTAGATTTAAAATTGGACTTGAATTTTATCCTCTTACCTTCAGGGGTTGTGAGTGCAACTGTGCGATTGGCACAATCTAGTACTCCCTCATACTTAGCCATCCAATCCATTCCCAAAATCACATCCAATCCTTGGGAATTTAGGATTATTAGGTTCACTGGAAACTTATGTTTTCCGATCTCTATGACTAGATCCCGGCATCCAAGACTCACTATCATATCTCCTCCCGGAGAGCTAACTTTTATTGGACACCCAATGTTTTCAGATGCAAACCCATTTCTATCAACAAATGCTTTTGATATGAATGAATGAGATGCACCGGTATCAGAGAGTACAAATGCTGGAATTGAATTGAGTCTGAACTTACCAGCAACAGCATCAGGCTCTTCATAGACCTCCTCCACATTGATGTGGTTGACCCGTCCTTTCTGAAAAGGATTGGGCTTGTTAGGTCCTTCAACTTTCTTTTCAGGGCACTCATTAGCATAATGCCCCAGCTTCTTGCATTTGTAGCATTCGACCTGACTGATGTCCTTTTTAGGCCGGTTTCCACTTCCACTTTCACTATGGTGGCTCTTATGTCCACTCTTGTGATTCTTGTACTTATCATTTTCATGACTGCGATGATGCTTGTTGTCATGACGGTTGTGGTTGTGGTGCTTGTTAAATTTCCCATGCTTGTGGGATCCTAGGCTGACACTATCATCATAGTGAGATCGTTTATGAGACGATCCCGAGCTGTGCTTGTCGGAGTGTTTCCTCTTTCTACTCTCGACTTGCTTCATTTTATTCTCCATAATAACAGCCTTGTCACATAGCGACTGATAAGTTGGAACATATGCCACAGACAGCTGCAGATTCAGATCATCATTTAAGCCTTCCAAAAACTTTTCCTTTCTTTTGGCATCTGTGTCAACCTCATCCGGTGCATAGCGCGCCAGATTGTTGAACTCTTCTATATATTCAGCCACGTTGTGGTGGCGCTTGAGTTGTGAAACTCCTTCTTTTTCAGGCTCATCATTCCTGGTGAGATATGAGTAGTGCGAAAGCCATCTTCAAAGATAGCCCAAGTCACCTCATCAATAGGAGTGGTGATCTGGAAGTTGTCCCACCATGTGGCGGCTGGTCCTTCCAACAGATGTGCTGCGAACCTGACTTTTTCAGCATTCGTGCAACCCACGGTCACTAAGTCTTTGTTCACAGAACGTAGCCAATCATTGGCCACCATGGGATCAGTCGTTCCTGAAAACTTAGCTGGCCTCAGACGCAGAAATCTGGTGAGCATATCAAAACCCGGAGGGTTGTTGTTATTGGGGTTGTTGTTGTTACGGTTTTGGATGAATGTCGTCATCATTTTCATAAGGCGTAATGCGCATTCATCAATTGTTGCATTTCGGGTAATGTTGTTGGGGTTGGGGTTGGGGTTTCTTGTGACGGGAGGCATCTGTGGTTTATTCAAGGAAAGAATGAGATACCCATAGATGTTTATGCACAGTACATCACGTAAGCAAACACATAGCATGCAACACAAGGATCAAAGTTCAACAACAAGATAACAAAGTCTCAAAGTAGAAACACACAAGTGGCAAGCCATCCACATGTTGGATGGTCTAGTAATAAGTTCACAAATAACGAGTAAAGTAATAAAGATAACTGAGTAGTCGAGTCTACTCGTCAGCATCAATCTCCTCCTCGACAAAGGTAAGACCTGCGTTCTCCATTGCGGTCTTGTTCTCCTCGATAGTAGTGGTCAAGGAGTCGATCTTGGCCTTGAGAGCCCTCTTCTGGGAACGAAGTCTCTCAATCACTATCTGTTGCTGCTCTAACTCGAAATCCTTGGACTTCAGTTCCTCGGTCATGTCCCGAATCTTCTTGTTCCTATCCTGGACACGTTTCTCCTGACTCTTGAACTTATGGTCTTGGGTCTCGAACTTCGCCTTCATCTCCTTGACTACCTCGTCCTGCTGCGCGAAGAGCTTGTCCTTCTCGCGAAGCTGCACCTGGAGCTCGTCATTGCTAAGCATGACGTTGGTCCTGTCAGTATCCACGTGCCTAATAAGAGTCTCTAAGTCCTGGAGGTACAGGCGTATCGGCTCTGCTGCGGCCCTCGAGTCGTCCTCAAAGTCGATGGACTCTCCGTCATCATCACGCCTTCCGAAGGTGTGGAAGTGAGTGCCTCTAACCTGTCGGGAGTGACGACCCAACAGTCGTCCTATCAGGTCCTGCATGACAACCTCCATGCCTCTCTCCCTGTCATCGTGCATAAGCTTGAAGACGATGGCCTCCGTAGTAGGCTCTGTCTGGCGTCCTGGCTGGTTCACCTTGAAGCCCCAGAGGTCCTTCCTCTCAAACTTGGTGAGTGGGTGCACCATAATGGTGGGAAGAGGGAGATCGAGCAAGGTAGTAAGCTCTACGATACGAGGACCAAAACAGGTAACCTGGAACTCCTCAACAGTGCTGATGGTAATAGGCATCTATTTATAAGATTGAAAAAGTTAGAACAACACAATTTAAAATAAACAAGACAAACATTCATACATATCCATGGAACACAAAAATCACACAAGTCATGCATACATGAATCCATTACATCAACCAAGGTTCAAACTTATTTAAGGTATCATTTGGAAAATAAGGTGATAGGTGGTGGTCCAACTAACGAAGTGCGTTTACAAACCTATCTCCTTTGGATCTGGTGGCTAACACAATGTTCCTAGAGGCAATCAGCCTATCTTGTTCACATGCTTCCATCACTAAGTCTATAATATCTCCCCTTAAGGTTTGGTTGGTGACTTCCAACTCTTGGGTAAGTTCCTTTTCTTTCTCTAAGTCTTTTTGGAGGTTGAGCATCTTGCACTTGACTCTAGCACTGAGTTCTTTGATAGTCTTCCAAGCTGCTTCTCTTGCTGACTCAAAGAATGTGGTATGCATCACAGTGTTGGTGTACATGCAGAAGCCTCTTTCTTTGTGGTTGTCTTCCTTGTTTTTGTACAAGTGAAGTTGCACCCACCAATACTCCACTCCTTCCTCCATCACTGGAAAGCCCTTGTACACAGTTGCACCATGTGCTTCCATTGCCTCCATGAGGTCCTTGAGAATCTTGGGAAACTCAGTTTCACACTCCAAGGTCATGGTCATGAGTGGCCCTTTCTTCACCCGTTGATGGAGTTCATCTACAAATAGAGATGAGAATGAGAAGATTAGAAAAGTTTACGAGAAGAATAGACAAGTGTAGAAGTAGTTAAAGATTTTCCTTAGTGGTTTCCAATCCTAGGGTCAAAATCCTACAGGCAACACAGTGCTCTGATACCATCTGTTAGACCCCTCCTTTATAAGGAAAGGATCCCTGTGATTGCAATGCTAGTCCCTGGATCAATGCTAGCATCCACAGTTTAAGATGAAGTACACAGATACAAAGGTCGTTTATTACATTCATTCCAGAGATAAAACATAGTCTTTTACAACTCAGGGCCAAAGGCCTAATACAAGAGTTTATGGAATAAGTAAATAAACATAAGTCTTCATCTTCATGTGCCACAGGCAAGCATGTTGAGTGTAGACTCATGACTCCTATTCATCATCGGAGTAACCTGCAACATTACAAGTTACAGCCACAGAGGGTCAATACTTTGGAATAGTATTGGCAAGTGATACCTTAGCTTATTTAAAGTGGACTATAACACTATATGCATTTGGCTAAGTGGAGCTTAGGCTTGCATTGCTCAAAATAGATTTTTCCTTATCATTTGAAAACACTAAGTTTTTGTTTTGACAAAATCACCCAAGGCATCTAACAATCAAAGATTGAAGATCCTTTAACCCTTGTTCAACCACAAGTTTTTACTTAGAAATTGGGATGAGGAGATTCTTGATAGCTTCCATGTCTTGATGCTCAAATTGTCCTTTTCGGGGACATGGCTAAGTACTTAGATTTTACACTCTGCAGAGGTGGTGCACTTTCCCACAAGACTTGGTTTCACCAAGACAAGATCTTTCGAAGCCTTCCTTAGACCAACATGGACCAGCTCCAACCTATCAAACCCCTACCACCAACTGTCCATTTGGCTAAGTTATTGCAACCTATATGATCCAGTGAGCCCATAATGCCAAGTGGTGCACTTGAAGCTTCTCAACATTTGACATCTCAAATCTCTTTGTTCTGGGTGGCCATCCACAAGTGAGACACAAGTTTTCCCCAACATACTGGACTTGGTGATGCCCAAGTTTTCCCAGACATCTTGGACTTGCATGACCACTCAACACAAACCATTCCTTCCATTCCACCCAGGTGATTCATTAACTTAGTTGTTTTATTAAACAAAACACAAGTCCTCAGACTTAGAATATTTTTCCATAGTGTGAATATATATTCCACCCATGTTTTCTATTAGCTAGGCTAAGCATGATAGTAGTAGGAATCTTAACTTAGGAAATTTCTACTAAAGTTTCATCTACTAGGATTTCCCATAGCATAGTTTATACTTAGCAAAATTTCCATGCAAGTCCTACTTAGAAATATCACTAATGCATAGTGAAAATAATGGGACAAAAGTATGAAGCATCACTTGCCATGGTAATGAGGAGAGTAGCACTCTTCACAGTCACAATCACTAGCAAAATCTACACAAAATTGTAGCATACAATTACACACAATTCATATACAATCAAAAATAATATGAATGCATGCATGCATGAATTTACTAAGTGGGGATTTTGAAAACTCTACCAAGCATGTGCATGTTTACAGAAACATAACAAGACACAAAATTTGCCAAAACAAACTTATTTAACCCTAAAACAAATTACTAAACTAAATCCATACTCAAAATAGCCTTAAACATGTTTCTGCAAACAAAGTCATTTTAATGGTTACTATATGTCAAACACTTTGTATAATCAGAAAGGCCTTGATTCCCTGATTCCAACGGTACAAAGTTTGCAAAATTCCAACGTGGAAATCAAAAGTTATAGGCATTTGAAATTTGGATCAAATTCTGATTTGAAATCTGTTTTTAGATCTAACCCTAGACACGTGTCGCGGTATCATTGGCGCGTACCGATTCGCACCGGATCGAGCTCTGCAGCCGTAGGATCTAAACAGATCATACGCTCCAGATCGCGTACCTCTTCGCCGATTAATGAATCTATCCTAACGCTTGGATCAAGATCCAACGGTAGCGAAGCGACCATGTCTGGCGGTATGGCGGCGTCGGCCAGTGCTCGGTCTACGGCGGCGCTAGCGTTCCAGATCGTCCGCGAGAGGGAGAAGGGTCATACCAGGTTCGCAGGAAGCTGCTGAAGCTCAAGGTAGCGTCGGTTTGCGAAGAGGCGTGCTGTTACCACGGTGATTCCTCGTCGGAGTTGAGTCTGCCGACAGCTGGTTGTTGTCGGAGTCGTTGCTGAGGTTCCACGTTGCCCTAACACAAGCCAGAGGGTTTAGGAGATGCGCAAGACCGTGGCGAACTATCTCGTGTGAGTTAGAAGTGAAGGGGCGCACGGGACTTACGGAATTTGGTCGCCGGAGTCGAGGTTGTCGTCAGGTGCTTGCGGTGTCGGCGGAAGCAGCGACACTGAAGCGTCTGAGATGAACTAGTGGGGTCGGAGGTGCGCAAAGAGATTGCGAATCTGCTCGTTTGATCCAGAGGAAGGCGCCGCAGGCTTACGGAATCGATCGCCGGAGTGAGCTCTGTCTGCGGCGGTGCGAGGATGATTGTGTGTAGCCTGGTGGCGGAGAGGTGGTGCTAAGTGAGGGGAAATGGCCGCGGTGCAGAGGGGATCTTATAGCCAGAGGCTCGACAGGAAACGCTCGTCACATCAATGCCAATTAAGCTCGGGATATCACTGCTGCAACGGCCAGCGGTGGAGATCATCTGCAGTTCAGGGGAAGGCGATCTTGGCGTGGAGGAGGCCCGCTCGTCGGTGAAGTCTGGTGAGTGGAGGTCGAATGCACGTATCTCGCGCGTGAGAGAAGAAAAGAACATCCCCGGGTGGGCTAGTTGGGCTCGATTCGTTGCTGGGCCAGAAACCTGGCGTGCGGCCCTATTCATTTGATTGCTTCTTTTCTTTTTCTAATTCTATTTTCTAAAATGATTTTGATATGAATTCAAATCCTTTTTGAATTTAAACAGTTCTGGGGACCTTTGCAGGGTTCTGTGGTTTCAAAAACCAGTTATTTAAACATGTAGTTACCCTGCAAGGGCTTGGTCAAGCTTGGGCTTAAAACAATCAGAGACTTTGTCTCTGGTTTGCAAATGTTTTAAAACAAAATAGGGTTTTGAAATTTATTTGTAAGTTGAAAACTTTGGTCAAACTTTTACACCTAAACTTTCCAACAATGGAGGCAAGCAAACAAGTTCCTAAACATTCAAGTTCAAAAGGTGATGATCATTTGAATTAAATCTACTCACCTGAAATCATAGCACCAAGCTTCTGTTTTTCTGAAATGAGTTTGAAAATGAACTAAACCTATATGCATGCATGAGTGATATGCAAATTTTGAAACTTCTGATTTTAGGGATGTTACAGGTACTTACCACCTGATGTGTGGCTGCTATGTATAGCGGTAGAGGCTCGCGTTCCTTTGGGGTGACCAGGACTGGCGAGGTGGAGAGCAGTCGCTTCAGATCTTCAAATGCGTCGTCTGCTTCAGGTGTCCACTCGAATTTCTATGCTTTGCGTAGCAGCTGGTAGAAAGGCAGGGCCTTCTCACCCATGCGGCTGATGAATCTTTCGATGCGCGATGCCCAAATTGCTGGACACCTTTGAGGTTCTTCGGCTTTTCCATGGCCAGTATGGCCCGGATTTTCTTCGGGTTCGCCTCGATCCCTCACTGGGAGATGAAGTAGCCAAGTAGTTGGCCAGATGGGACGCCGAAGGCGCACTTTTCTGGGTTCAACTTGATCTTGTAGTGATCGAGGTTGTCGAACGTCTCGCGGAGATCGTCGATCAATGTCTTGGCCTCCTTTGTCTTGATGACTATGTCATCGACATAGACCTATATGTTGCGGCCGATCTGGTTCTTCAGGTACGCCTGCATGCACCACTGGTATGTGGCACCTGCGTTCTTCAGCCCGAAGGGCATTATGTTGTAGCAGAATACTCCAAACGGCGTGATGAACGCCATTTTCTCCTGATCTTCAACCTTCAGCTAAATCTGATTGTAGCCTGAATAGGCATCAAGGAAGGAGAGTTTCTCGCATCCTGCTGTCGAATCAATGATCTGATCGATCTGAGGGAGAGGGAAGTGGTCCTTTGGGCAGTGCTTGTTGAGCGACGTGAAGTCCACGCACATCCGCAGGATGTCCGTGTCCTTTTTAGGGACCAGCACGGTGTTGGCTAGCCATTCGCTTTCCTTAATCTCCCGGATGAAGTTGGCGTCGAGCAGTCTGTTGACTTCGACTCCAAGGCTTCGGACCATGGCTCGAACAATCGTCGGATGGACTGTTTGACGGGCTTGGCGTCTGTAAACATGTTTAGTGCATGCTCGGCGAATTCCCTGGGAACTCCTGGCATGTCCGCATGACATCAGGCGAAGATTTCCCAGCGCTCACGGAGGAATTCGACGAGCACGCTTTCCTATGCAGGGATGAGGTCGTTGGCAATCAGCGTCGTCTTTGAGGCGTCCGTCGGGTGGACCTGCACCTTTTTCGTGTTGACTGTTGAGTCGAACGACATGTCAGGTGCGTTTTGCCTGGAGACTGGGGGTGCCCTTTTGTCTATCACCGCTCGAAGCCTTGTGATCTCCTCCTGCATGCCGAACGACTGGGAGATTCTGTTGAATTCTCTGTCGCAGTGGTCTGATCGGGTGAAGCTGCCTTGGACCGTGATGACGCCTCTAGGCCCTGGCATCTTGAGTAGCAGGTACGCATAGTGCGGTACTGCTAGGAACCTTGCGCATGCCACACGCCCGAGGATGGCATGGTATTGTCATGGCCAGTCCACCACTTCGAACTCGAGCCGTTCACACCGAAATTTTTTGGGTTTGCCGAAGATGACGCCGAGCCATATCTTTCCCAGGGGAAATATGCCCTTCCTGGGACTATGCTATGGAACGTTGTGTCGTATTGTTCCAGGCTGCACACCGGGATCTGCATTGCTGCCAGGGTTCTAGCAAACATCAGGTTGATGCCACTGCCGCCATCCATGAAGACGCGGCTCATCTCAAACCCTCTGATCTGCGCCTCAAGCACCAGGCTAGCATGACCTGGGCGAGGGATCTGACGGGGGTGATCCTAACGACTAAATGTGATGCAGGACTCCGAACCGCTGAGGTACTCAGGGATGGCGGGTGGAGCGGTCACAGCTAGGCTGACTTGGCGGGTGATCTTGTTTTGCACCCTGTTTGTTGGGCGCCCTTTTTGGATCATCAGGGGCCCTTTCGGCGCGGGGTACCCGTTTACACCGTTGTTTTGCACGGGTACGATTGCTTGATTCGAAGGTCCCATGGGTGGTGGTGGAGGAGCTCCGTGGGCGATGTCACCTGGTGCAGGTGCGGGTCCGAATCCAGGGTTCAAGATCTGCCGTCGCATCTGGGTGAAACCCTCGCTGAGTTTATGGAACTCGCGGCAGTCCTTGAGCATGTGGCTGACCTTCTTTTTGCCATCCTTCTTGTCGATGTAGAAGTGGATGGTGCATGGGCCTGACAACTTGTCGTATGCCGAGGGTTCGTCGTCGCGGCCGCGACGCTGCCACGTTTGTGTTGGGCGTCCTCCTTCGTGGAAGTTGCTTCCACGATATCCGCCGCTGCTGCGGTTGTTTTCATTGCGGCGTTCGGCGTAGCCAGCCGCAACCATGTCGGGTCCATCGTGGTCGTTGTAGACGCGCGATCTTCACTTGCTACGACGCTCGCGTCGGCGGACATAGTCATCTTCCTCATCCGAATGTGCTCGGTGGACGGAGTCTTCGCCATCTGCCCACCTGTTGGCGATGTCCATGAGGTGGTCGAGTGTCTTGGGCTTGACGCACCCAATTTCTTCCTTGAAGTCCGGGCGTTTGACGCCATCCTTGAAGGCGTCGATCATTCTCTCCTCGGAGATGTGTGCCGTGGAGTTCTTGATGTTAGACCAGCATAGTATGTACGAGTGAATGGATTCGCCTGTTTGTTGAGTGCAAGCCCGTAGCTCCTCTGTCGAGGCTGGTCTCTTGCTGGTGCCCTTAAAGTTTTGGATGAAACTGTATGCCAGTTCCTCCCAGCTTCGGATGGAACCCGAGGACATGCTGCTGAGCCAGATCCGGGTTGCACCTGTCAGCTGTAGCTGAAGGAATTGCAGAGAGGTGTTCTTGTTTCTGCCATGCAGCTTGACGGACGACAGGTGGTCGCTGAGCCAGGCTTTCAGGTCCTGCGTCCCGTCGAACTTCGGAGTGTCCAAAGGAAGTTTGAAATTTCTTGGCATCCGCGTTCGTCGAACAGATCTGCTGAAGCATCGAGCTCCGCAGAGTTCTCGTCGTCGTCCTCTTCGGATTTATCTGAGTTGCAGCTGCTGTTGTCGTATGACTCATCTATCAGCGTTGACGTGCGTAGCACGCTGGGATGCAGGGCCCATGAGGCGGGCCTGATTGATGGCAGTGGCACCCGCTCTGGGAGGCGGAGAGTGCATGTCTCCCACCTGGAAGCAGAAGCTCTCGAACAGAATCTCGAGCCCGTCGCCTACGGGCTCAAAATCCTTCATGGTGGTTGGCGAGTGGGCGGTGAATTCGAAAGCGCCGAAGAGTAGATGGATCTCCGTCGCTGAGGAGTTGTAGATCGCTTTGGTCGGGACTGTTGCGACCGCACAATCAGCTCCCCCGATTCCCACAAATGGTGCCAATTGACGAGGTTTAATCTCGTCAATGCCCATTGTTATGAGCTTGGGTTTTGGAGAAGGTGGGGATACTAGAGATCACGGAATGGTTAACAGAAAAGCAACCAGGGGACACGAGATTTACCCAGGTTCAGGCCCTAGATAGAAAACCCTACTCCTGCTTGTATGCTCTTGATTATGACAGAACCAAAAGTTACAGGGGTGCGCAGATGCAATCTGGCATGGAGGTGTGTATGCAGTGAGTTGAGAGATGCCCTCCTAGCCTTTATATAGAGGTAGGCATGTCCCAGGCACAGATCGAGTCGGTTACAAGTTTACGATTTGCCCCTTTGAATATTCTATCCATTCTAGTCTTGCTCTCCAAGGATCCGAAGACGCCACGGGCTTGGGGCACCCGAAAGTTCCACAGGCCGTGTATATTCTTGTGGGCCTTCCTTGGGCTGGACCATGTATGCTAATGTTGTGTACCCACGGGGTATAACCATGTCAGCTAAAGAATGGACAATCCATGGAATGGGAGGAGATGGCATCTCTCTTTTACTCTAAATTTTACCCTCCCAGTGAGATCCATAAGGATAGAAATATTATATATAACTTTTGGCCTCTTGATGGAGAGAGTACAACTCAAGCTTGGGGGAGACTGAAGTTACAAATGCTTAAATGTCCTATTCATGAACTCCCTAACAATATTATTCTCAATAACTTTTATGCTAGGCTTCCTCTTCATGATAAAGATTTACTAGATGCTTCTTGTGCTGGATCATTCACACATATGAAGGAAGAAGCTAAATGGGATCTCTTAGACCGTATTCAAGAAAACACTGAAGCTTGGGAGAATAACAAAGGAAGAAAGTCAGGTATAAACTATGATTATGAATGCATTAAATCTTTTATGAGGACTGATGGCTTCCGTGATATTATCAATGAGTTTGGTCTTGATCCTCAAGTTCTTGCAAAATGTTTTAATGCTTTTTCCTCTTATATTGAGATTCCTACGAAAGAGTGGGACAAGTACCATGCTCCTTATAAAGACATTGCTACCCATGTTCCTGCCAGTATAGAGGTTTGTACTATTGATCCTATTTTGCCTGAACCTTATGTTGAGAAGATCCCTTTTCCCTCCAAGGTAAGGGAACACTCTATTATTGCTAATGTGGTGAGCAAAAGCGCAAAGAAAACTGTAGGATCTGGTGATATTATTGATATTGAGCCTGTGGTAGCTATTGTGAAAGATCTTGTCACTAGAAATATAGAGGACGAGCATATTGTGTTTTGTGAAGACGCTATTAATATTGTTTCTCATCCTAAGAAAGTTAGAAAAGCTAGTGTCACGGTGCTTATGGTTTATGTGATATTGGTGCTAGTTCTAGTGCTATTCCTTATGACCTTTACAGGGAAATTATGCATGAGATTGATCCTTGTGAGCTTGAGGACATTGATGTGGTTATTCACCTTGCTAATAGAGAGCAATTTTGCCCCATTGGGATTGTAAGAGATGTGGAGGTCCTTTGTGGTAAGATTAAATACCCTGCTGATTTTCTAGTACTTGGTAAAGAAGCTAGTAAAACCTATCCTATTATCTTTCGTAGACCCTTTTTGATCACTTGTGGGGCTATCATAGATTGTAGGAAGGAAAAAGTTTTGACTAAGTTTGCTGGAGAGTCTTATGAGTTTAATTTTTCTAAATTTGCAAAAACTCATTATGAAAATGAACTGCCTGATGAGGATTTCAGGGTTGAACAACTTTCTGCTATTTCTCTTGCTCCTAACAATGCCTTGCAGCAGTTCATGGAAGATCATGAAAGTGATGCCTTCATGAAGGAAAGAAATGAGATTGATGAGGCTTTCCTTCATCAACATGAGTTACTTAAGCATAATTTACCTGTGGAAGATTTGGGTACCACACTACCACCTAAAGGGGACCATGTTTTCGAATTAAAACCTTTACCTAATGATCTTAAATATGCTTATCTTGATGATGACAAAAAGATATATCCTGTTATTATTAGTTCTAAACTTTTAGGAAAGGAAGAAGAAAGGTTATTGGAAATATTGAAGAAACACCGAGGAGCTATGGGCTATACTCTTGATGATTTAAAGGGGATTCATCCTACTATATGTCAGCATGCTATTAATATAGAGCCTGATGCAAAACCAGTTGTTGAGCACCAACATCGTCTAAATCCTAAGATGAAGGATGTGGTAAGAAATGAGGTATTAAAACTCCTCGATGCTGGTATTATTTATCCTATTGCTGATAGTAAATGGGTTAGCCCTGTTCATTGTGTTCCCAAGAAAAGGGGAATAACTGTTGTTCCTAATGAGGATAATGAGCTTATACCCCAAAGAGTAGCGGTTGGGTATAGAATGTGCATTGATTTTAGGAAGATTAATAAAGTTACTAAGAAAGATCATTATCCTTTGCCCTTTATTTATCAGATGCTTGAGTGGTTGTCCAAAAAGACTCACTTTTGTTTTCTTGATGGTTATTCTGGGTTTTCTCAAATTTCTATGAAAGCACAGGACCAAGAGAAAACTACTTTCACTTGTCCCTATGGTACTTATGCTTATAGGCGTATGCCTTTTGGTTTATGTAATGCTCTTCCTACTTTTCAGAGATGTATGTCTGCTATCTTTAATGGTTTTTGTGAAGAAATTGTGGAGGTTTTCATGGACGATTTTTCCGTCTATGGAACTTCTTTTGATAACTATTTGCACAACCTTGACAAATTTTTGCAGAGATGTGAGGAAACCAACCTTGTTCTTATGTAACATCCCTAAAATCATGTTTCAAAACTCATGCATATCATCTATGCATCCATGATCATTTAGGGTTCCATTTCAAAACCATTTCAAAAACAGGAGCATCTGATGCTCATTATTTTATGTGAGAAACTATTAAACTAATGCCACTCTCAATTGAAGAGTTTATTTGTCTTAAACCAAGCCTTGCTTGCTCTCTTGTTACTTTGTTTGATTGTTGGATTTTGCTGAAAATTTACAAACCAAATATGGATTTAAAACCATTTTCAAAAACTTATTCAAATCAAGTGCTATGTCACTATTTATTTTGTTTAATCAAAAGGACCAAGCTAGTACAAAGAGATCACATGTTTTTATGCCTGGAAATATGAGTGTTACACTCTACAAAAATCTAGAAAAGATTTGAATTCAAATGGCTTTTTAAATCATTTGAAAAAGGTTCCTGGATATTCAAACATAAAAAGAAAAAGATTAAGGAAATAAGAAAAGGCCGGCGCCAGACTTTTGGCCCATTGGCAGAAGCAGCCCACTAGCCAGCCCACCCGGGATTTCCCTCTCTCTCTGCTTTTCTCACCGCACCCGCACTACCTAAGCAGTCGCTGACGGGTGGACCCTCTCCACATCGACTCCTTCTTTCCCAAATCCCGCGCACAGACGCCGTCGCCGCCCGTTTCTTCCCCCGCCTCTGCCGTGATTTTAATCCTCTTAATTGGCGATGAATGTGTGCGTGATCTCCGCCCCTGCTCCGGCTATAAGATCCCCTCCTCTCTCCGCTCATTTCCCCTCACTCACCAACTACAGAGCGTCGCTAGGCTGTCCACAATCGAGCTCGCGCCGCCGCTGTTCCGAACCACTCCGGCGAGCCATCACGGTGAGCTCCGACCGCCCCCTGTCTCTGGTTCAAACAAACGTGACCAGCATATCCTTGCGCGTTCCCTGATGCCTTTTGTTTGCTCTCTCGTGGCCCAGGTTGCCGTCACCGTTCATGCCCGCAAACATCAGAACCATCGCTCGACTCCGACGAGCGATTGAGGTAAAACCCGACCGCCCCTCGACTTCTCCTTGATCCAGTAGTGTTTGCCGTAGCCTTGCGCACCCCCTGATACAACTTGTTCATGATAGGGTGATCCAGAGCGTCGCCATCGTCCTCGTCACCGAGCACCCGACGCTGCGCTCAACTCCGACGAGCTCCCACGGCCACAGCAACACGCCCCCGTTCCCACGACGACCATGTTGAGCTTCCTCGTGCACGTGCGAGACTGGTAAGCATCACCACTGCCCCCAGCCCTCGCTAGTTTCGCTGATCCATCGCCGGCAGAGCCGTCGCCGCTGTTCTGGCCATTTGGGCCGCCGAGTTGTGGTCAGAGTGATTTTATCCACTGGATCTAGATCCAGTGGTTGAGATTAGAAGCTAGGAGAAGAGGTACGGGCAGATCTGAGCCGCGCGTTTTAGTTAGATCTAACGGTTCGCAAGCGCGATCCATCGCGAAGCGGTACTAGCCAACCAGAAGCTGCCGCGTGGCATGTTCTTCGTTTTAAAATTCTGAATTAAATCTATTAGATGTTTAAACTTGTTTAAATCATAACTTTTGATTTCCACGTCCAAATTTGACAAATTTTATATCAATGGAACCAGGAGAGAAAACCCTTTCCATTTATGCAATGTGTTTAGTGTTTTGCCTCTGTTAAAATGGTTGTTTTTGCAGAAACATTTGTAGGCATAATTTGGGTATAGTAATTATTTGAAAAATGTTTTAATGTTCAAATAAAGTTTATTTAGCTTGTTTTGTACTTGTTTATGATACAGTACCATGCACTTGTCTTGTTTGGTGTAGAAAATCATCACATGGCATTATGCATGTATCCATATATTTTTTTGCTTGTATTTATTTTATATGTGATTTTGGTGCTATTATTTTATGTGTAGATTTTGGTGCAAATAGTGATTGTGATTGTGAGGATTGTAGATACTCTCCAAACTACCAAGGAAAGTGGTGCTTCATGATTTTATTCCTAAGTTTTTCAACTATGCACTAGAAATATTTTGCTAGAATTGCATGAATATTTTGGTCTATATGTTATGCTTGGGAAATCCTAGTAGTTGTAGAATTGCTAGAAATTTCTAAGTTAAAATGATTATCTATGCCATGCTTAGCCTAGCTAGTAGCAAACAAGGGTGGTTATATATTCATGCTATGATAAAATATTTCTAAGTCTTTGGACTTGTGTTTTGCTTAATAAAACAACTAAGTGAATGAAACACCTGGGTGGAATGGAAGGAATGGTTTATGTTGAGTGGTTACACAAGGCCCATTTCTATGGTTTACCTTGTGTATCTCACTTGTGGAAAGCCACCTAGGAACAAAGGGATTTGAGAGGCCAAATGTTAAGAAGCTTCTAGTGCAGCCACTTGGCAATATGGGCTCTGCCTGGATCATATAGGTTGAAATAACTTAGCCATTTGGACAGTTGGTGGTAGTGGGATGATAGGTTGGAGCGCGTCCATTTGGTCTAAGGGAAGGCTTCTAAAAGGTCCTGTCTTGGTGAAAATCAAGTCTTGTGGGGAAAGTGCACAACCTCTGTAGATGGAAGAATCTAAGTACTTAGCCATGTCCCTGGTATTGGACAATTTGAGCATCAAGACATGGAAGCTATCAAGAATCTCCTCATCCCAATTTCTAAGTAAAAACTTGTGGTTGAACAAGGGTGAAGGTTCCCCAATGTCTATTGGTGGTTCCTTGGGAAAGTTTTTGTCAAAGGAAAACTTAGTGATTTCAACTGATAGGTAAAACCTATTTTGAGCAAAGCAAGCCTAAGCTACACTTAACCAAAATGCATATAGTAACTAGTCTACCAATATTTTACTAAGGTATCACTTGCTAATACTATTCCAATGTATTGACCCACTGTGGCTGTAACTTGTGATGTTGTAGGTTATTCTGATGATGATTAGGAGTCATGAGTCGACACTCAACATGCTTGCCTGTGGCACATGAAGATGAATACTTATTTATCTTATTACATATTTAAACTCTTGTATTAGGCATGTGGCCATGGAGTTGTAAAATACTATGTTTGTCTGTGGAATGACTGTAATAATGACCTTTGTTTCTGTGTACTTCATCTTAAACTATGGATGCTAGCAATGATCCAGGGACTAGCATTGCAATCACAGGGATCCTTACCTTTATAAAGGGATGGATCTTACAGATGGTATCAGAGCACTGTGTTGCCTGTAGGATTATGACCCTAGGATTGGAAATCACTAAGGAAAATTTTTCAACAACTTCCACACTTGTCTTTTCTTCTCGTAAACCTTTCTAATCTTCTTTCTCATCTCTATTTGTAGATGAACTCCATCAACGAAGCCGTGAGGAAGGGACCACTCATGACTATGACTTTGGAGTGTGAGACAGAATTCCCCAAGGCTCTCAAGGACCTGATGGTTGCCATGGGAATACATGGTGCAGCTATGTACAAAGGTTTTCCTGTGATGGATGAAGGAGTTGAGTACTGGTGGGTGCAACTTCACTTGTATAAAAACAAGGAAGACAACCAAAAGGACTCAGGCTTCTGCGTGGTCACCAACTCATTGATGCACACTACATTCTTTGATTCAGCAAGGGATGCAGCTTGGAAGGTCATCAAGGAACTTGGTGATAGAATCAAGTGCAGAATGCTTAACACCCAGAATGACCTTAGGGAAGAAAAGAAACATACCCAAGAGTTAGAGGCTACCAACCAAGGTTTAAGGAAGGACATCATAGACTTAGAAACGGAGTCTTGTGATCTAGATAAACAGATTGCCTCTAGGGATGCCCTGTTAGCCAACTTGGCAAGTGAGATGGGATTGTAACGTACTTCGTTAGCTAGACCACCACACTTATCAATTTTTTATTTTCCAAAAATGTTGTCTAAAATAAGTTGAACCTTGGATGCTTGTAATGGATTTTATGTATGCTATGACTTGTGTGTTTGGCAATGTTATGCTTGTGATGCTTTATCTTGTAATTTATTTTGTTGTGTTGATTCTAACTTTTTCTATCTTATAACATAGATGCCTAATGTTACTATCAGCATGGCTGAAGAGTTCAAGGGAACTCGTTTTGGCACTCATATTGTTGAGCTCACTAGTCTGCTCAATCTCCCTCTTCCTACCATCATGATGCTTCCCCTCACCAAGTTTGAGAGGAAAGACCTTTGGGGCTTCAAGGTTAATCAGCCAGGACGCCAGACTGAGCCTACCACTGAGGCAATCATCTTCAAGCTCATGCATGATGACAAGGAGAGAGGCCTAGAGGTAGTCATGCAGGATTTGCTTGGACGTTTGTTAAGGAGACACTCTCGACAGGTTAGAGGTACTCACTTCCACGCCTTCGGTAGACGTGATGAGGATGGTGAGGCCATTGACTTTGAGGATACTTCGAGAGAGACGGCAGAGCCGATTCGTCTATACCACCAGGACTTAGAGGTTCTTCTTAGGCACCTAGACTCTGATAGGACCAACGTCATGCTCAGCAATGACGAACTCCAGGTGCAGCTTCGTGAGAAGGACAAGCTCTTCGCGGAGCAAGATGAGATAGTCAAGGAGATGGAGGCCAAGTTTGAGAGTTAGGATAGAAAGTTCAAGAGTCAAGAGAAGCGAGTCCAAGATAGGAACAAGACGATTTGAGACATGACTGTAGAACTAGAGGCCAAGGACTTCGAGCTTGAGCATCAGCAGACTGTGATTGAGAGACTTCGTTCACAGAAGAGGGCTCTCAAAGCCAAGGTAGAGACCTTGACCACCAATGTCGAGGAGTACAAGACCGCTATGGAGAATGCAGGTCTTACACTTGTCGACGAGGAGGTTGATGCAGAGGAGTAGTGATGACTACTCATTTACCTTTATTTATCATGCCTTTGATTATTGAGTCGCAATGACCATCCAACATGTGGATGGCTTGCTATTGGTGTGTTTACTTTGCAAACTTGTTGCCTATGTTGTTGAACTTTTATTATTATGATGCATGTTTGGTGATTGTTTATGTGATGTATTGTGCATGTTAGCATCTATGGGTATCTAATTCTTATCTCCATTGAACAACCACAGATGCCTCCCCGACGTGCCAATCCCAACCCCAACAAAAACAACATCACTCCTGAGATGCAGCAAATGATGACAGCTCAGACTCAGCTGATGCAAATGATGACTACTTTCATCCAGAATTAGAACAACAACAACAACAATAATAATAATAATAATAATAACAACAACAACAATCAGAACAACCCACCGGGTTTTGACATGCTTACCAGATTCTTGAGGCTAAGGCCAGCAAAGTTTTTAGGAACTACTGATCCTATGGTGGCCAATGATTGGCTATGCTATGTGAACAAGGACTTGGTAACTGTTGGTTGTACTGATGAAGAGAAAGTCATATTTGCAGCTCACTTGTTGGAAGGACCAACAGCCACTTGGTGGGATAACTTCCAGATCACCACTCCCATTGAGGATGTGACATGGGCTATCTTTGAAGATGGTTCTGTACCGCTCACATCTCATCCAGAGTGATGAGTTTGAATAAGAAAGAGTTCCATAACTTGAAGCAGCTCCATCGCAGCGTGGCTGAATATATTGAGGAGTTCAACAATCTGGCGCGATATGCACCGGATGAAGTTGACACTGATGCTAAGAGGAAGGAAAAGTTCCTTGAAGGATTGAATGATGAATTGAACCTGCAGTTATTTGTGGCCTATGTTCCCACATACCAGTCTTTTGTGACAAGGCTGCTATTTTAGAGAGCAAAATGAAACAAGTTGAAAGCAGGAAGAGAAAGCACTCTAACAAGCACAGCTCGGGATCATCTCACAAGCGTTCCCATTATGATGATAGTGGGAGTTCTGGATCCCAAAAGCATGGGAAGTTCAACAAGCACCACAACCACAACCTTTATCATGACAACAAGCACCACCATAGTCATGACAACGATAAGTACAAGAATCACAAGGGTGGATATAAGAGCCACCACAATGGAAGTGGAAGTGGCAGTGGAAGCCAGCCTGTCAAGAAAGATCTTAGTCAGGTTGAATGTTTCAAGTGCAAGAAGATGGGGCATTATGCAAATGAATGCCCAGAAAAGAAAGTTGAAGGACCCAACAAGCCCAACCCTTTTCAAAAGGGACAAGTGAACCACATTAACATGGAGGAAATCTATGAGGAACCTGATGTTGTTGCTGGTAAGTTCAAACTCAATTCTATTCCAGCACTTGTTCTTTTTGATACTGGAGCATCGCATTGATTCATATCAAAAGCATTTGTTGATAGAAATGGGTATTCAACTGAAAACATTGGGTGTCCAATAAAAGTAAGTTCTCCTGGTGGAGACATGATTGTAAGTCTTGGATGTCGGGATCTAGTGATAGAGTTTGGAAAGCATAAGTTTCCAGTGAGTCTGATAATCCTAGATTCACAAGGACTGGATGTAATTTTGGGAATGGATTGGATGACCAAGTATGAAGGAGTACTAGATTGTGCCAATCGTACTATTGCACTCACAACCCCGGAAAAGAAATAGATTAGATTCAAGTCTAACTTTGAATCAAAAGGGAGTAAGCTTAATTCTCTTAAGGGGGTTAGCATAGACAGTGTGCCTATTGTGAGTGAATATCCGGATGTGTTTCTGGAAGAATTGCCGGGAATGCCACCAGATAGAGATGTGGAGTTTCTCATTGATTTGCTACCAGGATCTGGACCTATAGCAAAAAGACCGTACAAGATGTCAGTGGATGAACTAAAAGAACTCAAGAAACAACTTGGAGAACAGTTGCAGAAAGGATTTATTCAACCAAGTTCTTCATCTTGGGGAGCACCAGTCTTGTTTGTGGAAAAGAAGGATAGAAGTCAAAGGTTATGCATAGATTACCGTTCACTCAATAAGGTGACTATCAAGAACAAATACCCTTTGCCAAGAATCAATGACTTGTTTGATCAGTTAGAAGGAGCTTGTGTGTTCTCAAAGATTGATCTTCGGTCAGGTTATTTCCATCTCAAGATAAGGGAACAAGATATACCTAAGACAGCTTTCACCACAAGGTATGGATTGTATGAGTATACCGTGATGCCATTTGGTTTGACCAATGCACCAGCATACTTCATGAATATGATGAACAAGGTGTTCATGGAATTCCTTGATAAGTTTGTTGTCGTTTTCATCGATGACATTTTGATTTACTCCAAGAGCAAAGAAGAGCATGAAGGACATCTACGTTTGATACTTGAGAAGCTTAGAGAGCATAAGCTGTATGCCAAATTCAGCAAGTGTGAATTTTGGTTAAATGAAGTTGGATTTCTTGGACACGTTGTGTCAGGAGATGGTGTAGCAGTTGATCCTGCTAAAGTTTCAGCTATAACTGAATGGGAATCTCCTAAGTCAGTTAAGGAGGTTCGTAGTTTCCTTGGCTTGGCAGGATACTACAGAAGGTTCATTGAGAATTTCTCCAAGATAGCTAAGCCAATGACAGAATTGCTAAAGAAAGAAAAGAAATTCGCTTGGTCTGAAGGATGTGAACTCATTTTTCAAGAATTGAAGAAGAAACTAGTCACAGCACCAGTCTTATGTTTGCCAGATTTGGAGAAAGATTTCCAAGTGTATTATGATGCATCTCATCATGGACTAGGTGGAGTACTTATGCAAGAAGGGAAAGTTGTGGCTTATGCCTCGAGACAACTCAAAACTCATGAGGTAAACTACCCTACTCATGATTTAGAGTTAGCCTCTGTTGTCCATGCACTCAAAACATGGAGACATTATCTTTTGGGAAAGCGATGTGAAGTGTTCACAGATCACAAAAGTTTGAAGTATATCTTCACCCAGAAAGAAATTAACATGAGAAAAATAAGATGGCTAGAACTCATCAAGGACTATGACTTGAGTTTGCAATA
Source organism: Avena insularis (assembly GCA_023614405.1). NCBI lineage: Eukaryota > Viridiplantae > Streptophyta > Magnoliopsida > Poales > Poaceae > Avena > Avena insularis. The sequence goes on along the minus strand of CM042687.1, from coordinate 317,593,029 downwards.
CCACCCTGGTAAAGCAAATATTGTAGCGGATGCTCTAAGCCGTAAGGTTTTTGTGAATGGCCTTACTAAGGGAGAATTGCCAGATGATCTGTGTGCCCAATTTAGAGATCTCAGATTGGAGATTGTGCTTGAAGGACATCTCATGTCTTTGGATATTCAACCCACTTTGTTGGACAAGATCAAAGAAGCCCAAAAGACAGATACGGAAATTGAAGAGATTAAGGAAAAGATTGGCAAGGGAAAATCCAAAGGATTCTATGAAGATGAACAGGGTACCTTATGGTATGGAAAACGTATTTGTGTTCCACAAGATCCGGAACTTCGGAAACTGATTTTACAAGAAGCCCACAACTCACCGTATTATATTCATCCGGGTAACACCAAAATGTACATGGATATGAAAGAAAGATTTTGGTGGAATAATCTTAAGAAGTACATCGCCGAACATATTGCTTTGTGTGATGTATGTCGTAGAGTGAAAGCAGAACATCAGAAACCAGCAGGATTGTTACAACCACTACCTATTCCCGATTGGAAGTGGGACAAGATTGGTATGGACTTCATCACCGGATTGCCAAGGACCCGGTCAGGATATGATTCTATTTGGGTAGTAGTGGATTGCCTAACTAAAGTGGCTCATTTCATACCCGTGAAGACAACCTACACCAGTGCTAAGTTAGCCAAGATCTATATGAGTAGAATTGTATGTCTACATGGAGTACCCAAGAGTATTGTGTCTGATAGGGGAACTCAATTCACTTCTCATTTTTGGAGGCAGCTACATGAGTCATTGGGAACAAGGTTGGAATTCAGCACTGCTTTTCACCCTCAAACTGATGGACAGACAAAAAGGACCAATCAGATTCTTGAAGATATGTTGAGAGCATGTGCTCTAGACTATGGAGCCAGTTGGGATGAAAGTCTGCCTTACGCAGAATTCTCGTACAATAACAGCTATCAAGCCAGTATTGAGATGGCACCATTTGAGTTTCTCTATGGGAGAAAGTGTACCATCCCATTACTACGGAATGGTGTGGGAGAAAGAAGTCTATTTGGACCAGAACTAATCAAAGAGGCTGAAGAGAAAGTCAAGCTGGTCAAGGACAGATTGAAGATAGCACAGTCCCGACAAAAGAGCTACGCAGATCCTAAGCATAGAGAAGTCACCTATGAAGTAGGTGATAGAGCTTATCTTAGAGTGTCACCACTTCGTGGAGTGAAGAGGTTTGGAGTCAAAGGAAAGTTGGCCCCAAGGTATGTTGGACCATTCAAGATTCTGAGTCGTAAAGGAGAGGTAGCTTATGAGATTGAATTGCCAGAGTCTTTGTCAGCTGTTCATAATGTGTTTCATGTGAGTCAGCTTAAGAAATGTCATCCAGAAATGGAAGAGACTTCTTTGAAGGATACTATACCTTTGGAGGAGGTTCAATTGGAAAGTGATCTCACTTATGAGGAGAAACCTATCAAGATTCTTGAGACAGCAGAAAGAGTTACACGGACTAAGACTATCAAATTCCGCAAAGTTCAATGGAATCATCATTCCGAAGAAGAAGCAACATGGGAAAGAGAAGATGATCTTCGGAAAGACCACCCTCACCTATTTGCTAGCCAATCTGAATCTCGAGGGCGAGATTCAACTTAAGGGGGTTAGATTTGTAACATCCCTCAAATCATGTTTCAAAACTCATGCATATCATCCATGCATCCATGATCATTTAGGGTTCCATTTCAAAAGCAGGAGCATCTGATGCTCATTATTTTATGTGAGCAACTATCAAACTAATGCCACTCTCAATTGAAGAGTTTATTTTTCTTAAACCAAGCCTTGCTTGCTCTCTTGTTACTTTGTTGATTGTTGGAGTTTGCTGAAAATTTACAAAACAAATATGGATTTAAAACCATTTTCAAAAACTTATTCAAATCAATTGCTATGTAACTATTTATTTTGTTTAATCAAAAGGACCAAGCTAGTACAAAGAGATCACATGTTTTTATGCCTGGAAATATGAGTGTTACACTCTACAAAAATCCAGAAAAGATTTGAATTCAAATGGCTTTTTAAATCATTTGAAAAAGGTTCCTGGATATTCAAACAGAAAAAGAAAAAGATTAAGGAAATAAGAAAAGGCCGGCGCCAGACTTTTGGCCCATTGGCAGAAGCAACCCACTAGCCAGCCCACCCGGGATTTCCCTCTCTCTCTGCTTTTCTCACCGCACCCGCACTACCTAAGCAGTCGCTGACGGGTGGACCCTCTCCATGTCGACTCCTTCTTTCCCAAATCCCGCGCACAGACGACGTCGCCGCCCGTTTCTTCCCCCGCCTCTGCCGTGATTTTAATCCTCTTAATCGGCGATGAATGCGTGCGTGATCTCCGCCCCTACTCCGGCTATAAGACCCCCTCCTCTCTCCGCTTGTTTCCCCTCACTCACCAACCACAGAGCACCGCTAGGCTGTCCACAATCGAGCTCGCACCGCCGCTATTCCGAACCACTCCGGCGAGCCATCACGGTGAGCTCCGGCCGCCCCCCCTGTCTCTGGTTCAAACAAATGTGACCAGCATATCCTTGCGCGTTCCCTGATGCCTTTTGTTTTCTCTCTTGTGGCCCCGGTTGCCGTCACCATTCGTGCCCGCAAACATCAGAACCGCCGCTCGACTCCGACGAGCGATTGAGGTAAAACCCGACCGCCCCTCGACTTCTCCTTGATCCTGTACTGTTCGCCGTAGCCTTGCGCACCCCCTGATACAACTTGTTCATGCTAGGGTGATACAGAGCATCGCCAACGTCCTCATCACCGAGCACCCGACGCTGCGCTAAACTCCGACGAGCTCCCACGGCCACAACAACACGCCCTCGTTCCCACGACGACCACGTTGAGCTTCCCCATGCACGTGCGAGACTAGTAAGCATCACCACTGCCCCACAGCCCTCGCCAGTTTCGCCGATCCATCGTCGGCAGAGCCGTCGCCGCCGTTCTGGCCATTTGCGCCGCCGAGTTGTGGTCAGAGTGATTTGATCCACTGGATCTAGATCCAGTGGTTGAGATTAGAAGCTAGGAGAAGAGGTACGGGCAGATCTGAGCCGCGCGTTTTAGTTAGATCTAACGGTTCGCAAGCGCGATCCAGCACGAAGCGGTACCAGCCAACCAGAAGCTGCCGCGTGGCATGTTCTTCGTTTTAAAATTCTGAATTAAATCTATTAGATGTTTAAACTTGTTTAAATCATAACTTTTGATTTCCACGTCCAAATTTGACAAATTTTATATCAATGGAACCAGGAGAGAAAACCCTTTCCATTTATGCAATGTGTTTAGTGTTTTGCTTCTGTTAAAATGGTTGTTTTTGCAGAAACATTTGTAGGCATAATTTGGGTATAGTAATTATTTGAAAAATGTTTTAATGTTCAAATAAAGTTTATTTAGCTTGTTTTGTACTTGTTTATGATACAGTACCATGCACTTGTCTTGTTTGGTGTAGAAAATCATCACATGGCATTATGCATGCATCCATATATGTTTTTGCTTGTATTTATTTTGTATGTGATTTTGGTGCTATTATTTTATGTGTAGATTTTGGTGCAAATAGTGATTGTGATTGTGAGGATTGTAGCTACTCTCCAAACTACCAAGGCAAGTGGTGCTTCATGATTTTAGTCCTAAGTTTTTCAACTATGCACTAGAAATATTTTGCTAGAATTGCATGAATATTTTGGTCTATATGTTATGCTTGGGAAATTCTAGTAGTTGGAGAATTGCTAGAAATTTCTAAGTTAAGATGATTATCTATGCCATGCTTAGCCTAGCTAGTAGCAAACAAGGGTGGTTATATATTCATGCTATGATAAAATATTTCTAAGTCTTTGGACTTGTGTTTTGCTTAATAAAACAACTAAGTGAATGAAACACCTCGGTGGAATGGAAGGAATGGTTTATGTTGAGTGGTTACACAGGGCCCATTTCTATGGTTTACCTTGTATATCTCACTTGTGGAAAGCCACCCAGGAACAAAGGGATTTGAGAGGCCAAATGGTAAGAAGCTTCTAGTGTAGCCACTTGGCAATATGGGCTCTGCCTGGATCATATAGGTTGAAATAACTTAGCCATTTGGATAGTTGGTGGTAGTGGGATGATAGGTTGGAGCGCGTCCATTTGGTCTAAGGGAAGGCTTCTAAAAGGTCCTGTCTTGGTGAAAATCAAGTCTTGTGGGGAAAGTGCACAACCTCTGCAGATGGAAGAATCTAAGTACTTAGCCATGTCCTTGGTATTGGACAATTTGAGCATCAAGACATGGAAGCTATCAGGAATCTCCTCATCCCAATTTCTAAGTAAAAACTTGTGGTTGAACAAGGGTGAAGGTTCCCCAATGTCTATTGGTGGTTCCTTGGGAAAGTTTTTGTCAAAGGAAAACTTAGTGATTTCAACTGATAGGTAAAACCTATTTTGAGCAAAGCAAGCCTAAGCTACACTTAACCAAAATGCATATAGTAACTAATCTACCAATATTTTACTAAGGTATCACTTGCCAATACTATTCCAATGTATTGACCCACTTTGGCTGTAACTTGTGATGTTGCAGGTTATTCTGATGATGATTAGGAGTCATGAGTCTACACTCAACATGCTTGCCTGTGGCACATGAAGATGAAGAATTATTTATCTTATTACATATTTAAACTCTTGTATTAGGCCTGTGGCCACATGTAGTTGTAAAAGACTATGTTTGTCTCTGGAATGACTGTAATAATGACCTTTGTTTCTGTGTACTTCATCTTAAACTGTGGATGCTAGCAATGATCCAGGGACTAGCATTGCAATCATAGGGATCCTTACCTTTATAAAGGGAGGGATCTTACATCTTAACTGGGAGAAATGTCATTTTATGGTTAATGAAGGGATTGTTCTTGGACACAAGATCTCTGAAAGAGGCATTGAAGTTGACAGAGCCAAAATTGAAGCAATTGAGAAGTTGCCTTGTCCTAGAGATATCAAAGGTATTCATAGTATCGTTGGTCATGTTGGTTTCTATAGGAGGTTTATTAAAGATTTATCCAAAATTTCAAAGCCCTTTACTAATCTTTTTCAAAAAGATGTAGCTTTTGTTTGTGACGATGATTGTAAGGAAGCCTTTGAAACTTTGCAGAAAGCTTTGACAACTGCTCCTATAGTCCAACCACCTGATTGGAGTTTACCTTTTGAAATTATGTGTGATGCTAGTGACTTTGTTGTGGGTGCTGTCCTTGGACAACGTGTTGACAAGAAGTTGAACGTTATTCATTATTCTAGAAAGACTCTGGATGCTGCTCAAAAGAATTATGCTACTACTGAAAAGTAGTTCTTAGCTGTAATCTTTTCTTGTGATAAGTTTAGACCTTATATTGTTGATTCCAAGGTTACTATTCATACTGATCATGCAGCTATTAAATACCTTATGATGAAGAAGAACGCTAAGCCTAGGCTTATAAGGTGGGTGTTGCTTTTGCAAGAGTTTGATTTGCATATTGTAGAGAGGAAAGGTGATGATAATCCTGTTGCTGATAATTTATCTCATTTGGAAAACATTTCTTTTGATCCTTTGCATGTTAATGATAGTTTTCTAAATGAGCAGTTAGCTGCAATAAGGGTAAGTCCGCATGAGAGTCCTTGGTATGCTGATTATGCTAACTTTATTGTTTCCAAGTATTTGCCTCCAACCTTTACAGCCCAGCAAAGAAGGAAATTCTTTTATGATCTAAGGCATTACTTTTGGGATGACCCACACTTATATAAAGAAGGAGTAGATGGTATTATGCGAAGATGTGTTCCAGAATTTGAACAATGGGAGATATTGAGAAAATGTCATGGCAGTGCTTATGGAGGACATCATGCTAGGGATAGGACTGCACAAAAGGTTTTACAATCTGGATTTTATTGGCCTACCCTTTTTAAAGATGCAAGGACGTTTGTTTTATCATGTGATGATTGCCAACGAGTAGGTAACATCTCTAGACGCAATGAAATGCCTATGAATTATTCCCTTGTAATTGAACCTTTTGATTGTTGGGGATTTGACTTTATGGGGCATTTTACTCCTTCAAAAGGGTATATTCATATTCTTGTTGTTGTTGATTATGTTACAAAGTGGGTAGAAGCCATACCTACAAATAGTGCTGATGGTAAGACCTCTTTGAAAATTCTTAAAGATGTCATTTTTCCTAGGTTCGGTATGCCTAGATATATCATGACTGGTGGAGGCTCTCATTTTATTCATGGGGGTTTTAGAAAAATTCTCGGTAAGTATGATGTAAACCACAGAATATCTTTAGCTTATCACCCCCAAACTAGTTGTAGCGTCCCCAACCTTTAATAAGATTGAGTCCCCTGTGTTTACAATGCTAGTCCCTGGATCAATAGCTAGCATCCACAGTTCAGATGTAATATCAAGAAACAAAGGTCATAATACAACTTTATAACCAGGAATAAAATAGTTTTATTACATCAAACATAGCTCATTGGCTATTTGCATTACATTGCAGCGGAATAACTATAGTCATGGGTCCTTCATCTTCAAAGTGCCACAGGCAGATGTTGGTTGTAGACTTTGTAATCCTAATCAATCAATCTTCAGTAAAATCAATCAAACCTGCAACATCATAAGTTACAGCCACAAGGGTCAATACATTTGAATTGTATTGGCAAGTGATACCTTAGTATAATATAAGTGGACTATAATACTATATGCATTTGGCTGGTGGAGCTTAGGCTTGCTTTGCTCAAAATAGATTTTTCCTTAACTTTTGAAAATACTAAGTTTTGTCTGGCAAAAACTTTCCAAGACATCTACCAATCCAAGGCTGAAGATCCACTCAGGGCATCTACCAATCAAGGACTGAAGATTTGCTTGGCAAAAATACCCAAGGCGTCTACCAATCAAAGACTGAAGATCCACTCAGGGCATCTACCAATCAATGACTAAAGATCCTTTTAACCCTTGTTCACCCACAAGTTTTTATTTTGAAATTGGAGTGATGAGATTCTTGAAGTTTCCATGTCTTGATGCTCAAATTGTCCTTTACCAGGGACATGGCTAAGTACTTAGGTTTTACACTCTGCAGAGGTGGTGCACTTTCCCCACAAGCCTTGGTTTCCCAAGACATGATCCTTCAGTAGCCTTTCCTTAGTCAAATGGACGCTCTCCAACCTATCATCCCATCTACCACCCACTGTCCAAAAGACTAAGTTCTAGCATCCTAAGATCATGGCAGAGCCCATATTACCAAGTGGTTGCACTTGAAGCTTCTCAACATTTGACATCTCAAATCTCTTTGTTTCCTGGGTGGCCATCCGCAAGTGAAATACACAAGCCATGTCATGGCCTTGTGAACCACTCAACATAAACCATTCCTTCCATTCCACCCAGGTGATTCATTACTTAGTTGTTTTGTTAAATAAAACACAAGTCCAAAGACTTAGAATATTTTTTTCATAGTGTGAATATATAAACCACCCTTGTTTTCTAGTAGCTAGGCTAAGCATGGCATGGCAACTTATCCTTAGGGAATTTCCTAGCAACTCTAGCATTCTATTCTAAATAGGATTTCCCATCAACAACTGACAAAAATAGCATGCAAGTCCTAACAAAATATATCTAATGCAAGTATAAAATATAGGTATGGAATATTCATGAAGATATCACTTGCCTTTTTGGTAGAGGGTATAGGTTCACTCCTTGTCCTTGCAACACTCACACTCTTCAAGTCACTACAATTCAATCAAGCAAGGCACAAACTTAATCTACCAATCAAGCAAAACTTCACACATAAAATAACAAAGTCAAACAAACAATTTTTCACACACAAAGTAATGGGATCTAAGTCATGCATAAGCATGCAAAGGTTGGTTCTATTGTAAGGATGGTCTTCACTAGGCTTCTAACTTTGTAAGTTCCAAATTGGTCATTTACCAAAATGGCAAAGTCATTTGCAAAGAGGGTCTCTATTAGATTCCTAAACTTTGTAAGATCCAAAAATGGTCATTTACCAAAGTGGCAAAGTTAAAGTAATGCATGCAAGCATGCCAAGCTTTGTTTTGTTTTGAAAAAGTGGTTCCTAGTGGGTCATAGACTTTTGGGTACATCTAATGGTCATTTTGCAAAGTGGCAAGGCCATTTGCAAAAGGGTTTCACCTCAAAACCATTTTCAAAACAAAGGGTCATTTTAGGTGGTGTAGAAATATTTTACTAGGGCATTAGCCTATAGGGTTCACCCAATTTGTTTTCAAATCACAACTTGGATTTTTGGGGTTAGTGAGTTTAAAACAAAACATTTTCCAAGGGTTTTCTTCCAAAATTATTTTTGATAAAATAACCACATTTCTATTTGACTAGAAGTGGTTTTAAATCAAAGAATTCTAAATTTGCCTCACCAAATGAGTTGCTATTGCAAAACTTGGTGTTTGGGTCAGTAGGTTGGGTCCAAAGCATTTTCTCCAAAGTTTTCTTTATGAAAGCATTTTCATAAACAAAACAATGGTTTTTAATTAGCTAGAAATGGATTAAACCAATTAATCCATTCTAAACTTTTCAAAAATCATTTTCCAAACTATGGGTTGGTTCCTAGGGTCAGTAAGGTCACAACAAACTAAATTGCAAAGGTTTTAACCTAAAAATCATTTTTAAATGATTTTTCTAATGTTAGCAAGCACACAAAAGAATCTGCAAAATCAAACAAGCTAACATATACTATTTGCTAAACTAAGGGTAGGGTTGGTTAGGTCTTGTCTTGCTGATTCCAACGACATCAAATTTGTAAAATTTGGACGTGTGGATCAAAAGATACATGGGTTTGAAATTGGCAAAAGTTTCTGTTTTCTAATTTCTGTTTTTAATCAAACACTGGCCACGTGGCGCGTTCCTATTGGTCGATACCGGTTCGGCCGGATCGTGTGCTGCGGAGCGTTGGATCTAGTCTAATCGTGCGGCGCAGAGCTAGTACCCCTTCGCTGTTAAGTGGTTCTGTCTAGTGCGTCCGATCTAGATCGAACGGTCAGGTGCTTGGTCATAGACGCGGCTGGCTAGCTGCTGGCGGCGGAGCGGTCGGTCGTCGATGGTGCCGGCGATACAGGAAGCGAGAGAGAAAAAGGGCATGCTCACCGTGCTCGCAAGAACGTGGGGAAGCTCGAGGTAGTGTCTTCTTATCGCGGGGCGTACTGGAGTGAGCTTGATTGCTCGCCGGAGTTGCTGCGGGCGGCGGTTGGCTCCGGTTGCTGTCGAGGACGTTGCTGTGGTTCTCTCCGAAGCGAAAAGAAGGCTCGGTTAGATGCGCAAGATCGAGACGGAGTCGTGTGCGTGAACGAGAGGGGTCGGGGTGGTCTTGTGCTTACCAGAAGAGTCGCCGGAGTTTGCAGACAGACGGTGGCGCTCAGGTTGACGACGAGGCGTTGCTGCAGTTCACCCCAAGACAAAACAAAGGCACGGTAAGATGCGGGCGACCATGGGGTTCATGTGAGCATGATCGAGAGGTGCTGGGGCGGACGGAGTTCACCTGGAAAGCTCGCCGGAGAAACGGCAGACGGCGGTGTGGTGCTGTGGTCGTCGTTGTCGAGGCTCTGGGGTGCCCGCGGGTGAGCTGGTGCTACGGGGATGATCGCCAGGAGGTGTGGATCACGAGAGGATGGTCGAGGAGGCAAGGGGAGGCCTGGTTTCGCCGGAATCATCACCGGAACATCGTCGGAGCAGAGGACGCTCGGGGAGGAATTGAGGCGGCCTGGGGGCGAGTCGAGGTGGGAGGTCTGGGGGAAAGGGAGGAGGAGCAGGCGGTTAAGTAGCTGTGGTCACGACGAGAGATTAACGCAGCGTTTACGCGAATTAATTCGGCGGAATCAAAGCAGAAAACGGCCGACGAGAGGAGGAAGAATTGGTCGCGGTGGAAACGACGATGAATAGTTGTCGGTGGGGTCCTCTGGTCAGTGGGAAAAGGAGAAGGAACGGGGTCCACCTGTTAGTCTCTGCGTGGGTTTGTTTGACGGTGAAGAAAAACGGTTCGGGATGTGGGAGAGAGAGGTGGGGTCTTCGCCGTCGAAAGTGAGGAGAGGGGGTAGTGGGTCCACGCTGTCATTGACTCATCGTGTCTGTTATTTGGTAAGAATTGTTTTCTCCGGCAGTTGAAAGGTCAATTTGGGCTGGCCTCAAGGTGCTCTATTTTCCTATTTTTTTCTGTCTAAGCCTTTTTCTTTTTCTAATTCTTTTTCTGTTTTCAATTTCCAAACAATTATTCAAACAATCAACCAACACTCAAATCAATTCAAACAATCACTCAACTTCACTTTGAATTTGGTTCTGTTTGGCGACATAATCCAAATCTCAAAATGAAATATTATTTTTATTTATTTTAGGATCCATTTAATAATTAATTAAAATGGATCTTTAGTTTTTTTAATAGTGTTTGATTTATTTAATAAAATTTCCATTCGAATTCCAATTATTTTCAAAACCAAACCACAAGGTTTTATTTGAAAAATAAAAGAATACTTGGAAACTTACTTAAATAAATAAATAAGTTTTGGTGTTTAATTAAAATGGGAAAGCCTTTACTTAAATAAAATTGGATATTTAAATCCTTATTATTTTATTTAAATAATCCTTTACTCATTTTAATCAAAGCAAAACCTTTTAATAAAAGATTTCAAAGTAGTAATAAAATACTTGGTGTTCATTTAAAATGGGAAAAGCTTTTACTTAAATAAAATTGGATATTTAAATCCTTTTATTTTATTTAAATAAACCTTTACTCATTTTATCAAAACAAAATATTTTATTTCAAAAGTTTGGCCAAAATTAATTTGGCTTATCTTTTCATTTGAAACCAAAGTCTTTTATTAAAAGATCTAAAACAGTGTTTCCAAAACAATTTATTTTCCTTTGATAAATGTTTTACTTTTTAAATCCCTTTAGGATTATTTGTTCACCAAAGGGTATGGGCTTTTGGTAAGGGCTTTAAAGGCTTTGGAAATTTCAATTTCCTTCTCTTATTATACTCCTAAGATTTTGTTTATGGTTCCAATTTGAGTGAAACCAACTTCTATGGTCTTACTTGATCCTTTGTGGAAATTTGTTGATCAAATTTGGTATGGATCAAATCCATGGATTTGGAGATACTTTGGAAAATGATTTCCTTCCATTAGGGTTTAGGGTTTTGGATTTATTTTCCAGGTGTTCAAATTTCCAGATACATTCATTGAGGAATGCATTTCCCTTGATTTGGATTTTTGTTGAATTCAAACTTCTGCCAAAGTTTGTTCAAGATGGGATTTCAAGTCTCCTTCTAGAAACAAAAGTTTCTTTTCACCCTGATTTTCAACAAAAGTTTATTGTGTTTATTTTATTTTTCACATTACAAGATTTGGAAAATCTTGGGATGTGACAGGCTACCACCCTTAAAATAAATCTCGTCCCGAGATTTGGGGAGGCTAGGGTTACAAGCAGGTTCAAAACAACTAGGGTACTACCACCCTTAAAAATTTTCCAACTAGACTATATCTTGGCTTGCTTGGAATCTTGGAAAACTTCTTCTTGGAAAACTTCTGCTTAGTGTCATTTGTTTCCATGCTTGATTCATGGGCCAAGGTTTTGTTTCTCCATAGGCTTGATCAACTTGTTCTTCATCTTTTCTGGACAGTTGCTTGCATAGTGTCCCGGGTTCTTGCAATTGTAACAGGTTATAAGTTTGAGGTCTTGAGGTGGCTTCTCTGGGCAAACATCTGCGTAGTGTCCTTTGTTTTCGCACTTGAAGCATGTGACTTGGCTGATATCCCTCATAGGCTTGTTTATCTTGTGTTTCTTCTTCTCTGGACATCCATTGGCATAATGTCCCATCTCTTTGCAATTGAAACATTGCACTTGTGTAATATCTTTCTTGCTAGTGTTGAGGCATTTCTTCTTCTTCTTCTTGGGTTTCTCCAAAGCTAGGGGTTCTTCTAGTTCTTGTTCTTCATGAATGGGAGATCTTCCTCTTTTCTTGGGGCATTGATCTTCATGCTCCTTGGGTGCATGATCCTTGTATCCAAAAGTATTGCTAGCTTGGGTTCCTTCTAGAATAACATCTTTGTCATCCTTGTTGTCATTAGCTCCTTGGGAAAAGTTTTCTCTCATGTTGATCACTTGAGTAACCAATCCTTGCAACAGTTGGGATTGAAGTTTCAAAATCCTTTGTATGGCTGGGTCTAATCCATTGTTGTTGGCTAAAAGTTGAGTTGTCTCTTGGCTCAACTGGTGTTGGGTTGCTATGAGTTCTCTCATGCTGTCCTCTTGGTTGTTGTTGTTGTCACCATCCTTGATGTTGGAGTCTCTTGGAGAAGTCATCTGTTTGGGTTGAAGGGGGATTAGAATAGACAAAAGATTTCTAAGGGAATCAATCCTAATCACACACATCACAATTCACACAAGCAATATGCAAGCAATCACAAACAAGCACTCCACTCAAACAACAAGTTTCAAGCACATACTTAGGCAACAAAATAATTTTTGTTACACCACTTAAGTTGGTGGGTTTGTCTTAACTAAAATATGGTGGTCCATCTATATGGTTCACTTGTGATCTTTCCATCCTTCTTGGTTGATTCTTCTTGAATGAGATCTTTGTTTCCTTGGAGAATTTTTGTGTCTTGGTCACAAATCTTCAAAGGTGATGATGGTTCTTTCTAAGTTGTGTTTCCTTAGTCTTCAAGTCTTGGGTAAAACTTCTTGTATTACTTGTAGTCCTTAGTGATATCCAAGATTGAAGTCCTTGGTGAATATGCTGAAGATGTTGAAGTCATTAGAGTTGAAGAAGTTGAAGAAGTCCTTTGCACATGGTGTAGTCTTTGGTCATGGGGTAGGCTTTTCCATCAAGTTTTGAAGTAGAAGAGAAGTAGAGTTGAAACCAAAAATGATTGAGGAAAGAGTTTACAAGATTTGTTTTGTAAATAAGTTTTGGAACAAAATACAACTCCTATTTTTCTAAGGGTTTTTGTCCAATCCTAGGGTTACAAATCCTACAGGCAACACAATGCTCTGATACCATTCTGTAGCGTCCCCAACCTTTAATAAGATTGAGTCCCCTGTGTTTACAATGCTAGTCCCTGGATCAATAGCTAGCATCCACAGTTCAGATGTAATATCAAGAAACAAAGGTCATAATACAACTTTATAACCAGGAATAAAATAGTTTTATTACATCAAACATAGCTCATTGGCTATTTACATTACATTGCAGCGGAATAACTATAGTCATGGGTCCTTCATCTTCAAAGTGCCACAGGCAGATGTTGGTTGTAGACTTTGTAATCCTAATCAATCAATCTTCACTAAAATCAATCAAACCTGCAACATCATAAGTTACAGCCACAAGGGTCAATACATTTGAATTGTATTGGCAAGTGATACCTTAGTATAATATAAGTGGACTATAATACTATATGCATTTGGCTGGTGGAGCTTAGGCTTGCTTTGCTCAAAATAGATTTTTCCTTAACTTTTGAAAATACTAAGTTTTGTCTGGCAAAAACTTTCCAAGACATCTACCAATCCAAGGCTAAAGATCCACTCAGGGCATCTACCAATCAAGGACTGAAGATTTGCTTGGCAAAAATACCCAAGGCGTCTACCAATCAAAGACTGAAGATCCACTCAGGGCATCTACCAATCAATGACTGAAGATCCTTTTAACCCTTGTTCACCCACAAGTTTTTATTTTGAAATTGGAGTGATGAGATTCTTGAAGTTTCCATGTCTTGATGCTCAAATTGTCCTTTACCAGGGACATGGCTAAGTACTTAGGTTTTACACTCTGCAGAGGTGGTGCACTTTCCCCACAAGCCTTGGTTTCCCAAGACATGATCCTTCAGTAGCCTTTCCTTAGTCAAATGGACGCGCTCCAACCTATCATCCCATCTACCACCCACTGTCCAAAAGACTAAGTTCTAGCATCCTAAGATCATGGCAGAGCCCATATTACCAAGTGGTTGCACTTGAAGCTTCTCAACATTTGACATCTCAAATCTCTTTGTTTCCTGGGTGGCCATCCACAAGTGAGATACACAAGCCATGTCATGGCCTTGTGAACCACTCAACATAAACCATTCCTTCCATTCCACCCAGGTGATTCATTACTTAGTTGTTTTGTTAAATAAAACACAAGTCCAAAGACTTACAATATTTTTTTCATAGTGTGAATATATAAACCACCCTTGTTTTCTAGTAGCTAGGCTAAGCATGGCATGGCAACTTATCCTTAGGGAATTTCCTAGCAACTCTAGCATTCTATTCTAAATAGGATTTCCCATCAACAACTGACAAAAATAGCATGCAAGTCCTAACAAAATATATCTAATGCAAGTATAAAATATAGGTATGGAATATTCATGAAGATATCACTTGCCTTTTTGGTAGAGGGTATAGGTTCACTCCTTGTCCTTGCAACACTCACACTCTTCAAGTCACTACAATTCAATCAAGCAAGGCACAAACTTAATCTACCAATCAAGCAAAACTTCACACATAAAATAACAAAGTCAAACAAACAATTTTTCACACACAAAGTAATGGGATCTAAGTCATGCATAAGCATGCAAAGGTTGGTTCTATTGTAAGGATGGTCTTCACTAGGCTTCTAACTTTGTAAGTTCCAAATTGGTCATTTACCAAAATGGCAAAGTCATTTGCAAAGAGGGTCTCTATTAGATTCCTAAACTTTGTAAGATCCAAAAATGGTCATTTACCAAAGTGGCAAAGTTAAAGTAATGCATGCAAGCATGCCAAGCTTTGTTTTGTTTTGAAAAGTGGTTCCTAGTGGGTCATAGACTTTTGGGTACATCTAATGGTCATTTTGCAAAGTGGCAAGGCCATTTGCAAAAGGGTTTCACCTCAAAACCATTTTCAAAACAAAGGGTCATTTTAGGTGGTGTAGAAATATTTTACTAGGGCATTAGCCTATAGGGTTCACCCAATTTGTTTTCAAATCACAACTTGGATTTTTGGGGTTAGTGAGTTTAAAACAAAACATTTTCCAAGGGTTTTCTTCCAAAATTATTTTTGATAAAATAACCACATTTCTATTTGACTAGAAGTGGTTTTAAATCAAAGAATTCTAAATTTGCCTCACCAAATGAGTTGCTATTGCAAAACTTGGTGTTTGGGTCAGTAGGTTGGGTCCAAAGCATTTTCTCCAAAGTTTTCTTTATGAAAGCATTTTCATAAACAAAACAATGGTTTTTAATTAGCTAGAAATGGATTAAACCAATTAATCCATTCTAAACTTTTCAAAAATCATTTTCCAAACTATGGGTTGGTTCCTAGGGTCAGTAAGGTCACAACAAACTAAATTGCAAAGGTTTTAACCTAAAAATCATTTTTAAATGATTTTTCTAATGTTAGCAAGCACACAAAAGAATCTGCAAAATCAAACAAGCTAACATATACTATTTGCTAAACTAAGGGTAGGGTTGGTTAGGTATTGTCTTGCTGATTCCAACGACATCAAATTTGTAAAATTTGGACGTGTGGATCAAAAGATACATGGGTTTGAAATTGGCAAAAGTTTCTGTTTTCTAATTTCTGTTTTTAATCAAACACTGGCCACGTGGCTGCCTATTGGTCGATACCGTTCGGCCGGATCGTGCTGCGGAGCATTGGATCTAGTCTAATCGCGGCGCGAGCTAGTACCCTTCGCTGTTAAGTGGTTCTGTTTAGTGCGTCCGATCTAGATCGAACGGTCGGGTGCTTGGTCATAGAGCTGCGCGCGGGCCGGGCGACGGAGCGGTCGGTCGTCGATGGTGCCGGCGATACAGGAAGCGAGAGAGAAAAAGGGCATGCTCACCGTGCTCGCAAGAACGTGGGGAAGCTCGAGGTAGTGTCTTCTTATCGCGGGGCGTACTGGAGTGAGCTTGATTGCTCGCCGGAGTTGCTACGGGCGGCGGTTGGCTCCGGTTGCTGTCGAGGACGTTGCTGTGGTTCTCTCCGAAGCGAAAAGAAGGCTCGGTTAGATGCGCAAGATCGAGACGGAGTCGTGCGTGAACGAGGGGTCGGGTGGTCTTGTGCTTACCGTAAGAGTCGCCGAGTTTGCGTATGCACGGTGGCGCCAGGTTGACGACGAGGCGTTGCTGCAGCTTCACCCCAAGACAAAACAAAGGCACGGTAAGATGCGGCGACCATGGGGTTCATGTGAGCATGATCGAGAGGTGCTGGGCGGACGGAGTTCACTCGGAAAGCTCGCCGGAGAAACGCAGACGGCGGTGGTGTTGTGGTCGTCGTTGTCGAGGCTCTGGGTGCCCGGTGAGCTGGTGCTACGGGATGATCGCCAGAGGTGTGGATCACGAGAGGATGGTCGAGGAGGCAAGGGAGGCCTGGTTTCACGGAATCATCACCGAACATCGCCGGAGCAGAGGACGCCGGGAGGAATTGAGGCGGCTGGGGCGAGTCGAGGTGGGAGGTCTGGGAAAGGGAGGAGGAGCGGTTAAGTAGGCTGTGGTCACGACGAGATTAACGCAGCGTTCTGCGAATTAATTGCGGAATCAAAGCGAAAACGGCGGCGAGAGGAGGAAGAATTGGTCGCGTGGAAACGACGATGAATAGTTGTCGGTGGGGTCCTCTCGTCGGGAAAAGGAGAAGGAACGGGTCCACTGTTAGTCTCTGCGTGGGTTTGTTTGACGGTGAAGAAAACGGTTCGGGATGTGGAGAGAGAGGTGGGGTCTTCTCGTCCAGTGAGGAGAGGGGGTAGTGGGTCCACGCTGTCATTGACTCAGCGGGTCTGTTATTTGGTAAGAATTGTTTTCTCCGGGCAGTGAAAGGCTGGGCTGGACTGGGCCTGTTGGGCTGCTCTATTTTCCTATTTTTTTCTGTCTAAGCCTTTTCTTTTCTAATTCTTTTCTGTTTTCAATTTCCAAACAATTATTCAAACAATCAACCAACACTCAAATCAATTCAAACAATCACTCAACTTCACTTTGAATTTGGTTCTGTTTGGCGACATAATCCAAATCTCAAAATGAAATATTATTTTTATTTATTTTAGGATCCATTTAATAATTAATTAAAATGGATCTTTATCTTTTTTAATAGTGTTTGATTTATTTAATAAAATTTCCATTTGAATTCCAATTATTTTCAAAACCAAACCAGAAGGTTTTATTTGAAAAATAAAAGAATACTTGGAAACTTACTTAAATAAATAAATAAGTTTTGGTGTTTAATTAAAATGGGAAAGCCTTTACTTAAATAAAATTGGATATTTAAATCCTTATTATTTTATTTAAATAATCCTTTACTCATTTTAATCAAAGCAAAACCTTTTAATAAAAGATTTCAAAGTAGTAATAAAATACTTGGTGTTCATTTAAAATGGGAAAAGCTTTTACTTAAATAAAATTGGATATTTAAATCCTTTTATTTTATTTAAATAAACCTTTACTCATTTTATCAAAACAAAATATTTTATTTCAAAAGTTTGGCCAAAATTAATTTGGCTTATCTTTTCATTTGAAACCAAAGTCTTTTATTAAAAGATCTAAAACAGTGTTTCCAAAACAATTTATTTTCCTTTGATAAATGTTTTACTTTTTAAATCCCTTTAGGATTATTTGTTCACCAAAGGGTATGGGCTTTTGGTAAGGGCTTTAAAGGCTTTGGAAATTTCAATTTCCTTCTCTTATTATACTCCTAAGATTTTGTTTATGGTTCCAATTTGAGTGAAACCAACTTCTATGGTCTTACTTGATCCTTTGTGGAAATTTGTTGATCAAATTTGGTATGGATCAAATCCATGGATTTGGAGATACTTTGGAAAATGATTTCCTTCCATTAGGGTTTAGGGTTTTGGATTTATTTTCCAGGTGTTCAAATTTCCAGATACATTCATTGAGGAATGCATTTCCCTTGATTTGGATTTTTGTTGAATTCAAACTTCTGCCAAAGTTTGTTCAAGATGGGATTTCAAGTCTCCTTCTAGAAACAAAAGTTTCTTTTCACCCTGATTTTCAACAAAAGTTTATTGTGTTTATTTTATTTTTCACATTACAAGATTTGGAAAATCTTGGGATGTGACACTAGTGGGCATGTAGAACTTTCCAATAGGGAAATCAAATCTATCTTGCAGAAGACTGCCAATAGATCTAGGAAAAATTGGGCTAAAAAGTTGAATGACACTTTGTGGGCTTATAGAAATGCTTATAAAAATCCTATGGGGATGTCTCCTTACAAAATGGTCTATGGGAAAGCTTGTCACTTGCCTTTAGAATTAGAACACAAAGCTTATTGGGCAGTGAAAGAGTTGAATAGAGACTTTAGACTTGCTGGTGAGAAAAGACTGCTCGACTTAAGTAATCTAGATGAGTGGAGAGGTGAAGCTTACAAAAATGCTAGGCTCTTTAAGGAAAAAGTAAAAACATGGCATGATAGGAGAATTCTCAAAAGGGAGTTCCATGTTGGTGAGAAAGTTCTTTTGTATAGGTCTCGTCTCAAATTTTTTGCAGGGAAACTACTCTCCAAATGGGAAGGACCTTTTGTTATCAAGGAAGTGTACCGTTCAGGTGCCATCAAAATTTCTTCTCTGAAGGATGACACAACACAGGTGGTTAATGGTCAAAGACTAAAACATTATATTTCTGGAGATTCTTATAATGAAGATGTGGATGTTATTCAAATGGTGACTCCAGAAGAATTTATCAGAAGCCAAACACCAGAAACTGCAGAGTTCGTCCTTGAATAGGTAAAAGTGGTGAAAACAGAAGGTTCGTGAAACTCCAACCTTTTATATTTCTGTTGTTTTTAATACATATGGGAAGTTACGAGACGAAACTTAATAGGAAACGGAGCCCAGGGTGGACAAACCCACCCCAGGCGTGGGCCTAGCCTGGCTGCGCCTGGAGGGGGTTTGACTTCCCCGAACTCCGTCTCCGCCTTGTTTCTGTGTCAGTACCTTCCTTATGCCTTGAAACTTCGTAATATATAACCCCGCGGGTTCCCCTAGGTTCTTGCATCGTGTTCTCGTCGTGTTTTCGTTTTTGATATGTTTCTGTCGGGAAAATTCTCAGATTTGGAGCCTCAATGTCTTCCTCTGGATCACCCACGGAGGATTCATCTACGGATGTCCTCAACCCGTACATGTATGAGTTGAGGATTCATCCCAAAGAGTTGATCCTCAAAGAGGGGAAGGTACAGATGAAAGAAGTTCAAGGCTCTAAAGGAGAAGGCAGTCTGGAGGACAGGATGGAAGCGTTGGAACAAGAAGTTTTCAGGTACAAGAAGATGGCAGAACACGAAGTGGATGTTATTCACAAGATAAGTTCAGAACTCATCACCAAGCATGAGGGAGAAGTTGCTGAGCTCCGAGAAGAGATCTTCTCACTCCGTCAAACCACCAATCAATTGCAAGCATAGCTCTATGACATACAGAATCAAAACTATGAGTATGAGGCTAGATTTGATCGCATAAGCTCTTTTGCTAGTTTCAGGATTGCAGAGACAAGGACATCCTTTTTGGATGGGGAACCATTACCTTGGAAGTTTTATGATGAAAAAAGAACACCACCACCGAAGGAGTAATTCGTCATCTGGTTTGGCATCCCCTTGGCTTGTTCCAAGCTTGGGGGAGTGTCGCGGTATCACCACCATTATCTTTTATCCTTTACCTTCTTAGTGGATTCATATCTATGGTAGAGATGTTATCTTATAGTTTGGTTTGTATGTGGAAGTATCTCTCTTTTAGTTGACTATCTATGTATCCCTTGGTGTGAGTGCCTTTATTGGAATATTAATGAGAAGTCTCATCTTTTACTTTTTGCACTTCTTATTTTTAGTTTGCAATCTCTATTATATGATGGATCTTGTTGATCAGTATTGGCACCACTTTGGGATCATCAAGTGGATCTAAATTGGTTTTGGCAAACTGAGTTCTAGTCAGTGGCATTAATTTGAAAGAAAAAGCTTACGGGTATTTGGTATTATTTGTTTTCTTTCTTGTTGGCTCATAAGCTTAGTATTCTTTATTTAATATTCTTTTGTGTCTTCAAGGAAGATTGCATGGTTGGCTTTATTACTTGTATGTTTGCTTGTTTCTTTCAACTCTCTTGCTTGCTACCCAGCCTTGCTAGCCAAAAACCTGTTTTGAGAAGGCATACTTCTCATGTTTCCAAAATCCTTTGAACCGAAAACTTTTGCCACTTGTGTCCACCATATCTACCTAGTAGCTATTGCTATTCCAAGCATATTCTCAAGCTTCGTCTACCTTTCAAATTAAAAAGTATTTTGTTATGTGAAAACTAGTTAGTAAAGCTCTCACGAACTTGATGGCACACTTTATTTACTTGCCCCTAATAGACTTGAACCATTGTGAACATCGAAGTTGTATATTCTTACATCTATACGTTGGAATTAGCAGAACCGTGTTGTCACGGGGAACATTTTCAACATTGCACGTGTACTCTATACACAGTTGATATCGTGCTCTTTTGTCTATGGATGTCAACGGTGTGAAATAAAGAGGGAACTTGTAAGTCCATGGAGTTTGTATTATGTGTTAGAGAAATGCCTAGGCCGCTAACCTAAGCCATGCCTAATCATGGTGGAAACTTGCAGCATCACCATAGTGAGTCATCTATGAAGCATCCTCAATAAAAAGTTATACACATGGTAAATAAAAAGATTGCTGATATGCTCATTGTGTGCTTGACTTTTCATTTTGGTTATGGGAAAGCTCATGTACCATGTGCAAGGGGTACCCCATTGGCGGTTCTCAATAATATGCAAATACTTACAATGACAAGAACTTACCTGGACCCAAAGTTGAGTATGCATGAGGAGTGGCCCTCATATTCATGGGACATGAGATTGCCAACTTATATTTCGTCAAGCATATACTCCATATTTGTTCACTTTAACCTTAATCATCTCAAGATGCTTATGATAGGGGCAATGAGGGCTCAAAGCTAGTAAGTACCATAATCTTGTGGAAGCTCTTTATGACTTGTAATCCCTGCTACCCTCTAAGAAGGGACCTTTCTTCCACTTCCAAGTTGAGTCAGTAAACCTACTTCCTCTCTATCTCCAGCAAGCTTTTGAGTTATTGTGTTTCAAGCATTCATATGGTGATTTATTCAATCATGTTCTTCATCTTCCTTGTTTGCACAAAACTCTTATCTATTGAGTATTACTTTGAAAGCATTCACTTGTGAAAAACCTTTTTGAGCAAAGAGTGTTCCTGTTTTGAAACTTCTGCAAAAAGCTTTTGTGAAACTGTTTGCTAGGTGTTCTCTGACCAAGAACAAGTTTTCCAATTCCAATTATGATTTATCTTTATGCATCTCTATTGTGACTGCTGTACTGGGCTGCAAGCTAAGTTATATAATGGTGAGTTGCTTTCTTCTATGAGTTGTGAAATGGTAAGTGTGATGCTTCTTGTTCGTGTTCTTTTATCGACACTTCACTCCATAAACCTGTGGACATGTTTACTGAGATCAGTATTCGCTTGGGAACAAGCGAAGTCTAAGCTTGGGGGAGTTGATACGCCCAATTTGCATCACCATTCTATATCATAATTTACCTCTATTCATTGATATCTGTCTTATTATGAGGTATTACTTATGGCTTTTCATCTGTTTATGCATGTTGGATGATTCCTGGAGGATGGACTGCCGGAGTCTGGATTCTGATGGAAAAGAAGGCGTTTCGATGCAATTTCGCAAAGATCAGAAAAATATCAAAAAAATATGGAAACATATTATTTTACCAGAAGACGAAGGAAGCTAGAAGGAGGGACAGAGATGGGCCTCAGGGGGCCCACACCCCCCTAGGCACGGGCCCACCTGACCCCGCGCCTAGGGCAGGTATGGCCCACCTGCCCGGCCTCGGACTCTGCCCCTTCGCATATATCTTCCCTATGAAACCCTAACACCAGGGGAGCGACCACAGATAGATTTTCGCCACCTCTAGGGGCAGAAAACACCGAGAGAGAAAGATCTCTTCGGTAGACAGATTTCTGCCAGGGGAATTCCATCCCGAAGAGGGGAGACCGTCGCCATCAACACCGTCATCAAGCTAGGCTTCATCGGGATCATCATCATCCACACCATCATCTCCACCAGCACCATCATCACCACTCCGTCCTGCTGTAACATTTGTGTTGGATATTGCTTTAGTTCTTAGGGGAAACTTTCCCGGTGTTGATTAGTATTGTAGTTGATGCTTGTGAGTGGAACCATTGGATTATTGTTTATGCTCATATTGTTATCCATTATCATATCATCTTTGATCTTGATCCATATGATGTCTTGTGAGTAGTTCGTTTAGTTCTTGAGGACATGGGAGAAGTCATGTTGTTAGTAGTGAATTTGTGATGAGTTATTATTCAATGGTTTAGTATTTGAGTTGTGGTGCTATTCTTCTAATGGTATCATGTGAACGTCGACTACATGATACTTCACCATTTATGGGCCTAGGGGAATGCACTGTGTATTTGGGTACTAATCGCGGGGTTACGAGTGATGAAACCTGAACCCCCGTTAGGACACCTTTGTACAAGGGAGCATAGGATCTCAGAGTTTAAGGCTGTGGTTAGATTTATATCTTAATTACTTTCCTATAGTTACGGATGTTTGCAGGGGGTTTAATCACAAGTATGTATTAGTCCTAGGAAGGGCGGTATGTTAGCACAGGTTCACCCACACAACACTTACAAACACGAGAGAAGAGTACTCAGCTATTTGAAGCGAAAGCACTTGACAGAATTCCCATGTGTCCTCGAGAACGTTTGGTCCTTATAAGTATTTCCACCGGCTTATCCTTTGCTAAGAAAGGATTGGGCCACTTGCTCCGTTTGTTCGTTACTTCTATTACTTGCTCCTTGTTCTGTTGCCTTGACAGAAAACCACTAAAAATCCGTTTGCTAAGTATTCACAGGGATTTCCTGCTCCGTACCACTGTTCAGCACCTTTTGCTCCTCGTTGGGATCGACACTCCTATTTATCGAAAGTACTACGATACACCCCCTATACTTGTGGGTCATCATGTTCCCTTAGCCTCTTTGGTTGTTCAAGAAGAGCAAGTTGATGTGAACTTCATTAGAAACAACAATGCCTATAGGAATAATTTTGGTAGCAACAACAATTATAGGCCTTATCCTCCTAATAATGGCAATTCCTATGGAAGCTCTTACAATAATACTAGAAGTTTCCCCTCTGAACTTGAAGTCATGCTTAAATACTTTATTAGCAAGCAAACCACTTTGAATAAGACTATAGAGGAAAAGATTTTAACTGTTGAGAAAAAATCTTTGTCTGAAGCTCAGTCTTCCTTGGTTAATAAAATGGCTGATAAACCTGAAACCATGGAAAATACCTTTGCTACTGCTCATGCCATACAAGTTACTATTGATGAAAATGTTACGCTGTTATCTCAACTTCACGCTAAGTGGGAAAGGGAAGTGATGTCTACGCACTTCTATTCTTGTATACAGTTGTTGGGCCTCCAAGTGCAGAGGTTTGTAGAACAGCAGCAAGTTTCCCTTAAGTGTATTACCCAAGGTTTATCGAACTCAGGGAGGAAGTGGTCAAAGGTATTCCCTCTCAAGCAACCCTGCAATCAAGATACAAGAAGTCTCTTGTGTCCCCAACACACCCAATACACTTGTCAGGTGTATAGGTGCACTAGTTCGGCGAAGAGATAGTGAAATACAAGTGGTAACAGTGCCAGAAAATAGCTGATGGCATGGAGAAAAAGGCAAATTGAAACAAAGGTGGAAACAAGAAAATATGCAACAGATCTAGATGCAAACGGTGTTTCAATGCTTAGAAACAAGGCCTAGGGATCATACTTTCACTAGTGAACACTCTCTCATATAAATATGCTCTCTTCATGATACTACTCTTAACTACTCTCCGGTTGGACACTTTAATCCATGGTAGGGATATAACAGCACACCTCAAAGTCCACCTTCCCCAATCTAGATAACCCCACACTGTCACCTTGAGCGCTAGATGGTTTCAACAAACACCACAATTTCATAGAGACATCCAACTCCAAATATAACTCATAACAAATATTCAATCTAGCCAAAGTGCCACACACGGTATGCACGCCGTCACTTTCACGCACGTGGGGAAATGCATAGATCTATTAAAGCACAAAGAGTATTTATGTAGACTCAAGCCTAAGTGGCACCATGGCATGCATGCTGTCACTTTCACACACATGGGGAGAGCAGAGATCTAATGAAGCACTTGACTAGCAAGGTAGATCTACTTGATTACAAAGCTCATGAACACAAGATCATCCATAGAGAGAGATGAACACATAGCTACCAGTAGAGCCCTTAGCCCTGAGGAAGAACTACTCCCTCCTCATCATGGGAATCAGCAATGGTGATGAAGATGGCGATGGATATCGATCGAGATGGCTCCGGGGGCACTTCCCCTTCCCGGCAGGGTGCCGGAACAGAGACTTTCTTCTTTGGTGGCGGCGCTGTGGAGGTTTTCGTGTATTTCTTCTTGATGCCCTAGGGTTTTTGGGTCGGAGGCTTCTTATAGGCGCAGGAATCAAGGTCGGTGGGGGACCAGGGTGCCCACACCCCCTGTGGGATCCTCTAGGGCTTGCCCGCGCCTAGGGGGTGCGGCCACCTTGTGGCCCCCCTCTGGCTCTGCGTCGAGGTTCCGTGTTGCTCCAGGAAAATAATAACTTTGGCTTTTGTCCCATCCAATTCCGAGAATATTGATTTTCTGCCTTTCTGGAACCAAAACCAGAAGAAAACAGGCAACTGGAACTGTGGAAATTTGTTAATAGGTTAGTTCCAGAAAAGATATAAAAACACCTCAAAGTGTAGACAAAGCAAAGCAAAGTAGATACAAAACAAGCATGGAGCATCAAAAATTATAGATGCGTTTCTGACGTATCGAGCATCCCCAAGCTTAACTCCTGCTCGTCCTCGAGTAGGTAAGTGATAAAAAGAATAATTTTTTAGGTGACATGCACCATCAAAACCAAGATCAAACCATTTGCAAGCATTGAAAGCTGGAATCAAAGAACTCTAAACATGTGCATGAAAGATGGAGTTCTAACAATGGGACAAAGTAACTATGCATGCAACACGAAAGGTTACAAACAAAGATCATGAATAACATGCATTGAAAAACGTTTGTTTGTTTCACATACAGAAAACATGGCATAGTGGCAATCAGCTTGTCCCTCATAGAGTAGAAAATAGATGCATAGGACACCTTAAAAGCTCACAAGGGTGACTAGAAACAAATAGCACAAGAACAAGTAATATCCCAATATGCATCAATCAATAAGTTTTGGGACACTGCACACAGAATGGCAACTATGCTCTCTTAATGGTGCCTAAAAGGTAGAAGGTGGAGACTCAATATAATAGTGGAATAAAGGCCCTTCATAAAGGGAAGCAGGGATTTCAAGTTTCAAAAAGAGCTTCCAAAAATTATGGTACTTGTTACCTTTCAGCCCTCATTGCCCCTATCATAAGTATCTTGAAGTGATTAAGGTTAAAGTGAACAAAGATGGAGTATATGCTTGACAAAGTATAAGTTGGCAATCTCAAGTCCCTTGAATACAAGGGCCACACCTCATGCTACTCAACTTCAGTCACCTGTAAGTTCTTGTCATTGTAAGTACATGCATATCATAGAGAACCGCCAACGGGTTACCCCTTGCACATGGTACAGGAGCTATCCCATAACCAAAATGAAAAGGCAAGCAGACAATGAGCATCTCAGCGATCTTTTTATTTACTATATGCATAGCTTTTTATTGAGGATGCTTCATAGATAGCTCACTATGGTGATGCTGCAAGTTTCCACCATGATTAGGCATGGCTTACAAGTTCAATGGACTTACAAGTTCCCTCTTTATTTCACACCGATGACATCCATAGCCAAAAGAGCATGATATCAACTGAGTACAAAGTACAAGTGCAATGTTGAAAACGTTCCTCGTGACAGCATGGTTCTGCTAATTCCAACGTATAAGTGCAAGCATATACAACATATATGACACAATGGTTCCAGTTTATTAGTGTCAAAGAATATAAAGTGTGCCATCAAGTCCGTGAGGGCTTTAATCACTAAGTTTTCACATAACAAAATACTTCTTAATTGGAAGATAGATGAAAACAAGAATATACTTGGAATGGTGTAACACACCATGCATAGGAATTTATAGTAGACACTTTGGAATAACTTGGTTTCTTGGGAGTTGGAAGCATGAGTAGAGCTTACTCATACAAGTGGAGGCTAGCAAAAGACTGGAAGCAACCAACTAAGAGAGCAATAATGGCCATAATCATGCAGAGCAACAAAACATTACTAACCAAAGCATAGAGTGGTACTAAAAGTCAAGGACTAAATGATCATAGAGGCTATGGTGACTTGTTCATAGTCATAACATGGTGTGAGCATGAACCAAGTCAACCCAAACAAAACATCAAAGGAGAATACCACAATACTATGCTTTTGCATGCTAAAACAACGCATGATTCCTTCAAGGCACATTAAGCAATCCTAATTGTTTGGAACAAGTCATTCTACAGCAATAATCACTAAGAATAAGGTCAAAACAAGATCTAGCATGACATGATAAAGTCTAACCACAGTCAAAACAAGCTCCCTTTTGTACCACTATAAGCATGAAACTTTCTACTCTTTTCCAGCACCAAACAACTTATTTGAAACAACTCACAAAGATAATAATCAATAAAGATCAGTGAGCTTGTATCACAAATCCACAAAGAAGAACTAAAAAGTTCTAAGCAGAAAGCACAAGAAAACTAAGGCTGAACGCAGTGCTAGCAAAAGTGAACACTCACAAAACAATAAGAGGGAAAACTAGAGTGTTCTAGGCAATGGAAACAGAGTGTGTCTCTCTCCAAAAGAAGTGTGGTGTAACCAACCAACTTACTGAATCAAAATAAGCAAATCAAAACCAAAAACAAAAACTAAGACACTCCAAGAACAACACAACAATGCATGAAACAATAAAAACGAAGTGTCTAGAAAGACCTGAGATTTTTATTGATGAAGAAGGGGATGCCTTGGGCATCCCCAAGCTTTGACGCTTGTACCTCTTGAATATTTCTTGGGGTGACACGGGGTTGAATCCCCAAGCTTGAGCTTTTGTCCATTCTTCATCTCATTGCATCATTCTTTCTCTACACCTGCAAATTTTCCTTCATACAAAACTTCACACAATCTTCATTAGCAACATTAGTGTATTCAAAAGATAATAGACCTTTGGGTTTAGTTTCAAAACAGAAAAACTTTCACTAAAGACACAAGCTACTGTAGCAACTCCTTCAAAAGCTCAATCTCCCAAAAAGAACCCAAAAAGGAATCAATAAGAAGCAAATGCAAATAATGGCAGAAATCAGTCAAAACAGACTAGCAGGTAGAAACCTATTTTTTCAAAGACCTTATGTTGCTCAAATAAAAAAGTGTTGAACTAACGAAAGTTATCTAACATACTGGGGGATTTATTAGTAAATTTTCAGCTCAATCTGACTTACATAGGCTCCTCACGAATGTTTATGGTGGAGGACAGAAATCTGTTTCGCAACAACAACTCCCCAAATCTTACTTCCCTCTCATTAGAGGTCATTCTTGGCACAAAAAACAAACAAAAAGGATAAGGAGAGGTCATTACAGAAGTAATAACTTCCAAGACTGAAGAAAACTCTTGGGTTATCTCCCAACAAGTACTTTTCTTTAACGCCTTTAAGTTAGGCTTGATAGTTTGAGAAGATGCTCACATAAGAAATATGAATTGAAGTAAAGGAGAGCATCAAGAACCAAATTCAAACACATTTAAGTGTAACCCACTTCCTATGCATGGGAATCTTTTAAAGAAACAAGCCATGAAAGCACAAATCACCAAGCATAGGAAAGCAAAACAAGGGCAACTTCAAGACTTTCAACATAAAGAGGGAAACTTAATATTATTGAGATGCATAAAACCATGTTTCCCTCTCTCATAATAACTTTCAGTAGCAACATGAATAAAATTAACAATATAACTAACACATAAATCATTCTTATCATACCCACATGCATAAAATGATTTCTACTCTTCACATAAGCATAGTCAACCTTATTAATTGTAGTGGGAGCAAATTCAACCAAATGGCAAGTAATCAAATATAGTAATCAAATGATTTCTATCATTGTAGTGGGAGCAAATGATTTCTATCATTATTATTCTCATCACCATAGTAATCAAATATAGGAGGCATATTGTAATCACAATAAATTTTCTCCTCAATGGCAAGTGGACTGAAAATATCATACTCATCATTGTAATCATCATATATTGGAGGTTTGGTATCATCATAAGCAATAGAATAGCTATCTTCCAAAGCTGGGGAACTAAAAAGATCATTTTCATAAAAACTAGCTTCCTCAAGCTTAGACGTTTTCATAGCATTAGCAACAATGGTGTCCAAAGAATTCATACTAATAACATTTCTATTAGCATGCAAATAAAGTTCCATAGGTTTTTTAATTTTCTCTTCAGACACTTCATGTCCTAACTCAAGATAGACACGATAGACACTATAAGCCTAACTAGTGAAAACAAGAAACAAAAAGACAAAATTGCAGAATCTAAAGGAAATAACTTCGAGCACTCACACCAGAGGATGTGAGTAGCTTTTACCTTACCTCCCCGGCAACGGCGCTAGAAAAGAGCTTGATATCTACGCACTTCTATTCTTATAGACAGTTGTTGGGCCTCCAAGTGTAGAGGTTTGTAGAACAGCACCAAGTTTCCCTTAAGTGTATTACCCAAGGTTTATCGAACTCAGGGAGGAAGTGGTCAAAGGTATTCCCTCTCAAGCAAACCTGCAATCAAGATACAAGAAGTCTCTTGTGTCCCCAACACACCCAATACACTTGTCAGGTGTATAGGTGCACTAGTTCGGCGAAGAGATAGTGAAATACAAGCGGTAACAGTGCCAGAAAATAGCTGATGGCGTGGAGAAAAAGGCAAACTGAAAGAAAGGTGGAAATAAGCAAACATGCAATAGATCTAGATGCAAACGGTGTTTCAATGATTAGAAACAAGGCCTAGGGATCATACTTTCACTATTGAACACTCTCTCATATAAATATCCTCTCTTCATGATACTAATCTTAACTACTCTCCGGTTGGACACTCTAATCCATGGTAGGGCTATAACAGCACACCTCAAAGTCCGCCTTCCCCAATCTAGATAACCCCACACTTTCACCTTGAGCGCTAGATGGTTCCAACAAACACCACAATTTCATAGAGACATCCAACTCCAAATATAACTCATAACAAATATTCAATCTAGCCAAAGTGCCACACACGGTATGCACGCCGTCACTTTCACACACGTGGGCCAAAGCATAGATCTATTAAAGCACAAAGAGTATTTATGTAGACTCAAGCCTAAGTGCCACCATGGCATGCACGCTGTCACTTTCACACACATGGGGAGAGAAGAGATCTAATGAAGCACTTGAGTAGCAAGGTAGATCTACTTGATTACAAAGCTCATGACCACAAGATCATGCATAGAGAGAGATAGATGAACACATAGCTACCGGTAGAGTCCCTAGCCCTGAGGAAGAACTACTCCCTCCTCATCATGGGAATCAGCAATGGTGATGAAGATGGCGATGGAGGTCGATGGAGATGGCTTCGGGGGCACTTCGCCGTCCCAGAAGGGTGCTGGAACAGAGACTTTTTGTCCCCCGAATCTCCCCTTCGGTGCGGCGGTGATGTGGAGGTTTTCGTGGATTTCTTCTTGATGCCCTAGGGTTTTTAGGTCGGAGGCTTCTTATAGGCGCAGGAATCAAGGTCAATGGGGGTCCAGGGTGCCCACACCCCCTGTGGGCGCCTCCAGGGCTTGCCCGCGCCTGAAGTGCGGCTGTGGCTCACAACGCCTCCCTCACTCTGTGGTTCCGTGTTGCTCCGGGAAAATAATAACTTTGGTTTTTGTCCCGTCCAATTATGAGAATATTGATTTTCTGCCTTTCTGGAACCAAAAACAGAAGAAAACATGCAACTGGTACTGTAGCAACTTGTTAATAGGTTAGTTCTAGAAAAGATATAAAACACCTCGAAGTGTAGACAAAGCAAAACAAAGTAGATACAAAACAAGCATAGAGCATAAAAAATTATAGATATGTTTCCAACGTATCAGGAAGCTGAAATTGATAGAAACAATAGTGTGTGCACCATCACCACTAAACCACAAGTAGTATCTATTCCTACTCCTACTATGCCTAAGCCTATTGAGCCTAATACTAGTTGTTGGGCCACGCGGAGATAAAACAAAAAAATTCCTCTAACGTGGTGATCCCAAGATCCAGCTGAGGTAGAAGGCCACGAGGATTACCACTAGACGCGCAGTTGCGAATTACTGATGAAGCGTGTCAGTTGATGCAGTGCAGTCCTTTGTGATCCGATCGTCCTGGTGCTGATCGTACATCACCTCTGCTGGTATCCACACGTGCAAGGAGGAGCACCGGCGGCGAACTGCTAGGTTCGGTACGACGACAGGACTGTTGTGGAGCTAGGGTTTCCAACACATGGAATGACCTAACCAATCAACGATTAACCTTTCTAGGTTACGGTGCTCCACTATATATAGGGAGTGAACGTGGGCTCTGCTCACGCGGCCCATTCACTAAAGCCCATATAATATTAGTCCCCGTGAGTCCTACTCACTGACTCAGTCCAAATCAGGCTCGGGTCCAACCCCACCAGATTTCTAGTTCAGATCCAATACGAACTTGCTCCCGCTCTTAAGTGTGTGACCCCACAGGCTCTTGGCAACTTGGGCACGATTAGAGTCCAACTCTCAATCGATCAGTCGGTAGCGGCTCCTAGCAGAACGTGCCGACTCCCAAGTACCAAAGAGCCATGATGACTTTCCTTTCCAATGCGACTTACGTCCGAGTCCCTTTTGCCTCACGATATACCTTGTCAGACTATAGGCGAATAATTGTCATCCCTTAAATAGTCCGAATCTCTTCTCGATCCGAGATAAGTGATTCACCCGACTAACTCTTAGTCGATTGCCTCGGTTAATACTTAACCGAGTCATGCATGGCCATGCTTTTCGAATCATATCATCCGAGAGGGCCCAAAGAATATCTCTCCGAGTGGAGGGGCAAAATCTCATCTTGGTTATTCACATCATGCAGCTTGATTCTCAGTCGACCCGAACTCTGCCTTTATTGTCACATCCCAAAATTTTCCAAATTTTGAAATGTGAAAAATAAATAAACAAAATAAATAATTGTTGAAATTTAGGGTGAAAAGAAACTTTTTGATTCCAAATGGAAACATCAAATCCTATTTTGATCAAATAGAATCCTCAAGGGATTTAAAAAGATAAACAAATAATAAATAAAATTATAATAGTTGGAATCACCATTTTTGGATCCTTAAATAAAAAGATATGGTTTTTATAAGCAAAGGAAGAAATAAATAAATAAATAAGGACTATTTTAAAAAAAGCCAAATTAAATCTTGGCCAAGCAATGGAAATAAAATATTTTTGTTTAATAAAAAGAGTAAAGTATTATTTAAATAAAATCATGAGGATTTATTAATATCCAATTTTATTTAAGTAAATACATTTTCCTATTTTGAATGAACATTAAAACTTAATAAAGTATTTTAAATAAAAATTCAAAGTGTTTTATTTTTCAAATAAAACCTACTGAAAAGGTTTTAGTAAAATTTAGATTTCAAATAGAGTTTTAACACATATTTAAATCCTATTTGAAATAAAGACAAATGTCTATTTTTAAAATAAATAATAGACCCTAAAAAGAATAAAGAAATTATTCTAAATTTGACTTTAGAATATGTTAAATAACAGTATTAAAATTTACACAAAGTTTTGTAGAAGTTTGAATTCAAATAGTGCTTGAATTGTTTGAATAAAAATCAAATCAGATAAATAGAAAAAGAAAAAGGAAAAACATTCTGTACAAAAAAAATGAATAGAACCCAACCCACTAATAGGCCCAGTCCAGCCCAGCAAACGCAGCCCATCTCCTCCCCCTCTGGCGAATCGTTTTTCACTCAGAAGCTAACCCGCGAAGTCACTAAACTCCCGGCCCCACACGCTCTCTCTCTCTCGCAGACCGCCAGGCCCCACCTGCCTGTTCATCGTTTCCACCCGCCGCGGCCGTTCCCCTCTTTACGCCGATTGTTTCTGGTCGTAACTCCCCGCAGCAAATTCGCATCAACGCCGAGGTTACTCCTCGCTGTGACCACGCACACTTAAGCGCCTTGCCCTCCTCCTCCTTTTCCCCCAGAAACCGCTCCCTCTCGGCCACCAGGCTGCACGTATTGCCAGCCCGAACACCACTGCCCCGACGAGCCTTTTCGGCCGATTACGGCGACTCCGATCCACCCCTCGCCTCCCTGTGCACATGAGCCTGCTTCCCCTCTTCTTGCGCATCTCCCAGCACCAACCCCACACCCGCGCGCGTTCCCTAGGCTCGGCATCATCAATATCAGAGCGTCGCCGCCTCCTGCCTCGACTCCGGCGAGTCCCCCCGGTGAGTACAGACCGCCCCTGTCCCTCCCGTTGATGCTCTCGTGATCGCCACTCTCTCCCGTGTCTAACGAACCCTCTTCCTCGCCTTCTTGTTCCTTGTAGCGTCGGCAACAACCACGCCTGAGAGCACTCGACGCCGCCGCTAACTACGACGAGAAATCGTCGCTGCTCCAGTGTGCCCCTCGATGAACTGACCCCACCTTGAGCTTCACTTCAACCACGCGAGCACGGTAAGCGTCTCCGTTCTCTCCCGCGCGACCTAGTTCCTCGGCAACCTCCCTGTCTGAGTGTGCGCCTCTGTCAGCCGCCGCCAGCGTCGCTAGTTCCTGGCAACTGCATTGTAGCCGTAGGATGCTTATCGTCTGGTTAGGATTAGATTTAGACGAAGAGGTAAGATTTGATCAGTGTCGCACGATCTAAGTTAAATCCAACGACCCACAGAGAGCTATCCGCGCGAATCGTTTTCAGCCAGTAAGAAAGCGGCACGTGGTCAGTTCTTTGTTTTAAAACAGAAATGTGTCTATTAGATATTCAAACTTGCAAAATTTATAACTTTTAATCTACACGTCCAAATTTTATAAATTTTATATCAATGGAATCAACAAAACAAGTAATTTCCAACCATGCACTTTGTTTAATGAATTGCTTCTGGAAACTTAGTTGTTTTTGCAGAAACTTGTGTAGGCATAATTTGAATGTAAAAATTATTCTAGAAATATTTTTATGGTAAAATATTTGGCAAATGGATTGTTTTGAACCTACTGACCATAGAAACCAACTTATGGATTTAAAAATATATTTTGTGAAGTTAAAGAATAAATCTTTGAATTAGAACATTTCTAGTCAAAAAAAATATTTTTTATGTGTTAAAAATACTTTTGAGTAAAATATTTGGAAAATGTTTTGAATTAAACTCTCTAACTCTAAACACCAGGTTTTGAGATTTAAAAATATATTTGAAGAACCCTATAAAATTATTACTTTGCAAAAAGGCATTTCCAACAACATAAAATATCACTTTGGTATAATATTTGGTTTATGGGGTGAAACCTTTTGCAAATGGTTTTAGTATTAAACACTTGACCTTGAAACACTAACATGTTGTGTTTAAAAATATTTTACAAACTCTAGGGATTATCATTTTGATTTAAATCATTCCTAGCAAAACAAAAATGATTTAAGTGGCCATTTTCACCAACTTGAATTTAAATGGTTTTAACACTTTTGTAAATGACCAATATGAGCTTTAAAATGTTTAGAGCCTAATAGAAACCACTCTTCCAAATAGAACCATCTTTTGCATGCTTGCATGCATTGCCTTGTTTTTGTTATTTTATGTGCTGAATTGTTTGAATGCTAGTTGAATATGTGTTTGCTTGATTGAATTGTAGTGAAGTTAGAAGAGTGTGATATTTTCAAGATCAAGGAGTGAACCAATATTCTCTACTAAAAAAGCAAGTGACACTATCATCCATGTCCTACTATTTTCATTACACTTAGTGGGTTTTTGTAGTGTGCATGATAGGACTACTATATTTCTATGATATGCTATATCCTATTAGGATATCCGTATATCTTCCTTAGTGAAAACAATGTAGTTGTAATATGCTTAGCCCTGCTATATATTTGGGATGGGATACATGATGTGATTATATGAAGTGTTGGAAAAAATATATTTGGGATGGGATGCTAGCTATTGATCCAGGGACTAGCATTGTAAACACAGGGATCTCTACCTTATTAAAGGTTGGGACCTCTACAGATGGTATCAGAGCACTGTGTTGCTTGTAGGATTGTAACCCTAGGATTGGACAAAAACCCTTAGAAAAATAGGAGTTGTATTTGTTCCAAAACTTATTTACAAACAATCTTGTAAACTCTTTCCTCAACCTTTTTGGTTTTGATTCTACATCTCTTCCTTTATCAACTTGATGGACAAAACCTTCACCATGACCAATGACTTCAACTTTAGTTTCACCAAGGACTTCAACTTAGACATCACTAAGGACTATAAGTGAGAACCAAGAGAACATTAGGTTGCCTACCAACTATCTAAGACATTGAAATCATGTTAGTGTATGGATCATATTGACCTATGAGGTATGACTATACTAACTTAATTATTTCAAGAAAACTTGTTGTTTCCTTCCACTCATGAGTTAATCTCATAAGTTGTTAAGTGAATAGTTGCTTATTGATTGCTTGATTGTTTGATTGAACTTTATTGTTTTGGGTGGTGTGTTAGAGAACTTCTTTAGACCTATCCATCATTACTTGTCCCTATCAAACCAACAGATGCCTCCTCGACGTGCCAATCCCAACCAAAACAACAACAATAACGTCACTCCCGAGATGCAGCAATTGATGACAGCTCAAGCTCAAATAATGCAGATGATGACGCAGTTGGTGCAAAATCAGAATCAGAATAACAATAACAACAACAACAACAACAATCAAAATAATCCTCCAGCACATGACATGCTCACCAG
This sequence comes from Avena insularis, assembly GCA_023614405.1. Classification (NCBI taxonomy): domain Eukaryota; kingdom Viridiplantae; phylum Streptophyta; class Magnoliopsida; order Poales; family Poaceae; genus Avena; species Avena insularis. Next base: position 317,557,993 of record CM042687.1, on the reverse strand, counting down.
GTTTCTGAAGCTAAGACCTGCAACGTTCTCTGGAACAACTGACCCAATGGTATCCAACGATTGGTTATGTTCAGTGAATAAGGAGTTAGTGACTGTTGGCTGCACCGATGAAGAAAAAGTTAGGTTTGCAGCATATCTGCTTGAAGGACCAGCAGCAACATGGTGGGAAAACTTTCAGATCACCACTCCCCTTGAGGATGTGACTTGGGCTATTTTTGAGGATGGTGTCCGTACAGCTCACATCTCATCTGGAGTGATGAACTTGAAGAAAAAGGAGTTTCACAATCTGAAACAGCGTCACCTTAGTGTGGCTGAGTACATTGAAGAATTCAACAATCTGGCACGCTATGCACAAGATGAAGTTGATATAGATGCTAAGAGGAAGGAGAAATTCCTCGAAGGACTTAATGATGAGTTGAACCTGCAGCTGTCTATTGCCTATGTCCCAACTTATCAATCACTCTGTGACAAATCCACCATCTTGGAAAACAAGATGAATCAAGTTGAGAAAAGAAAGAGGAAGCATAAACTCAAGTATCACTCAGGATCATCACAAAAGAAGTGTTCATTCAAAAAGAGCAATGAAGATTCTGAACCACATCAGTATCACCACAACAACAATGGAAGTGATAATAATGGAAATGTGTAACACTACGGTTCTGAAAAGACCGTAGCTTCTATGTGACATGCCAATCCCTAGATCGGTTCATTGCCCCACAATAGAATAAGATGAATAACATAGCAAAATATCCGTGTATCATAAATAACGAAGATCTAGAGTATCATTATTACAATAAAAGCTTAGCTCAAGGCTACCTCTAATTATTCAAGTAGCAACATAAATAAAGTAAATCCTACATTCTTCAAATTGCCCACAAGTGAACAAGTGCCGAGTGGAGTACCGTGGCCTAAATCGATTACTCAGAATCGGAATATCCTGCAACATGAAACGTAGCATCCCCGAAGGGTCAATACATGGAATGTATGGCAAGTAGAGCTATTAAAGGAGACAATAGATCTAACAACTACATGCATATTTGGCAAGTGGAGCTGTGGCTAGCTTGCATTTACAAAATCCTTTATCATACTTTCACAAACAGTTTTTGATTTTCTTTGAAAAGATCCCAATTAAGTTAACCCATCAACATTAAAGCAATTATGAAATTAGAATGAGCGAGAAACATGTCATGAAATCAATATCAAGCAACTCAGACGTCCATAACCGGGGACACGGCTAATCGATTAGTTTATACACCCTGCAGGGGTTAGTACACTTTACCCATGTGACTTGGCCAGCCCAACTCGTACCACCACTCTCATTTTGGGTGATGATAGGGAGAAGTCCAAGAAGAGACCATTCGGGAAGTAGCTCCCCAAACCCGACACGCACCAGTCCAACCTACCATTCTATATCTCTAGATACGTGGGTTCGAGTTACCACAACCTACTGAGTAAAACCAACTGCCCATTTCATCATTGGCACATGGTTGTACACGTAAGATATAAAATAAAGAAGCCAATCATTTTCTCCCGATACCTAGGTGCCTTTCCGCAATGATACCACCAAAAATTATCAATCCCATCACACCCAGGGGATTCATTGATTAAGTTGTTTTTAGTTTTCGCAAACCAACATATTTAGAAACAACTTTCAGTGATGTAACCCAGCCCTCATTCATCATAGCATGGCTAAGCACATCTACCAACGGTGGCTCATCTACAGGAAAGCCCTACCACATAATAGGACATAGCATAGCAATAGTAATATCCTACACATGCATCTATAAAATACACGACAATGCATTAAAAATAGTAGGACAACATCAGTAGCATCTACTTGCCTTGGCTGTAGCGGTCGAACGAACAATCCACACACGAGCAAGCGTTGCACTCGTCACAATCTACATGATACAATTGCAATCACATAAACAAACCATACACATTCATATACAAACAATGACAATGCAAGATGCATGCATGACAAGTTGAACATTGCTATAGTAGTATCACATATTCTTATTCAGTATACATGTTGAATGCATGTATGGGAAATATTTTAAGTGCATAGAAAACAAGGCATGCAATTTTAATTGCCCAACAATAGAGCTAAAACCTAAATAATTTGCCACTGCTAATATACTGTTTGTAAAATCTTGGAAAAATATCCACTGTGTAGGCATCCTAAAATAGAGTCAGTAGCAATTGGAATTACTCAAAAAGGTTTTATATAAATCCCTAGGTAATTAAAATACTCCAGAAGGCCTTTGCATAGGTTTTGCCAAAACCAGTACTGTAAGCCTACCTTTTTAATTCACTAAAAGATTCCTTTTGTTCTACTGAATCCAGGGACACCTTATTTGCAATTTTTGGAATAGAACTTATTCTATGAATTTAATACACTAAAAAGGGGATTAACTCATTTAATTAACTAAGACAAAACCTTGTTGTAAAAGTATAAAACAACTGTACAGCAATAATCTACGTGAGACACTGATTCTACACATATTTATTTGAAATTTTTGGCCCAGTAGATCTAAAGATATGAATTTTCAAGATTGTAACTAAATCTGCCAATTAAATTGATTTAAATTTAAACAGTCAACTTTGACTGTTGACTACGCCCACGTGGCTACCGACGTGGCCGATCGTCAACGGCCAGGGTTGAATTTTCCACGGTCCATCTGGACCGTTGGATTGAGATCAAAGGGCAGGGGAGGGGGCGACGTGCTCACCGGTCAACGGCGGCGGCGCAGGTCAATGGCGGTGGCGGCAGCGGTTCGGGCGGTCTCCGACGACGGCTCGCGGTGCGGCGGCATCGGGAGCGAGGCGGCGGAGCTTGTGGTGGAGGCGGCAACGGTTGGCACTGCCGAGGGCGACGGCGGCGTGCGGTTGGAGCGGCGGCGGTGGTGGCCCTGTGCGGCACGGGAGAAGCACGGGAGGGGTCAGTCGAGGGTGCCGATGAGTTCTAGGTGAAAAATAGGGCAAGGGGAGTACAGTTCGCGGCGGTGGAGCTTCATACCTCATCAATGGCAGCGGCGGCGGAAATCGGGCTCGATCCCGAGCTTGATGCTAGGGTTTCTAGGCGGGTTTCGAGGGGAAAAAGTGGCGGCGGGTGGCGGCTTAAGAGGGGCCAAAAACTGGGCAAGGGCAGCGCGGCTCGTGGACGAATCAGAGCGGATTCCACGGCGGTGGCACGGCCGTGTCCGTGGTGGACTCCGACGGGGGGATGACATGCGGCCCCCCTGGGCCGTGGCCGCTGGCTGGCGGCGGCGCTATTATCGCCACGCTGCTTGGTGTTGCTGCTGCCAGCCGGGCAGCAGCGCCATGCTTTTTTATTCCTTTCATTTTTCCCTTTTCTCTGGCTAATTTCTTTAACTGCATTTATACCAGAACTGTCCAGATTTTTGTCAAAATTTCAGATTGCAATAACTTTTGCTACGAAGCTCCGATTTGGGTGATTCAAAGTGTTACGGGTTCGTGGCGGAACCCTCTATGCACCTGTGCCCTCCATACCACAAAAATATAATGTTTTTCACAGTAGCATGGTAAAACCAAGTGTTCATGTGTAGGTGTCAAAATGCAAATGCAAGTGGTTTGTTTTGTCAAAACCTTTTCAAACCGAAATTTTGCAAGGATGATCATGATGCAATGCCATGAATGTTATACAGTACCAAATATAAAATTTGGGATGTGACAAGACTAACCCCCTTAAGATGAATCTCGTCCCCGAGATTCGGCGTGGCTAGCAAATAGGTGTGGGTGGTCCTCTCGGATGTCATCCTCACGCTCCCAAGTGGCTTCCTCTTAGGTGTGATGGATCCATTGCACCTTCCAAAATCTGATTATCTTGGTACGGCTAATCCTCTCCGCTGTCTCCAGTATCTTGACCGGCTTCTCCTCATAGGTCAAGTCATTCTCAAGCTGAACCTCCTCTAGTGGCACCGTGTCTCTCAATGGTGTATCCACCATCTCCGGATGGCACTTCTTCATCTGGGACACGTGGAACACATTGTGGATGGCGTATAGAGCCTCTGGCAACTCCAACTGATAGGCAACCTCCCCTTTGCGTTCTAAGACCCGATATGGTCCAATAAACCGAGGTGTCAGCTTACCCTTGATTCCAAATATCTTAATTCCACGAAGTGGCGACACTCTGAGGTACGCTCTATCACCTATCTCATACACCACTTCCTTGCGTTTGGCGTCAGCGTAGCTCTTCTGCCTTGATTGTGCTACCTTCAGTCTGTCCCTGATCAAGGCGACCTTCTCCTCAGCATCCTTGATCAAATCAGGTCCAAACAGCTGACGTTCTCCCACTCCATCCCATAGCAATGGTGTCCGGCATCTTTTCCCATATAGCACATCGAACGGCGATGTCTTGATGCTGGTTTGATAGCTGTTGTTGTAGGAAAACTCAGCATACGGCAAATTCTCATCCCAACTAGAACCATGAGCCAAGGCGCAAGCCCTCAACATATCCTCCAAAATCTGATTTACCCTCTCGGTCTGTCCATCAGTCTAGGGGTGGAACGCTGTACTAAACTCCAACCGAGTTCCCAATGACTCATGCAGCTGGCGCCAAAAGTGCAATGTAAATTGGGTGCCTCTATCTGATACAGTGCTCTTGGGAACTCCATGTAGGAACACAATTCTATCCATATAAATCTTGGCCAACTTTGCACTCGTGTATGTTGTCTTTACCGGTATAAAGTGGGCTACCTTGGTAAAATGATCGACAACTACCCATATGGAGTCATATCCCGACCTGGTCCTAGGCAATCCTGTGATAAAATCCATTCCCACTCTATCCCACTTCCAATCCGGCATGGGCAATGGCTGTAGCAGTCCTTCCGGCTTCTGGTGTTCCGCTTTCACTCGGCTACATACATCACATAAGGCAATATGCTTAGCGATGTCTCCCTTCATGTTGTTCCACCAAAATCTGTCCTTTAGGTCCATATACATCTTCGTATTTCCTGGATGTATGGAATACGGCGAGTCATGAGCTTCCTGCAGAATCAAATCCCTTATCTTCGGATCGTTGGGAACGCCCAAACGATCTCCATACCACAAGGTTCCTTGCTCATCCTCGCGGAATTCTTTTGCTCGATCTTCCTTCATCTTTTCCTTTATTTCATCCATCTCCTTGTCTCCTACTTGAGCCTTCCTGATCCTGTCCTGTAGCGTTGGTTGGACTTCCATTGCTGCCAAATATCCTTCTGACACTACCTCCAGTCTAAGGTCCTTGAATTGCTTGCACAAATCTTCGGGAAATTCCCCAACAGTCAATCCATTGGCATAGACCTTCCGGCTCAGAGCATCTGCTACTACATTTGCCTTTCCTGGGTGGTATTGCAGATTCCTATCATAATCCTTGATAAGCTCCAACCATCTCCTTTGCCTCATGTTCAGTTCCTTCTACGTAAATATGTACTTCAGGCTCTTGTGGTCGGCGTACATATCACAGTGTTTTCCCATTAGGTAGTGCCTCCATACTTTGAGCGCATGCACAACTGATGCTAATTCCAATTCATGCGTGGGATAATTACTCTCATGGTGTTTAAGTTGCCGCGAGGCATATGACACCACTCTCCCATCTTGCATCAGCACACTTCCAAGTCCCTGCCGAGAAGCATCACAGTATACTTGGAAATCCTTCTGAAGATCTGGTAAACACAGAACAGGTGCGGTCACTAGTCGATGCTTCAGCTCCTGAAAGCTGGCTTCACACGCATCCGCCCACTCAAACTTCCTCTCCTTCTTCAGAAGTTCCGTCATCGGCTTAGCAATCTTGGAGAAATTTTCAATGAATCTCCTGTAATATCCAGCAAGTCCCAAAAAGCTCCGAATATCTCCCACATTATTGTGCGCTTCCCACTCAGTTGCGGCAGTCACTTTGCTTGGATCAACAACGACTCCTTCTCCAGACACCACATGTCCAAGAAAACCAACAGTGTTAAGCCAGAATTCACACTTACTGAATTTGGCATACAGCTTGTGCTCCCTCAGCTTCTCCATAATCAGCCGTAGGTGTTTCTTATGCTCAGCATCATCCTTGGAATATATCAGTATGTCATCAATAAACACCACCACGAACTTGTCCAAGTACTCCATGAATACCTTGTTCATCATGGTCATGAAATATGCCAGAGCATTCGTTAGTCCAAAAGACATAACTGTATACTCATATAAATCATACCTAGTAGTGAAGGCAGTTTTTGGTATGTCCTCCTCCCGGATCTTCAATTGGAAATAACCCGATCGCAGATCAATTTTTCTAAACACCTTCGCTCCTTCCAGTTGATCAAACAAATCATTTATGTTCGGCAGGGGGTATTTGTTCTTGATGGTCACTTCATTCAGTGAGCGATAGTCTACCACTAACCTCTTGCTGCTGTCTTTCTTCTCCACAAATAGAACAGGTGCACCCCATGACGACGAACTAGGCTGAATAAATCCCTTGTCCAACTGCTCCTTTAGTTGTTTCTTTAATTCTTTCAACTCATCTACATCCATCTTATATGGTCTCTTTGCTATAGGTCCTGTTCCCGGCATCAGATCGATGAGAAATTCCACATCCCTGTCAGTTGGCATCCCTGGCAGCTCTTCCGGAAACACGTCGGGTACTCCTTAATCACAAGCACAGTATCCATGCTAACCCCCTTAAGAGAATTCAGCTTACACCTTCCCGGTCGCACAGCCGACTTGAACCTAATCCTCTTACCATCCGGGGTTTTGAGCGAAACTGCTCGCTGTGCACAATCTATGTGTCCCCCATGCATAGACATCCAATCCATGCCCAGAATTACATCTAAACCTTGTGATTCCAATACTACCAGATGTGCAATAAAATTGTGTGCTCCAATCCTCACAGTTAATTCACGGCATCCCGCGCTAGCTATCATATCCCCTCCAGGTGAGCTTACTCTAATAGACCCTTTTAGAGACTCCATAGGTAACTTATACTTATCCACAAATGCCCTTGATATAAATGAATGCGATGCACCAGTATCAAAAAGTATAAGTGCAGGGTGAGTGTTGATTGGAAACGTACCAACCACAAGGTCAGGCTCATCTGGGATCTCCTCCACATTCATGTGGTTCACTGTGGCCTTCTGGTTGTTGCCTGGCTTCAGTCCCTTCTTCTCCGGACAGTTGTCTGCATAATGTCCCTTCTGGCCACACTTGAAGCATGTCACCTCACTCAGGTCCTTCTTCACAAAGTTGCGATCACGGTTGCGGTCATGTCCATTGTGTCCTCCAGAATGGTGGGTGTGTCCTCCCTTGTGGCTGTGGCGGTTTCTCTTGTGGCTATCATGGCGATGTCCATCGCCCCCATGGTTGTGGCGGTCATGGCTTCCATGGTGCCCATGGTCACTTCCCCCATGCTTGGAGTATCCATCATAAGACGTGTGAGACTTGTGATGAGAACCAGAGTGGTGGTTGCTGCTCTTTCTCTTGCGGTTTTCCACCTGCTTGTGCTTCCCTTCCAAGATCCTAGCCTTGTCCATAAGCTCCTGGAAAGTGGGACAATAAACCACCAGTAGCTGCACTGAAAGCTCATCAGTGAGGCCATCCAGGAACCTCTCCCTCCTTTTTGCATCCGTGTCAACATCCTCAGGTGCATAACGAGACAAGTTGTTGAACTCCTCAATATACTCAGCCACGGTGCGGTTGGTTTGGCGCATGTTGCGAAACTCCTTCCTCTTCAGGCTCAGAACTCCTGAAGATACGTGGTTGGTCCTGAAACCTTCCTCAAACATTGCCCAAGTCACAGTGTCCAGCGGGTGGGTGATCTGAAAAGTGTCCCACCATGAAGCGGCTGGTCCCTCCAGTAGGTGAGCGGCAAATCTCACCTTCTCAGCATATGTGCACCCAACAGTTACCAGATCCTTATTCACTGAACGCAACCAGTCGAGAGCAACCACCGGCTCTATTGCAGTAGAGAACTTCGTTGGCCTTAGCCTCAGAAACCTAGTAAGTGCATCTCCCTGAGGCTGGTTGTTCCCATTGTTGTTGTTGTTCTGAGCTTCCATGAACTGGGTCATAACTTGGGTCAGCTGTGCCTGAGCTGCCATGAGCTGCTCCAACTCAATAGGTTGACGACGGGGAGGCATCTGTGGTTCAGCACATTTAAGCTTAGAAAGAATCGATTACGAAAACAGGATTCTACCCATGCATTATGACCAAACAACAACAAAACAATCATAGACAATCTCAAGCAAGTAACACATCAGCAAACAAATGATCCAGCAACATCCCAGGGGTTATCCTAGCAGTATATGTCTACTGAAATAGTTTTTTAGAAGAGTTGGCAACAGTTATCGACATAAAGGGTCAACAAAGCATTAGAAACAGGAATCTGCCAGAACAGTCCAGCAGTGTTCACGAATTTTTCTACCTGACTTAAACTCATCAGGAATTTTTGCTGGAGAGTTCCGAACCATCCCTATTTTTTCAGATTTTGCCTAGTTACCAGTAAAATATGCAAATTCGTGCAGTACAGCTGTGTCAGGAGAAAACTGCATAAGGAAAAACTCAGATATCGACCAAAACTTGCCATAACTCTTCTATAAAATTCGCACAAATAATCCTGGGATATTGGAGTACACATAGGAGCAACTAAAAACTCTTAAACTAACAGTAATTAAGTTTTACATCGATCGAGACTAAACCTAACGATTTTACCTAACGAAGACTAATTGGTGGGCATTTATATACTTCATGAAGAGGTTGTGGTAGGTCCTCGCACTCATGCGTTGGTGCTTCTGTCCATGAACCAACCATGGAGGCGGAGTATACACCTCTCCTGAGTCATCACTTGAAATATCAAACTCCACCTCTTCTGGATCCTCCTCTTCTTCATTCTCTGCTGCGGCTGCAACAACTTCATCTCCTCCACCATCATCGTCTCCATCATCATCATCATCGTCCTCATCATCATCATCGTTCCCACTGTCATCATCATCATCATTGTTGCCATCATTTCCATTGCTATCATCAGAGGGTGGATTTAGCTGTGCTTGGAGAGCGGCAATCTGGGCTGCCATATCTTCAATAGTCTGATCCCTTTCCTATACGGTACCTTGCAGCTGTTGTATGGTCTGATTGTTTTCCTGCATGGTCCCATTAAGCTGTGCTATGGTTGCATCTCTACCCATTAGTGCATTGTTCAAAACATCCACAGCTTCATGCAAGGTCTCTATCTCCTGTCCCTGGACCACCATACCATTGCTAACAAAGTCTACTATCTCCTTTACAATCATCACTTTCTCAGCTAGAGCTCCATTCTCCCTTTCCATGTCCTCTATGTGCCTCCGACGGGACGGCATGTTGTTCATGTCGCCCGGGGTAACCACAACGTTCCCATTCTCATCACGCCTTCCATAGTCACGGTAGGGTGAGTCTTCTAGCAGTGTGTTTGACAAGATGGCATCATGGACAGGGCTTCATGCAGGTCCAAGTTTATTCCAAGTCCCCAGTTGCAGTATGTCTTGGTGTAAACCAGATGCACAGGGTTTGGCAAGGCGGCATCCCTGAAGATGAAGGTGGTGATCTCCCATGCATCCTCGCCATATCCATAGGTGTACAGCCTTCTTCCCTTAAACATGGGCAGTGGCAATCCCAATGACTGCGAGAGCTGTGCCAACTGTCTTGCCAAGGGCCTTGGTGACTCCATAGTTGCATACTCAGTCCTGACTTCTCCCATCTATCAATTAAAAGAGGAAAGTGTGAGAATAGCATATGGTAAGAATTTACGAGAGTGAAAGGCATAAGATGAAAGACAAAGTTAATATAAGCTTTAATAAATCTATGGCTTCCTAATCCAAACCTAGGTCACGATCCTACAGTCGACACACGGGATCTGATACCATCTTGTAACACTACGATTCTGAAAAGACCGTAGCTTCTATTTGACATGCCAATCCCTGGATCGGTTCAGTGGCCCATAATAGAATAAGATGAATAACATAGCAAAATATCCGTGTATCATAAATAACGAAGATCCAGAGTATCATTATTACAATAAAATCTTAGCTCAAGGCTAGCTCTAATTATTCAAGTAGCAACATAAATAAAGTAAATCCTCCATTCTTCAAATTGCCCACAAGTGAACAAGTGCCGAGTGGAGTACCGTGGCCTAAATCGATTACTCAGAATCGGAATATCCTGCAACATGAAACGTAGCAGCCCCGAAGGATCAATACATGGAATGTATGGGAAGTAGATCTATTAAAGGAGACAATAGAGCTAACAACTACATGCATATTTGGCAAGTGGAGCTATGGCTAGCTTGCATTTACAAAATCCTTTGTCCTACTTTCACAAACAGTTTTTGATTTTCTTTGAAAAGATCACAATTAAGTTAACCCATCAACATTAAAGAAATTATGAAATTGGAATGAGCGAGAAACATGTCATGAAATCAATATCAAGCAACTCAGACGTCCATAATCGGGGACACGGCTAATCGATTAGTTTATAAACCTTGCAGGGGTTAGTACACTTTACCCATGTGACTTGGCCAGCCCAACTCGTACCACCACTCTCATTTTGGGTGATGATAGGGAGAAGTCCAAGAAGAGACCGTTCGGGAAGTAGCTCCCCAAACCGGACATGCAACGGTCCAACCTACCAAAATTCTACATCTCTGGATACGTGGGTTCGAGTTACCACAACCTACTGAGTCCAACCAACCGCCCATTTCATTATTGGCACATGGTTGTACACGTAAGCTACAAAATAAAGAAGCCAATCATTTTCTCTCGATACCTGGGTGCCTTTCCGCAATGATACCACCAAAAATTATCAATCCCATCACACCCAGGGGATTCATTGATTAAGTTGTTTTTAGTTTTCGCAAACCAACATATTTAGAAACAACTTTCAGTGATGTTACCCAGCCCTCGTTCATCATAGCATGGCTAAGCACATCTACCAACGGTGGCTCATCTACAGGAAAGCCCTACCACATAATAGGACATAGCATAGCGATAGTAATATCCTACACATGCATCTACAAAATACACGACAATGCATTAAAAATAGTAGGACAACATCATGAACAAAGTAGCATCTACTTGCCTTGGCTGTAGCGGTCGAACGAACAATCCACACATGAGCAAGCGTTGCACTCGTCACAATCTACATGATACAATTGCAATCACATAAACAAACCATACACATTCATATACAAACAATGACAATGCAAGATGCATGCATGACAAGTTGAACATTGCTATATTAGTATCACATATTCTTATTCAGTATACATGTTGAATGCATGTATGGGAAATATTTTAAGTGCATAGAAAACAAGGCATGCAATTTTAATTGCCCAACAATAGAGCTAGAAACTAAATAATTTGCCAATGCTAATATACTGTTTGTAAAATCTTGGAAAAATATCCACTGTGTAGGCATCCTAAAATAGAGTCAGTACCAATTGGAATTACTCAAAAAGGTTTTATATAAATCCCTGGGTAATTAAAATACTCCAGAAGGCCTTTTCATAGTTTCTACCAACCAGTACTGTAAGCCTACCTTTTTAATTCACTAAAAGATTCCTTTTGTTCTACCGAATCCAGGGACACCTTATTTGCAATTTTGGGAATTACAGAACTTATTCTATGAATTTAATACTCTAAAAAGGGTATTAACTCATTTAATTAACTAAGACAAAACCTTGCTGTAAAAGTATAAAACAACTATACATAAATAATCTACGTGAGACACTGATTCTACACATATTTTATTTGAAATTTTTGGCCCAATAGATCTAAAGATATGAATTTTTCAAGATTGTAACTAAATCTGCCAATTAAATTGATTTAAATTTAAACAGTCAACTTTGACTGTTGACTACGCCCACGTGGCGCGCTGACGTGGCGGCTGACTGGTCAACGGCCAGGGTTGAATTTTCCACGGTCCATCTGGACCGTTGGATTGAGATCAAAGGGCAGGGGAGGGGGCGACGTCCTCACCGGTCAACGGCGGCGGCGCGGGTCAACGGCGGTGGCGGCAGCGGTTCGGGCGGTCTCCGATCATGGCTCGCAGTGCGACGGCGTCGGGAGCGAGGCGGCGGAGCTTGTGGTGGGGGAGGCGACGGTTGGCACGGCCGAGGGTGACGGCGGCATGCGGTTGGAGCGGCGGCGGTGGTGGCGCGCTTTGTCGAGGTCGTTGGCGACGGTGGTGGCCCTGCGCGGCACGGGAGAAGCACGGGAGGGGTCAGTCGAGGGTGCCGATGAGTACTAGGTGAAAAACAGGGCGAGGGGAGTGCGGTTCGCGGTGGTGGATCTTCATACCTCGTAAATGGCGTCGGCGGTGGAAATCGGGCTCGATCCCGAGCTCGATGCTAGGGTTTCTAGGCGGGTTTCGAGGGGAAAAAGTGTCGGCGGGTGGCGGCTTAAGAGGGGCCAAAAACTGGGCAAGGGCAGAGCGGCCATGTCCGTGGTGGACTCCGACGGGGGGATTCCGCGGCGGTGGCGCGGCCGTGTCCGTGGTGGACTCCGACGGGGGGATGACATGCGGGCCCTCCCTGCTGGCCCGCTGTGGCGCAGCGGCGGCACAAGCTGCTGATTATGCGTGTTGGCTGTCATTGGCTGGCTGCTGTTGGGTCAAGCGGGCGGCTTCAGAGCAGCGCTGCATTTTTTTATTCCTTTCCTTTTTCCCTTTTCTCTGGCTAATTTCTTTAACTGCATTTATACCAGAACTGTCCAGATTTTTGTGAAAATTTCAGATTGCAATAACTTTTGCTACGAAGCTCCGATTTGGGGGATTCAAAGTGCTACGGGTTCGTGGCAGAACCCTCTATGCACCTGTGCCCTCCATACCACCAAAATATAATGTTTTTCACAGTATAATGGTAAAACCAAGTGATCATGTGTAGGTGTCAAAATGCAAATGCAAGTGGTTTGTTTTGTCAAAACCTTTTCAAACCGAAATTTTGCAAGGATGATCATGATGCAATGCCATGAATGTTATGCAGTACCAAATCTAAAATTTGGGATGTGACAAAATGATACTGACAACGGAGATGACCTTGGTCAGAACCAACATGACAATTTTAGGAAGAAAGACATTAGCCAGTTGCAGTGCTATAATTGTAAGGAACTTGGACACTATGCATCAGACTGTCCGTAGAAAGAAAAGAAAAAGGATGCTAGAAACTCCAACGGAGATGACTCCAATGTCACTCAGAAAGGACATGTGAACCACATTAACATGGATGGGAACCTTGAAGAAATAGAAGATGTGGATGTCAGGAATTGGTTAACTCAGAAGAGTCAAATAAGGATTCCTTGTCTGGATATCAAGTATTGAACCCATAGTCAAGTGAACCATCAATGTAACTCTATGAGACTTTCTTTTAAGGGTGGTAGTACCCTAGTTGCCTTGAAGCCAACTTGTAACCCCTAGCCTTCCGAAATCTCGGGACGAGATTTCTTTAAAGGGTGGTAGCCTGTCACATCCCAAAATTTTCCAAATTTTGAAATGTGAAAAATAAATAAACAAAATAAATAATTGTTGAAATTTAGGGTGAAAAGAAACTTTTTGATTCCAAATGGAAACATCAAAACCTATTTTGATCAAATAGAATCCTAAAGGGATTTAAAAAGATAAACAAATAATAAATAAAATTATAATAGTTGGAATCACCATTTTTGGATCCTTAAATAAAAAGATATGATTTTTATAAGCAAAGGAAGAAATAAATAAATAAGGACTATTTTAAAAAAAGCCAAATTAAATCTTGGCCAAGCAATGGAAATAAAATATTTTTGTTTAATAAAAAGAGTAAAGGATTATTTAAATAAAATCATGAGGATTTATTAATATCTAATTTTATTTAAGTAAAGACATTTTCCTATTTGGAATGAACATTAAAAATTAATAAAGTATTTTAAATAAAAATTCAAAGTGTTTTATTTTTCACCTACTGAAAAGGTTTTGGTAAAATTTAGATTTCAAATAGAGTTTTAAAACATATTTAAATCCTATTTGAAATAAAGACAAATGTCTATTTTTAAAATAAATAATAGACCATAAAAAGAATAAAGCAATTATTCTAAATTTGACTTTAGAATATGTTAAATAATAGTATTAAAATATACACAAAGTTTTGTAGAAGTTTGAATTCAAATAGTGCTTGAATTGTTTGAATAAAAATCAAATCAGATAAATAGAAAAATAAAAAGGAAAAACATTCTGTACAAAAAAAATGAATCGAACCCAATCCACTAATAGGCCCAGTCCAGCCCAGCAAACGCAGCCCATCTCCTCCCTCTCTGGCGAATCGTTTTTCACTAGGAAGCTAACCCGCGAAGTCACTGACCGCCCGGCCCCACACGTTCTCTCTCTCTCTGGCAGACAGCCAGGCCCCACCTGCCTATTCATCGTTTCCACCCGTCGCGGCCGTTCCCCTCTTTACGCCGACTGTTTCTGGTCGTAACTCCGCGCACCAAATTCGCATCAACGCCGCGGTTACTGCTCGCTGTGACCACACACACTTAAGCGCCTTTCCCTCCTCCTCCTTTCCCCCAGACACCGCTCACTCTCGGCCACAAGGCTGCACGTATTGCCAGCCCGAACACCACAGCCCCGACGAGCCTTTCCGGCCGATTCCGGCGACTCCGATCCACCCCTCGCCTCCCTGTGCACACGAGACTGCTTCCCCTCTTCTTGTGCATCTCCCAGCACCAACCCCACACCCACGCGCGTTCCCTAGGCTCGGCATCATCAACATCAGAGCGTCGCCGCCTCCTGCCTCGACTCCGGCGAGTCCGCCGGTTAGTACAGACTGCCCCTATTCCTCCCGTTGATGCTCTCGTGATCACCACTCTCTCTCATGTCTAATGAACCCTCTTCCTTGCCTTCTTGTGCCTTGTATAGTCGGCAACGACCGCGCCTAAGAGCACCCGACGCTGCCGCTAACTCCGACGAGCAATCGTCGCTGCTCCAGTGCGCCCCTCGACGAACTGACCCCACCTTGATCTTCACTGCAACCACGCGAGAACGGTAAGCATCTCCGTTCTCTCCCGCGCTACCTAGTTCCTCGGCAACCTCCCCGTCTGAGCGTGCGCCGCCGTCAGCCGCCGCCAGCGCCGCCAGTTCCTGGCAAGTGCATTGTAGCCGTAGGATGCTTATCGTGTGGCTAGGATTAGATTTAGACGAAGAGGTAAGATTTGATCACTGCCGCACGATCTAAGTTAAATACAACAACCCACAGAGAGCGATCCGCGCGAACCATTTTCAGCCAGTAAGAAAGCACCACATGGTCAGTTCTTTGTTTTAAAAATAGAAATGTGTCTATTAGATATTCAAACTTCGAAAATTCATAACTTTTAATCTACACGTCCAAATTTTACAAATTTTATATCAATGGAATCAGCAAAACAAGTACTTTCCAACCATGCACTTTTTTTTAATGAATTGCTTCTGTAAACTTAGTTGTTTTTGCAGAAACATGTGTATGCATAATTTGAATGTAAAAATTATTCTAGAAATATTTTTATGGTAAAA
This sequence comes from Avena insularis, assembly GCA_023614405.1. Taxonomy (NCBI): domain Eukaryota; kingdom Viridiplantae; phylum Streptophyta; class Magnoliopsida; order Poales; family Poaceae; genus Avena; species Avena insularis. The sequence continues at coordinate 317,542,471 of CM042687.1, read as the reverse complement.
TCTTTGGAAAATAGATTGTTTTGAACCTACTGACCATAGAAACCAACTTACGGATTTAAAAATGTATTTTGTGCAGTTAAAGAATAAATCTTTGAATTAGAACATTTCTAGTCAAATAAAAATATTGTTTATGTGTTAAAATACTTTTGAGTAAAATCTTTGGAAAATGTTTTGAATTAAACTCTCTTACTCTAAACACCAAGTTTTGATATTTAAAAATATATTTGAAGAACCCTATACAATTATTACTTTGCAAAAAGGCATTTCCAACAACATAAAATATCACTTTGGTATAATATTTGGTTTATGGGGTGAAACCTTTTGCAAATGGTTTTAATATTAAACACTTGACCTTAAAACACTAACATTTTGTGTTTAAAAATATTTTACAAACTCTAGGGATTATCATTTTGATTTAAATCATTCCTAGAAAAACAAAAATGATTTAAGTGGCCATTTTCACCAACTTGAATTTAAATGGTTTTACCACTTTTGTAAATGACCAATATGATATTTAAAATGTTTAGAGCCTAATAGAAACCACTCTTCCAAATAAAACCATCTTTTGCATGCTTGCATGCATTGCCTTGTTTTTGTTATTTTATGTGCTGAATTGTTTGAATGCTAGTTGAATATGTGTTTGCTTGATTGAATTGTAGTGAAGTTAGAAGAGTGTGATATTTTCAAGATCAAGGAGTGAACCAATATTCTCTACTAAAAAGGAAAGTGACACTATCATCCATGTCCTACTATTTTCATTACACTTAGTGGGTTTTTGTAGTGTGCATGATAGGACTACTATATTTCTATGATATGCTATATCCTATTAGGATATCAGTATATCTTCCTTAGTGAAAACAATGTAGTTGTAGTATGGTTAGCCCTTCTATATATTTGGGATGGGATACATGATGTGATTATATGAAGTGTTGGAAAAATATATATATTATATAATAAAACAAGTACTCAATGAACCACCTGGGTGGAAAAAGGATACTCAAGATTTGGACAAGGTGGCAACAAAGGGAACCATATTTATATGGCTATCTTTTTGTATGTGCACTAGAAGAAAACCACCCAGGGACTTAGAGATTGAACAAGTTTCTCGTACAGTGGCTTCCGTGTACAGCCACATGCTAAATGGGCTCTAACTTACTCAACTACATAGTGGAAGACCCATGCATTGGCATCTTCAGGTTAACTAGAATGGTGTATAGGAAAATATATCCTTACATTGGTGCCTGGAAGACAAGCTAACATTGTGTATTGGGAGGACTTCTATGGAAAGACTTTGTCACATTCTCGATATGCCGGTACTCCATTTGATGAGTACTTATCCAGCGGCCACTGGTGGCGTCAAGACGAGATTGTGTCATGTGGGTAAAGTGTACAACTTCTGCACAAGATCAAATTCTAAGTACTTAGCCGTGTCCCCGGTTACGGATAACTCTGAGAAACTAAGGCCTGAAGCTATGGAAGATCTCGACATTCCAATTTCTCAAAGTAAAACTTGATGGTGACAACAAGGGATTAGAAGCACTTGGAGTTTTCCAAAGAGTTTAGAAAGATTTTTCAAAAGATCAAAACTATTTTGAAAATATAGGATAAAACTATATTGCTTTCTACAAAGGAGCCTAAACCCTACTTAGCCAAATATGCATCTAAGGATAGGATTCACTTATTTCTACATAGTAGTGAAACTTGCCAATACAATTCAAATGTATTGACCCTTGTGGCTGCAACTTATTATGTTACAGGTTTGTTTGATGCTAGTGAAGTGTGTTGAATAGGATTACAAGTCTACAACCAACATGATTGCCTGTGGCACTTTGAAGATGAAGGACTCCATGCTATAGTTATTTCTGTTGCATCGTAATGAGATAGCCAAATGAGCTATGTAAGATGTAATGAATTATTTTATTCCTGGTTATAAAGTTGTATTATGACCTTTCTTTCTTGATATTACATCTTAACTGTGGATTCTAGCTATTGATCCAGGGACTAGCATTGTAAACACAGGGATCTCTACCTTATTAAAGGTTGGGACCTCTACAGTTATAACTGCCCAGTTACGGATCAGCGTTTGACAGAACCTAAGTCGGTGATCCTCAACTCGGACTATGCAACAACCTCAGGTCTAAGGATTACATTGATTGAGATATACAAGTGACTACTTGTTCGTTGTACCTCAATATGGGTCAATCCGACTCGCTAAACTCTTTAGCCGAATCTGTGTAAGTCAGAATAGCATCTCCATGCCCATGACAAGTGGAACTGAGTCATCAAGCCGACTTTCACATTGGTCTAAGTTGTGTGTCCAGCACAACCTCAATGACCAAGGACATTCAGTACAAACAACATGAATGCATAATTCCACAACCGAATCACATATTCAATGATACACATCAGATGTTCATACAAGGACAACTTTATATCTTTATGAATACAATGGGAAATCTCATCATACATGATTGCCTATAGGGCATATTCCCAATAGTCTCCCACTTGCACTAGAGTCAATCTTCTAACATCACATGTCTAAGCATCTAATGCCCATGGCTCTCAGGTGCGCCTCATGCTTTGGCTGGGGTAACGGCTTTGTCAACGGATCCGCAATATTTGCATTCGTGTGTACCTTGCATAACTTGATATCACCCTCATCCACAAACTGGCGAATCAGATGGTACCGCATGAGTATGTGCTTGTTCTTCTGGTGTTGTCTAGGTTCCTTGGCTTGTGCAATAGCACCATTGTTGTCACAATACACGTCTAACGGATTGAACGAGCCCTGAACCACACCAAGATCCATGAGGAAATTCATCATCCAAACAGCCTCATTTGCTGCCTCCGAGGCGGCAATATACTCAGCCTCTATTGTAGATGCAGACACAGTCTCTTGCTTGGAACTCTTCCAGCTCACAACACCTCCGTTTATAATAAACACGTATCTGGATTGCGAACGAGAATCATCAGAGTCGATAAGATAACTCGCATCCGTGTAACCCTTTACACTGAGTTCATCTTCACCACCATAAACCAAAAACATATCCTTAGTCCTTCTTAAGTACTTTAGGATATTTTTAGCCGCTGTCCAGTGGATTTCTCCAGGATCAGCCTGGTATCTGCTCACAACACTTAGAGCATATGAAACATCCGGCCTAGTACAAATCATGGCATACATGATGGATCCGACTACAGAAGCATACGGAATCGCACTCATCCGACTTTGCTCATTAGTTGTCGAAGGACACTGAGTCTTGCTAAGTTTTACACCATGGGACATCGGTAAGAACCCCTTCTTAGACGATTCCATGTTGAACTTCTGCAACACTTTGTCCAAATAAGAACTCTGACTCAATCCATTGAGCCGTCTTGATCTATCTCTATAGATCCGAATTCTGAGGATGTATGTTGCCTCACCCAAGTCTTTCATTGAGAAACTCCTTTCCAATGATTCCTTGGTTTCTTGCAACATCTAGACATCATTTCCAATCAATAATATGTCATCCACATATAAGATCAGAAAGTTTACTTTGTTCCCACTAAACTTCTTGTACAAACAAGAATCATGATCACTCTTGATGAAGCCAAACGATTTGACTACCTCATCAAAGCGAATATTCCAACTCCGAGATGCTTGCTTCAACCCATAAATAGATTTCTGAAGTTTTCACACCTTGTCAGCATTAGCCGGATCGACAAAACCCTCGGGCTGTATCATATATACGTCCTCGGTTAAATTTCCGTTAAGGAAAGCCGTTTTGACATCCATCTGCTATATCTCATAGTCGAAATAGGCTGCTATAGCAAACATGGTCCGAACTGATTTAAGCATCGCTACGGGCAAGAAAGTCTCGTCGTAATCAACTCCTTGAACTTGTCGGAACCCCTTCACGACAAGACGTGCTTTATAGATGGAAACATTTCCATCCATATCAGTTTTCTTCTTAAAGACCCATTTGCACTCGACGGGTCTTGCACCGTCTGGCAGATCAACCAAGTTCCAAACTTGATTTTCATCCATGGACTTTAACTCGGATCTCATGGCTCCAAGCCATGACTCGGAATCAGATCCCACCATCGCTTCCGAATAATTTGACGGCTCATCACTGTCTAACAGTAATACATCACGAACACTTCGTAATCTCGCCGATCTTCGTAGTAGAGGTGCTTCTGCTGGCTCAGCTGCCACGACCGGCTCAACCTCCAAGGTTTTTGCCGACTCTCTTCTAGCCGGTTCCTCTCGAATTTCTTCGAGCTGCAACGTGCTCCCACTTACTCCCCGACTGAGAAACTCTTTCTCAAGGAAGACACCGTTCCGAGCGACAAACACTTTGCCCTCTTCTCGGTTGTAGAAGTAGTAACCCAAGGTTTCCCTCAGATACCCCACGAAAATACACTTATCCGACTTGGCTGTAAGCTTGTCCAACTGGAGTCGCTTGACAAATGCTTCACAACCCCAAATCTTAAGAAAAGACAAACTCGGCTTTTTGCCTGTCCACATCTCGTGCGGTGTCTTCTCTACCGATTTTGATGGTACTCTGTTTAGTGTGAACACTGTTGTTTCTAGAAAATAACCCCAAAATGATAAAGGCAGATTTGTCCGACTCATCATTGATCGTACCATGTCCAACAAGGTCCGATTCTGCCTTTCCGAAAAACCGTTCCTTTGCGGCGTTCCTGGCAGAGTAAGTTGAGGAACTATTCCACAACTTTTCAGATGGTCATCAAACTCATGGCTCATGTACTCGCCTCCTCGGTCCGACCGAAGAAACTTTATTTTCTTGCCGAGTTGATTATGTGCTTCATTCTGGAATTCTTTGAACTTTTCAAAGGCTTTTGACTTATGTTTCATTAAGTAGATATATCCATACCTACTCAAATCATCAGTGAAGGTAATGAAGTACTCATAACTACCCCTGGCTGTCGTGCTCATTGGTCCACATACATCACTATGTACTAGTCCCAACAAGTCGGACGCCCTTTCGCAACTCTTTGCAAAAGGTGTCTTGGTCATTTTGCCGAGTAGGCAAGATTCGCATGTCTCGAACGACTCCAAGTCAAACGAAGTTAGGAGTCCATCATCATGGAGCTTCTTCATGCGTTTCCAACTTATATGACCAAGACGGCAATGCCAAAAGTAAGTCATATTCAGATCATTTGGTTTCAACCTTTTAACATTTATGTTATAAACCGACTCACCATCAAGATTCAAAATAAATAACCCGTCCTAGACGGGTGCAAAGCCGTGAAACATATCATTCAAATACAAAGAACAACCATTATTCTTGATATTCGACTCATAGCCTTGCCTCATCAAACATGAAGCAGAAATAATGTTTCGACTGAGCACTGGAAAATAATAAAAATTATTCAGTTCCATAATGAATCCGGAAGGTAAATGAAGTTGCATCGTGCCGACTTCCAACGCAGCAACTCTTGCTTTGTTGCCGACTCGAATATCAACCCCGCCTCTTGCTACGCTCCTAGTTCTTACCAGTCCCTGCAGCGAGTTGCAGATGTGAATAACTGACCCGGTATCATATACCCAAGAACTATTAGGTGAATTAGCAAGATATATGTCTATAACATTGCAAACAAGTGTACCTGAGTCGGAAGTCATACCTCCACTCTTGGCTTTGTTGGCCAAGTACTTGCTGCAGTTCCTCTTCCAGTGGCCATCCGCCTTGCAGTAAAAGCAAGTGGATCCGGCTGAAGGAGATGGCTTAGTCCCTGAGGAAGTGCTTGGGACCGGGTCCTGACCCTGATTTCCTCCTGATTTAGCCTTCTTCTTAGTCCAAGAACTCTTCTTGAACTTAGCCTTATTCTGCACCATCAACACTTGACTGGCGCCCTTCTTGAGATCTGCCTCTGCCTGCTTGAGCATCCCATGCAATTCAGTGAGCTTCTTATCCATACCATGCATGTGGTAGTTCGAAATGAACTTCCCATATGCACTAGGAAGAGAGTATAGAATTATATCCGTAGCGAACTCTTCGCTTATGGGGTAGCCAAGCCTCTCCAGAGACTGCACATAACCAACCATTTTGATCACATGCGAACTCAATGGATCACCATCCTTAAGCTTGCAACTCAGCAAAGCCTGACAGACTTGATACCTCTCAGTCTTCGCCTGAGCCTGGAACATACTTTTGAGCCTTTCGATCATATCGTAGGCCTCAACATTCTCGAACTGCTTTTGCAACTTCGGTTCCATGTGAGCAAGCATCAGACAGCTAATATCCGTGGAATCATCCTTAGCCCGACGGTAGGCATTGGTGGCAGCGACAGTCGCATTCTCATTCGGCTCATCTGGAAGTGGGTTGTCTAGGACATGGCCCTTCTTTTCTTGTTTGAGAACAATTCTCAGATTTCGATACCAGTTGGTAAAATTAGTGTCGTTCAGTTTATCTTTCTCAAGGATAGTTCTCAATGCAAAACCGGATATCTGAGAGCGACTGCTACTTGGTGCCATGATCTACAACAGAAAATATGCAAAACACTTAAGACATGTATTCATAAAAGAGCAAGAATATTAAACATTTTAATATTTTATGCTCCCACTAGAACCAACACCCCTCCGATGGTTGCTTAGTGATTCAGGACCCTAAAAAGGCAAGTCGGCTAGTGAGCTTTAGCATCACCGCTAGCCGCCAAGTGATCTAGGTAGACAACTCCTTGTCAATCACATCTCATACGACTCCTGTTGCACGGGTGGCATCACATGCCCCGGCTCCCATCCGAATTTTCCCCTAGCCCCACAACCGTTGTGATAGACCCGTCTAGCTTACCGAGTGTTTCCGCAGTAAGAGTCCGACTCGACCCACCTAGTCGGAAAGAATTGGCAGCACCTCAATTTTATGAGCCCACTACCAAAAATGTTCGAATTGTGATGGTGCAAACACTGGCGGGAAAACCGACTAGACCTTCTTTGAGGGATTAAATTTTACCGACTATCTAATAGAGGTAAAACAGAGACATAACAATAACACAAAATAAAGCATTTATAATGTGAAATGGTATGGCTCCCTTCATGGCGATCTCCATCTCCACAAAGCCTGTAATCCGACTCGTGCCAACTCTTGTCACTTGCCGTCTTACTCCATGTCGCCGACATGTACATCACCTTGCATGTCATCCAGATTCTCCAAACAGCTACACTAGCTTAGTAACGTAAATTACATAGAGAATCTGACACGCAAGTTATTATACAATAAAATGACAGCACCTAGGCTCCAGCCGGCTGACAAAAAACGTGATTCACAGATCACGTATGGATTACACACATACATCACATGCACATGAACCATACCATTCACAACTTCCTGCAAAAACAAGTTATGCATAGATACAATATTTACCGGCGTTGTGAAACTCACAACGACATCTAAGACGCTATGATAGGGCAAAGCCGGTGGTCCCATCTATGATCCGGACATGGATTCCGACCATTGTTCCGATTCGATCAAACTTTTTGATCTTCGATCACCGCCTCTAGATTTACGTGTCACGGTCTACCCCGATGGCGGAAGCCGGCCGGTAGGGGTATGTCGTTCCACGACCTCAGCAGTATGATCACGGAAATCAGATCTACCATTCCCCGAGTACAGTTGATCCAATCAACCTCGTACAAAACCGATCTATCTCATAAATCGACCACCAAAACAGCACATAGATCTCATCTATAGCCAACCGCATATCACATATGCGATATCTCGAGCCTAAAACCAGAAGCTATCGCTATGATACCACTGTTGGGCCATGCGGAGATAAAACAAAAAATTTCCTCTAACGTGGTGATCCCAAGATCCAGCTGAGGTAGAAGGCCATGAGGTTTACCACTAGACGCGCACTTATGGATTACTGATGAAGCGCGTCAGTTGATGCAGTGCAGTCCTTTGCGATCCGATCGTCCTAGTGCTGATCGTACAGCACCTCTACTGGTATCCACACGTGCAAGGAGGAGCACCGGCAGCGAACTGCTAGGTTCGGTACGACGGCAGGACTGTTGTGGAGCTAGGGTTTCCAACACATGGAATGACCTAACCGATCAACGATTAACCTTTCTGGGTTATGGTGCTCCACTATATATAGGGAGTGAACATGGGCTCTGCTCGCGCAGCCCATTCACTAAAGCCCATATAATATTAGTCCCTGTGAGTCCTACTCACTGACTCAGTCCAAATCAGGCTCGGGTCCAACCCAACCAGATTTCTAGTTCAGATCCAATCCGAACTTGCTCCCGCTCTTAAGTGTGTGACCCCGCAGGCTCTTGGCAACTTGGACACGATTAGAGTCCAACTCGCAATAGATCGGTCAGTAGCGGCTCCTAGCAGAACGTGCCAACTCATATCCGATGCGACTTATGTCCGAGTCCCTTTTGCCTCACGATATACCTTGTCGGACTATAGGCGAATAATTGTCATCCCTTAAATAGTCCGACTCTCTTCTCGATCTGAGATAAGTGATTCACCCGACTAAATCTTAGTCGATCGCCTCGATTAACACTTAACCGAGTCGTGCATGGCCATGCTTTCCAAATCATATCATTCGAGAGGGCCCAGAGAATATCTCTCCGAGTGGAGGGGCAAAATCCCATCTTGGTTATTCACATCACGCAGGTTGATTCTCGATCGACGAACTCGCTTTATAAGCCTTGCCATTCGGATCAGCGTTTGACAGAACCTAAGTCGGTGATCCTCAACTCGGACTATGCAACAACCTCAGGTCTAAGGATTACATTGATTGAGATATACAAATGACTACTTGTTCGTTTTACCTCAATATGGGTCAATCCGACTAGCTAAACTCTTTAGCTGAATCTGTGTAAGTCGGAATAGCATCTCCATGCCCATGACAAGTGGAACCGAGTCATCAAGCCGACTTTCACATTGGTCTAAGTTGTGTGTCCAGCACAACCTCAATGACCAAGGACATTCAGTACAAACAACATGAATGCATAGTTCCACAACCGAATCACATATTCAATGATACACATCAGATGTTCATACAAGGACAACTTTATATGTTTATGAATACAATGGGAAATCTCATCATACATGATTGCCTCTAGGGCATATTCCCAACACTAGTGATGCTAAGTTTGATTTTGATATTGATGGTTGCAATATTTCTGAAGTGATTATGTTCTTGCAAAAGCTTGCTAGAATTCCTGATGCTAGTGATATGCATGTTGCCTTTACCAAACACATTACAGATGCTCTTGTTAAGATTAAGGAAGAGAAGCTAAAACACAAAGCTTCTATTCCTAGGAAAGTAGAAGATAGTTGGGAACCCATTATTAATATGCAAGTGAATGACTTTGATCTCAAAGCTTTATGTGATCTTGGTTCTAGTGTCTCTATTATGCCTAGGAAGATTTATGAAATGGTTGATTTGCCACCTTTGGAAGATTGTTATTTGGATGTCCCACTCAATGATAATGCTAAGAAGAAACTCATGGGGAGTATTAATGATGTTCTCATTATGGTTAATAATGCTTATGTCCCTGTTGATTCTATGTTTTGGATGTTGAATACAATGCTTCTTGTCCTATTACTTTGGGAAGACCTTTTCTTAGAACAGTTGGTTCCATCATTTATATGAAAGAAGGCACCATTAAATATCATTTTACATTCAAGAAAGGTATTGAACACTTCCCTATGAGGAGAGAGAAGTTGCTATTTCTCCTCCTTTGAAAGCAAGATTTGATGTTAATGCTTCTTCATTTGAAAATACTTGATTCTTCTTGCTTCTTGTGCCTAACTTAAAGGCGTTAAAGAAAAGTACTTGTTGGGAGATAATCCAAGAGTTTCCTTGAGTCTTGGAAGTTATTACTTCAGTAATGACCTCTCCTTATCATTTTTGTTTGCTTTTTGTGTCAAGAATGACCTCTAATGAGAGGAAAGTAAGATTTGGGGAGTTGCTATCCCAAAACAGATTTCTATCCTCCACACAAAATATTCGTGAGGAGGCTCTGTAACTTCGATTGAGCTCACAATTTACGAATAAATTCCCTAGTATGTTATCTAACTTTCGTTAGTTCAACACTTTTTGATTTGAGCAACATAAGATGTTCAAAAAAATTGGTTTCTACCTGCTGGTCTGTTTTGACAGATTTCTGCCATTATTTGCATTTGCTTCTTATTGATTCATTTTTGAGTTCTCTTTAGGTGAATTGATCTTTTTGAAGGAGTTACTACAGTATCTTCTGTTTTTAGTGAAAATCCTTGCTGTTCCAAAGCTTTGCCAGTGGTCTAATATCTTTTGAATACACTAATGTTGCTAATGAAGATTGTGTGAAGTTTTGTATGAAGGGAAATTTTCAGGTGTAAAGGGAGAATGATGCAATGAGTTGAAGAATGGACAAAAGCTCAATCTTGGGGATTCCACCATGGTGTCACCCTAAGAAATATCTAAGAGGTACAAGCGTCAAAGCTTGGGGATGCCCAAGGCATCCCCTTCTTCATCAATAAAAGATCAGGTCTGTCTAGACACTTCGTTTTTATTGTTTCATGCACAATTGTGTTGTTCTTGGAGCGTCTTAGTTTTAGTTTGATTTGCTTAGTTTGTTTAGTTTTCTAGAGTAGTTTCGACCCTGCTCTCGGTGTGTTGTTTTGCAAATAAGTTTGCTTGGTGTTTGGAAAGGAGTAGTAAGTTCTTGCTTGAAGTGCGAGAGGAGCTTGCATTGACTGTGACTTAGACTTTAGCATGACATGCTAGGTGTTTTTTTAGCATTATTCTTAGTGATTATTGTTGTAGAATGTCTTGTTCCAAATAATTGGGATTGCTTAGTGTGCCTTGAAGAAATTATGCGTTGTTTTAGCATGCAAAAGCATAGTATTGTGGTTTTCTCCTTTGACGCTTTGATTGGGTTGACTTGGCACATGCTCACACCATGTTATGACTATGAAAAGTCACCATTAGCCTCTATGATCATTTAGTACTTGACTTGTAGTACCACTCTGTGCTTTGATTAGTATGCTTTGTTGCACTGCATGATTTTGGCCATTATTGCTCTCTTAGTTGGTTGCTCCCAGTCTTTTGCTAGCCTCCACTTGTATGAGTAAGATCTACTCATGCCTCCAACTCCCAAGAAACCAAGTTATTACAAAGTGTCCACTATAAACTCCTATGCATGGTGTGTTACACCATTCCAAGTATATTCTTGTTTTCAGCTATCTTCCAATTAAAAACTATTTTGTTATGTGAACACTTAGTGATTAAAGCCCTCACGAACTTGGTGGCACACTTTATTCTTTGCCCCTAATAAACTTGAACCATTGTGACAACTTTGTTGTATATGTTTCACTTATAAGTTGGAATTAGTAGAACTATGCTGTCACGGGGAACGTTTTCAACATTGCACTTATACTTTTTTGTACTCAGTTGATATCATGTTCTTTTGTCTATGGATGTCACCGATGTGAAATAAAGAGGGAACTTGTAAGTCCATGGAGTTTGTATCATGTGTTAGAGAAACGGCTGGGCCGCTAGCCTAATCCATACCTAATCATGGTGGAAACTTGCAGCATCATCGTAATGAGATATCTATGAAGCATCCTCAATAAAAAGCTATGCATATGGTAAATAAAAATATTGCTGAGATGCTCATTGTCTGCTTCCCTTGTCATTTTGGTTATGGGAAAGCTCCTGTACCATGTGCAAGGGGTACCCCGTTGGCGGTTCTCAATGATATGCAAATACTTATAGTGACAAGAACTTACCTGGACCCAAAGTTGAGTATGCATGAGGTGTGGCCCTCATATTCAAGGGACTTGAGATTGTCAACTTATACTTCATCAAGCATATACTCCAGCTTTGCCAATTTAACCTTAATCACTTCAAGATGCTTATGATAGGGGCAATGAGGGTTGAAAGCTAACTAGTACCATAATTTTTGGAATCTCTTTTTGAAACTTGTAATCCCTGCTTCCTTTACAAAAAAAGGCCTTTCTTCCACCACTATTGAGTCTCCACATTCTACCTTTAGGCACCATTAAGAGAGCACAGTTGTCATTCTGTGTGTAGTGTTCCAAAGCTTATTAATTGATGCATATTGTGATATTACTTGTTTGTGACACCCTCGAGATTAGGGCTAGACAAATCCCAGACCTTTGTCTGATATAAGCCTAACCTAAATCTCGAAAGCGTACAGAGGAAGAATTGATAACACAACAGTGACCCTACGACACAAAAGTTATTACAGCAAGCTTATAACTGAGCGAAGAACCAAAATATTACAAGCAGAGGTCACTGACCACAAACATCAAACAATGGAAGGCAAATTATGCTATTAAGTATAGCAAACTTAACAAATGGCCTAAGAGGCCTGAAGCATAACGATGACGTCCAATCCATTGATCCTAGACTGTCGACTAGGAACTCCAAACTACTCGTCGATGTCGATGCCGTAAAGAACTCATCTTCTGTGGTAACACTTACTCTGCTGCAAAAGTATCAATGAAGCAAGGGTGAGTATAGGATGTACTCCGCAAGACTTATGGCTTTTGGAGTTATTTTGCATAAAGCCATCTTTGTTTGTAAAACAAGAGGGACATGAATCTCGACTAATCAGAATATTTTAAAAGGGGATAAGAGAGCAACATCTCTAGCTTTGATCATCTTTTGATATCCACTGAATCATCATTAGCTGAATCTATCTAGGATCACCCCCTCGTACCCATGAGGAAGCATCCTTAAGCACACATTACTTGACTTGCCAAGTTTTACGATTAGGTTCAAGTTCTCTATGATCTTCATGTTCGTTCCCAAGTCGTCCATAACCATGGACGCGGCTTTTAGAAAAGATTAATAACCATGCAGGGGTGTACAACTTTACCCACACGTACCAACCGATTCTTAATGCCAGATCATTAGCCCTCTTCCTTGGAAGGACGGCAGAGAGTGGTTGACCACGACCTTTACCTTGCTTTCGCCAAGACCATGAGTCACGCACTAGGGAGATGCCGCCATAACGAGTCGAGTCCCGAAGCTGGTCTCTAATGATGTGCGTAGGGTTCAAGATTATGGATGCCGGTCATCTCTTGTTCCCGGCCACGCTTACCTACCTGTTATGAATGCACCTCCATTCAAAAACATCCAAGATGCGTATGTCGAATGGAAAGCCCGAACTATGTGACTCATGGAATCTACTCAGCAAGTTAGTTGGTCGAGGGGGTTTCCAGGCCCCCATGTGGTTGTACGCTCGTCTTGGTTCAAGAGGCAAGAACATCGGGTCCTAAGGGTGGTAAGTACGGGACTTCAAAAACCACAACCCACTGTGGCCTCCCATACAAGCCTTATCATGTTTAACTTTCATCTCTGATCGTACCACGTCATCTTGTCATACTAGGTTCAGTCGCAGCTCTGATTCATCAACCGGATGGACCAGTGGTAACAAATAAGCATGGCTAAGCTCAACAGATATAATAGCTCTAGCAACGCTTCACAAGCTCAAACCCTAGTTATGCTAGGAGCAGTGGATCAGGGAATTTAGGCTAAAAGGGAACATGCATCAGATAGGATTACTATATCTATCAATAAAATACTTTAGAATCGTATGCACATGGCAAGAATGAAATACTTTGAAAGCATAGGATTCATATGTATGTGTGGGGCTTCACTTGCCTTTGCCTGTTGATATCCATAAAGCAGAGCTTTGGACACCTGGTACTTGACTTGGTTATAGTTGGTAAATTATTGGTCTTCGAGCTTTGACGGTGTTGATCTCTATCTTCAATCTCGATCTCGATTCCGATATCGTATTCTACCGGAGAAGAACCAAACACCAGAAAGAAAGGGAACAATCAACATATGGCATCGATGCAATGCTCAATCGAGGATAATGATGATATGACAAGTTAAATTCCATTGAAATTGAAACCCTAAACATGCTTGGTCATTTTAAACAGAGTCCGAGGGGTCCAAACTCTAATTCCAGAAAACCTCGGAGGCATATGAGAGGGGTTATGTTGTTGTTCTAAGTATACTTGTTATGAAAGTTGATTAACAATGCATGATTATAATTCTATTGGATAGATATCATTTTTCTGAACATTTTGATATATTATTTGTATTTTTCTCATTTAAAATGAATTAGTTATGAATTTATTCATTTTTAGTTCATTTTAAATCATTTTTAGAATATTATAAAATAATTTGCATTTTGGAATTACTTTAATAATTTTATTAAATAGAAAACATTTCTGAAATATTTATTTGACTTACAATAGGGGCCACATGTCAGGGATTCCTTAATTAGTAAAATTATTTACTGAAATTATTAAAGAAAAAAGCTTAATGACATCATGATGATGTCATGCTGACATCATCCATGGATTTGCTCTCAGATCAAAGATGGAACCGGCGATTGAGCGCGCGCGAGAGGCTGTGGTTGGGGGCATTGGGTAGAGAGCGTCGAGGGGAGTTGAATGGTGGTGGTGCCGCCCTCGAATGGTCGTCGGAGCTTGGCCGGCGACGACGAACAGCGGCGATGCTCATAGGTGCTCGTGGGGAAGAAGAACCAGAGCGAGAGGGGGTAAGGGAGAGGGTCCACGAGGACCAGCAGCTCCCCAGGAGCGCGGTGGAGGGGTCGGAGAGGCTCGGGGAGGCCGGATGGCGATGAATTGAAGCATTGATTGTGGCGGCCAGAGATGGAGACAAGCTCAATTCCGGTGAGGTGAAGTCATCACAGCTTACGTGCTTCTTAGAGGAAGACTAGAGCGACGAGGTGGAGCTCCTAAGGCCTTCATCTAGGTGAGGGAGATCGAGAACGAAGGGGCTCGTCGACGGCCAGAGTTAGGGTTTTAGGCTGAAGGGGAAAATCGCAAGAGGGGGCGACGGAAGATAAGATTGGTACTGGGAGAGAGAGGGGAACACAGACGATCTTATCGTGCTGCCCAAGGGTGGCGGTGAGCATGACAACGTGTCTGGCATCGGGCGGCGGAGGCACTGCCAGGCAGCAGCTCTCCTGTTGCGACAAAGAAGACAACATCAAGGGGTACGCGGGCCTGGGCTAAGGTGGGCTGCTGCTCGGCCACTACGGCATGCGTGGGCGGCACGGAGAAAAGAGAGAGAGTTGGGCTCTACCCAGAGAGAGAGGGAGACATTTTTTCTTTCTAAAACCATTTTTGTTTTTTTGTTTTTATCTTTCTCTTTTTATACTCATTTTGTAATCTGTTTTGTATAATTTCAAATTACCAGAACTTTTGTAAATATTTAAAATACCATGGAGACCCTTTATAACCATTTGGGTTCCAAACATTTTGTTATTTAAAAATATTCAAAAGCCATTTGAATGCATTTGAGAGGAAGAGGAAAATTAGGGTTAGGGTTTTGTGATAATTTTCTTTCATAGATTTTAAATGATGATGCTCATGAATGCACATTCAAACCCTAATTACCATTTAATAAAGCTAGGGTTGTTACATTGTTCTTGTGCTACTTGTTTCTAGTCACCCTTGTGAACTTTGAAGGTGTCCTATGCATCTATTTGCTACTCTATGAGGGACAAGTTGATTGCCACTATGCTATGTTTTCTGTATGTGAAACAAACAAACGTTTTTGAATGCATGTTATTCATGATCTTTGTTTGTAGCTTGTCATGTTGCATGCATAGTTACTATGTCCTATTGTTAGAACTCCATCTTTCATGCACATGTTTAGAGTTCTTTGATCCCAGCTTTCAATGCTTGCAAATGGTTGGATCTTTATTTTGAGGGTGCATGTCACCTCAAAAATTATTCTGTTTATCACTTACCTACTCGAGGACGAGCAGGAGTTAAGCTTGGGGATGCTGATACGTTGGAAACGTATCTATAATTTTTGATTCTCCATGCTTGTTTAGTATCTACTTTGCTTTACTTGTCCACACTTTGAGGTGCGTTTTACATGTTTTCTAGTACTATCCTATTAATAAGTTGCAACA
Source organism: Avena insularis (assembly GCA_023614405.1). Lineage (NCBI taxonomy): Eukaryota > Viridiplantae > Streptophyta > Magnoliopsida > Poales > Poaceae > Avena > Avena insularis. Next base: position 317,526,543 of record CM042687.1, on the reverse strand, counting down.
GTGTCAGATGCCTGTTTTCTATTGTTTTTTGGTTTCAGAAAAGTTAGTAAAGAAATATTCTCGGAATTGGACGGGACAAACGTCAAAGTCAGTTACTTTTCGTGGGGAACAAGAAGTCCAGAGGAGAGCCGGAGGGGCCAGCCAGGAGGGCCAGACCCACCCCAGGCGCGGGTGGGCCCTGCCCCGCGCCTGGCTAGGGTTTGGCTACCCTAGCCACTGCCTCGGTCTCCCCCTTCGCCTATAAGAAGCCCCTAATGCAGAAACCCTAAGAACCCGATCAAATCTCCACGAAACCGTCTATAGCCGCCGCCACCATCGTCCCTAGATCGGGGGGATCTGAAGTTCTTCCCGGCACCCTATCGGAGGGGAGATTATCTCGGAGGCCTTTCTCTCCGGTATGATGCGTGAGTAGTTCCACCTGGGACTATGGGTCCATGTAGTAGCTAGATGGTTGTATCTCCTCCTTTGTGCTTTCATGTATAGATCTTGTGAGCTCCGTTCATGATCAAGTCTAATCTACTTGTAATCATGCATGATGTGTTTGCGGGGATCCGATGGATATTGAGATTATTATGTTGGTTTGATTAATGGTTTTTTCTTTATGATTCTATCATGTTTGTGTTGTTTGTGATCTTGCATGCTCTCCGTTGTTAGTAGATATCTTGGCCAAGTAGTTGCTAGTGACTCCAAGAGGGGGTATTTATGCTCGATAGTGGGTTCATGCCTCTAGTTTCCAAGGGAAGTGACAGAAATCTCTTCGGTTGTAGATGTGTGTTCCACTAGGGAGAAAACAACGGTCTCTTGTTCATGGGACTGTTTACCTTACACACTTTGCTTAAAGCAGTTGTTTGTTGCTTGCAACTTAATACTGGAGGGGTTTCGGATGATAACCTAAAGGTGGACTTCTAGTCATAGATGTAGTTGGATGGCGGTCTATGTATCTTGTTGTATTGCCCAATCAAATCTCATAGGATGTTTCCGAATAGGAATTGCATTGTTATGCCTTGCTCAGTTCCTGTCAATTGCCCTGCTATAATTTGTTTGCCCTTCATGCCATATTGTTTATCTAAGGAGAGCACCTCTAGTGAACTATGGACCCCGGTCCAATCTTTAACATTGATACATATTCCACTGTTACTTGTTTACTTGCTACAAACCATTACCTTCCACACCATACGTTTAATCCTTTGTTACAGCAAACCGGTGAGCTTCACAACCTCACTGATTCGCTGGGGCGAAGTCTTGAGTTTGTGTTGTGCATGTCTCCGCGTTTCTTGCAACACCTGTGTGACGTTTCCTTCCTCCTACTGGTTCAATAACCTCAGTTTCTTACTGAGGGAAAACTTGTTGTTGTGCTGCTTCACACCTTTCTCTTGGGGTTTCCCGACGAAGCGCTCCCATTTGGACTAGCGTTGCATCAAGGATCACATCTGTTCATGGAGTGTTAATGCTTTGCTCCGATGCTCTTTTAAAAGGAGGACCTTAATTGCCAGTAGTTCCCTAGAGGCTCCGCTACCACGAGCTGTCAGGACAAAAGATGTTGTGCAAGTTCTCATTGCGAGCACGCATGACTATATATGGATCATATGCCTAGGATTGTTTAGTACTTGGATGCTTATTCTTATTTATCTGCAATACCCTAGATATTGAAGTTAGATGTTTAGACTCATCCATGCAATGCCCGTTCATCCATCCCTATGCCTACCGCACTCAAATCCCACTATTTACTGCTACTATTACTATTGCTCTTGTTCTACTGTTGTTGATGCTAGTACCAAACTGTTGCTACTGATAAACTTATGTGAGCAAGAACTATTTCCAGGTGCAGCTGAATTGACAACTCAGTTGTTAAGGCTTGCAAGTATTCTTTGGCTCCCCTTGTGTCGAATCAATAAAGTGGGTAATACTACCCGCGAAGACTGTTGCGATCCCCTATACTTGTGGGTCATCAATGCTATGCTGGAGATAGCTCTGATTCAACCAAGTGTGTCACCATGGAGATCACCTGTCTTATTCGTGGATAATAAAGATGGAGGTAACCATTTGTGTACGTATTATAGGAAGCTGAATGATGTCACCATTAAGAATAAGTGTCCACTGGCAAAGATAGAAGATTTCTTTGATCAGTTAACCGGTGCCAAAGTGTTTTCTAATATTGATCTTAGACCATGTTACCATCAACTCAAGATTCGCGCAGAAGATATTCCAAAGACTGCCTTTACCACCAGATATGGACTGTATGAGTACACGGTCATGTCTTTTGGATTAACCAATGCCCCCGCTTATTTCATGAACCTCATGAATAAGATTTTTATGGACTTCCTAGATAAGTTTGTCGTTGTTTTCATCGATGACATCCTGATCTATTCCAAATCAGAAGAAGAACATGAGCTACACCTGAGGACCATCCTTGGAACCCTTAGGGAGCATCAGTTGTATGCCAAGTTTAGGAAATGTGAATTCTGGTTACAGGAAGTAGGATTCCTCAGACATATCGTGTTGGCCGGAGGAATTGCTGTTGACCCTGCCAAGGTTAAGGATGTTGAAGAATGGCAAGCCCCAACTACTCAAACCCAAGTTCATGCATTTCTCGGATTAGCGGGATATTACCGCAAGTTCGTAGAAGGATTCTCGAGCATCACAAGACCCATGACCCAATTGTTGAAGAAAGATAAGAAGTTTGAATGGACGGACAAATGTGAAGCAAGTTTTCAAGAGCTTAAGAAGAGATTGATCTCAGCCCCAATCTTGATCATCCCGGATATCACGAAGCCTTTTGATGTGTTTTGTGACGCATCCAAGATCGGTCTCAGATGTGTGCTAATGCAAGAAGGAAAATTCATATCTTATCTATCCCAAAAACTGAAGAAACATGAATAGAATTACCCTACCCATGATCTCGAACTAGCAGCTGTAGTTTTAGCCTTGAAGACATGGTGGCATTATCTCATGGGTAACCGTTGTGAGCTTTATTCGGATCACAAGAGTCTGAAGTATATTTTCACCCAGAAGGAGCTAAATATGAGGCAAAGGATATGGATAGAGATAATCAAGTACTATGATATAGACATACACTATCACCCCTGGTAAAGCCAATGTGGTAGCAGATGCCCTTAGCAGATTGCTGTGTCCCTTGAACTCCATGATTCTGAAGGAGCAACCAAGTTTGCACAAGGAGTTGGAAGATTTCAGAATGGAGCTAGTAAGTGAAGGATTTTTGGCTAGCATAGAACGTCAACCCACTTTGATCAGTAAGATCAAGGAGGCGCAGAAAGCAAATGCTAGTATCGACGGAATAAAATGTCGTATCGGTACAGGGAAGGTACCCAGATTCACCGAAGATGAAGAAGGAGTTTTGTGGTACAAAGGACGTATCTGTGTGCCAGCAGATTCAGAGTTGAAACAAGCTATTTTGAAATAAGCCCAAGATACTCTTTATTCTATCCACCCCAGAGGAACCAAGATGTATCAGGATTTGAAGGAGCAATTTTGGTGGCATAAGATGAAGCGAGAAATCGGAAGATACATAGACAAGTGTGATATCTGTTAGAGAGTCAAGGCAGGACATCAGAGACCCGCAGGACTGTTGCAACCATCACAGATTCCGGAATGGAAATGGAATTCGGTTGGAATGGATTTTAGCACCGGTTTGCCTACATCTAGTAGGGGAAATGACTCTATTTGGTTCATCGTGAATAGACTGTCCAAAGTCGCTCATTTCTTACCAGTCAAGACCACTTACCAGAGTTCGAAGCTAGCAGAGTTGTACATTGCTAGGATAGTCAGTTTGCATGGAGTCCCCAAGAACATTGTGTCGGGGCGAGGAACCCAGTTTACCTCGAGATTTTGGAAGAAAGTCCAAGAAGGATTGGGAACCAGACTAGATTTCGGCACAGCTTATCACCCTCAAACTGATGGATAAACAGAGCGAGTAAACCAAATACTCGAAGATATGTTGAGAGCCTTTGTGTTAGAATATGGATCTAAATGGGAAGACTGTCTACCTTTCGCAGAATTCTCATACAACAACAGTTATCAAGCCAGTTTGCAAATGGCCCCATTTGAATTCATGTATGGAAGGAAGTGTCGTACCCCTTTGAATTGGTCGGAAGTAGGAGAGGGTCATATTTTCGTACCCGGCATCCTACGAGAAGCCGAAGAGAAAGTTCACAAGATTCGTGAGCACCTCAAGACCGCCCAATCTAGACAGAAGAGTTATGCCGACAAGAGACGTCGAGACCTAGCCTTCAACATCGGAGATTTTGTGTATCTCAAAGTATCACCTTTGAAAGGAATGCAACGTTTCCAACTCAAAGGAAAGTTAACCCCCAGATATATTGGACCTTTCAAGATTTTGAATCGTCGAGGAGAAGTATCGTATCAATTGGAACTACCAGAGGAGATGTCAGCCGTGCATAATGTGTTTCATATCTCGTTACTTCGCAAATGCCTAGAAGTCCCGGAGAAGACTGAATATTTCAAGAATATTGATCACAGAACCATAGACATCAACGATGACTTAACATATCCCGAAGTACCCATCCGTATTTTGGAAGAGACCTTCAGAACCACCAGGATCCGAAGTATCAAGTTTCTCAAGATCCAATGGAGTAACCACACTAAAGAAGCTACCTGGGAGCGAGAAGATTACATTAGCACTGAGTTTCCAGATATCTTTAAATCCTAATTTTCTCTTTTTCTCAAATCTCGGGACGAGATTTTGTTTAAGGAGGGAAGGTTGTAACATCCCAAAAATATTAATCAAGGTTATCAAATTCCAATCACCGAAATTTAGGGTTAACAAAAACTTTTGTTAATTAAATTCAGTATGAATGCATGTGTGTGTGTGATGAATGCATGAATGCTTGTATGGACTTGTGTGATTGTTATTGAAGGGAATATGCCCTGGGAGGCAATAATAAAGTGTTTATTATGTATATTACAAGTATATGATAGATGTTTATTTTGCATGCTATAATTGTATTAATACAGAAACGTTAATACATGTGTGTTTAATAAACAAACAAAAAGTTCCTTGTTATGCCTCTCTCATAAACTAGCTCGTTGATTAACAAGATGATCAAGGTTTCCTGATCATGGACACTGGATGTTGTTAATAACGAGGTCACAACATTAGTATAATGATGTGATGAACATTCATGCAAAGTATAGCATTACGATCAAAGTCATTGAGTTTATATTGCTATAACAACTTATGAAGTGATCCTAATCCTTAGACCATGAGATCATGTCAATCACTAACACTGAAAGAGTTTCTTGATCACATCGAATGTCACACCGTAACAGGGTGATTATAAAGATGGGTTCAGAACTACTAAAGTGTTATGTTGAGTCCCATGGATCGAGAGTGGAATTTTTTCATCCCGATGACGGATAGATATGCTTTGGGCCCTCTCGGTGATATCACATTGATTAGCTTGAAAGCAAGTGATTTGATCACTAGAATGTTATATCACGGGAACGAGAAAAGAGTACATGTCAGTAACGAGATCAAACTAGGTATGGAGATATTGATGATCGAATCTCGGACATGTAATATATCACGAAATAAAAGGATTAAGATACTAGCGTAAAAGGTTCTGATGATCACAAGAAAGTCATCGTTGAATGTGTGGGAGTCAGTATGGGTCTCCAGATCCCGCTTCTGATTATTGATCGGAGAGGGTTCTTGATCATGTTCGTATTATTCGCAAACTGTAGGGTGACACACTTAAGTGACACCGACATCCATTTGGAGCAAAAGTTTCATGCCGGAAAGAATAACAAGCGCATGAATTTATTTCACTAGATACCGAAACAGGTTTTCGGGTGAAATTGCAGAAAGTGTTTTGCATGTGAATGAAATACTAGCAAGGGGTTAAATGTGAATGTTTTTCATTAAAGTAATTTACAAAATTCTGAATAAATAAAAGGAGTTTTATTTAATGAGAGTTTGCATTAAATTTGGTGGAAATTTAATGCGAATTTGAGTGGGATTTTGAGTGGAGGGAATTAAAAGGACTTTTGTGAGTGGAGGGAATTAAAAGGATTTTTGTGAGTGGAGTGTCCACCCACATGAATGAAGGGAGGGCAAGGGGCAGCCCCATGCGCCGGCCACCCCCTTGGGGTCCCCCCTCTCCTATAAAAGGCACCCCCTCCTCACTTCTCACTTACACCTCCTCGTGAAGGATCTCTCTCCCCCTCTAGTATTTATCCCCTATGGTCTTGGACTAGCGAGATACATGTTCCCGATGGCTATTCGGCAAGAAGGAGTTGTGCTTCCGCTGCATCACTAGAGAGAGGAGGCGGAGGTTGCTCGGTGCCTCGGACGTGTGTGCGAGCACGGATGCGCCGCTAAGTTGCGGTGCTAAGGACTTCCTCTCGATCTTGAGATCGGCAAGAGATCGTCTACATCAACCACGAGTTTAACTTGTTAAGCTTTGTCGGTCTTCAAGGGTATGTTCTCTAGTAGATAGATCTTGTTACATAGTTGTTCCCATCGTAGGAAATTTTTTGTTTTCTATGCTGCGAACCCTACAGTGGTATCAGAACCAGATCTATGCGTAGATGCTTTACACGGGTAGTACACATATGAGTATGTGGGCGATGATGATCATGTTATTGCTTCTTAGTTGTATTTTGGATATTGGTGGCATAGTGGGATGAAGCGGCCCGGACAAACTTTACATGTCCTCGCACATGACCTGTTCCATGCTTGACATGCAACTAGTTTTCATAAGTGATGCAGCGCTGAGTTGATGTAGGAGCGTTTTGTTGGGAACCCCAAGAGCAAGGTGTGAAGCAGCACAGCAGCAAGTTTTCCCTCAGTAAGAAACCGAGGTTATCGAACCAGTAGGAGGAAGGAAACGTCACACAGGTGTTTCAAGCAACGTGGATACCTACACAACACAAACTCAAGACTTTGCCCCAATGAATCAGTGAGGTTGTCAAGATCACCGGTTTGCTGTAACAAAGGATTATACGTATGGTGTGGAAGCTAATGTTTTGCAGCAAGTAAACAAGTAACAGTGGAAGATGTAGCAGTGGTAAAGATTGGACCGGGGTCCATAGTTCACTAGAGGTGCTCTCCTTAGATAAACAACATGGCATGAAGGGTAAACAAATTACAGCGGGGCAATTGACAGGAACTGAGCAAGGCATAACAATGCAATTACTAGCCAGAAAGATCCTATGAGGTTGATTGGGCAATACAACAATATACATATACCGTCATCCAACTGCATCTATGACTAGAATTCCACCTTCAGGTTATCATCCGAAACCCCTCCAGTATTAAGTTGCAAGAAACAGACAACTTCTTTAAGAAAAGTGTGTAAGGTAAATAGTCCACATGTTCCATGAACAAGAGACCATTGTTTTCTCCCTAGTATCAACAGCACATCTACAACCGAAGAGATTATTGTCACTTCCCTTGGAAACTAGAGGCATGAACCCACTATCGAGCATAAATACTCCCTCTTGGAATCACTAGCAACTACTTGGCCAAGATAACCACTAGCAACGGAGAGCATGCAAGAACACAAACAACACAGACATGATAGAATCATAAAGATAAAACCATTAATCAAACCAACATAATAATCTCAATATCCATCGTATCCCCGCAAACACAACATGCATGATTACAAATAGATTAGATCTTGATCATGAACGGAGCTCACAAGATCTATACATCAAAGCACAAAGGAGGAGATACGACCATCTAGCTACTACATGGACCCATAGTCCAAGGTGGAACTACTCACGAATCATACCGGAGAGAAGGCCTCTGGGATGATCTCCCCTCCGGCAGGGTGCTGGGAAGAACTTCAGATCCCCCCGATCTAGGGACGATGGTGGCGGCGGCTACAGAGGGTTTCGTGGATTTCTGATCGGGTACTCAGGGTTTCTGCATCGGGGGCTTCTTATAGGCGAAGGGGCGAGGCCGCGAGGAGGCCAGGGTGCCCAAACCCTAGCCAGGCATGGGGCTGGGCCCACCCGCGCCTAGGGTGGGTCTGGCCCCCCTGGCTGGCCTTCCGGGCTCCCCTCTAGACTTCTTGTTCCCCAAGGAAAGTTATTGAGTTTGTCCTTTGTCCCATCCAATTTCGAGAATATTTCTTTACTATTTTTTCTGAAACCAAAAAACAGCAGAAAATAGGCATCTGGCACTATTGCAACATGTTAATAGGTTAGTACCAGAAAACATGTATAAAGCACCTCAAAGTGTGGACAAGTAAAGCAAAGTAGATACAAAACAAGCATCGAGCATCAAAAATTATAGATACGTTTCCAACACATCAATAATTGGCTAACAGGTGTCTGTCTCTCCTACTATAGTCAATATCTAATTTGCAACGATTTGTCAAGAATTTGGTTATCCTTGTTGTGGTTCATGTTCGTAGGTAAGAACGGTTCTATCTTCGAAAGCCCTAAGCCACGTAAAACTTCCAATGGATAAATTAGAGGTGTGTAGTTTAGATTGTTGTTGGGCTAGTGTTATGATATGGTGATGTTGTAAGTAGAAGTATGAGTTGATACTCTTACAACACACATAACTTGTAAGTTCCATATACCTTGGCCTTACACATAGAGGTATGATAGTGATCATACCACGATGCACATGATGGAGATCAAGGGCGGGAGCCATATCATTTCACTTATAAACATGTGATGTTTGATTGCATCTTATATTGCTTGTTTGATGTTTTATTAGCATAATAAGATGATACCTCATTTAAATATCAAGATAAGAATGTGTTCTTCCTTAAGTATGCACCGATTATGTTTCGTTGCTCCAAGACATCACGTGATGATCGGGTGTTCTTGGATCCACGACCATATTTCGGGTGTAAGACAGTTACACACGCGAATACTAAGGTTCTTACTTGGCGAGCCTAGCATGTACATACATGGCCTCGGAACACGGACCGAAAGGTTAAGCATGAGTCATATGGTAGATATGATGCCCATTTGATGCTCTCCTTTGAAGCTACACCGACTCACGTGATGATCGGACTTGGTGTAGTGGATTTGGTTCATGTAATCACCAAAAAGGCACAAGGGATGTCATTTTTGAGTGGGATTTCATTCTTAATGTGGATTAGTTGAACTCAATCTATCATAAACTTAGTCTAAACTTTTCAAATTATGTTGTAGATGGCACCACCTGCTTTTAATTTCAATGTGTTCATGGAGAAAGAGAAACTTGCAACGAACAGTAGCAACTTTACCAAATGGGCCATGAATTTGAGGATTCTCCTCTCTGCTGCACAAAAGAAATATGTGCTAGAAGCGCCGCCAGGCCCCCCACCATTCGATGATGCCCCTGACGAGGAGAAGAATGTCTATCAGACTCATTAGGAGGACCACAACTTAGTTCATTGCGGCATATTGTATGGGCTAGAGCCAGAACTTCGAAAGTGTATCGAAAACGGCAATGCATTTGATACAATGGGTGAGTTAAAAATGATTTTTGACACACATGCTATTGTAGAGAGCTAAAATGCTTCAGAAAAGTTCTTTAGCTACATGATGGAAGAGCACAGCTCCATAAGTGAGCATGTACTCAAGATGTCGGGTTAGGCCGATAAGCTTGTGTCGTTGGGAATATCGATTCCCATTGACTTAGGCATCCATCGTGTTCTGCAGTCTCTGCCACCTAGCTATAAGAGCTTGGTGATGAACTATAATATGCAAGGCATGAAGAAGTCTCTCCCCGAGCTTCTGTCAATGCTTAAAACTGCAGAAGTGGAGATCAAGAAGGAACATCAAGTGTTGATGATCAATAAGAACACTAGTTTCAAGAAAGACAAGAAGGGTAAACGGAAGGGAAGTAAGGGCGGCAAGTCGGTTGCCGTGCCTAAAAAGAAACCCCGAGTTGGACCTAAGTCTGATACCGAGTGCTATTATTGTAAGGGGACTGGCCACTAGAAGCGCAACTGCCCCAAGTTTTTGGCAGTCAAGAAGGTCGGCAAGGCAAACAAAGGTATATATGATATACATGTTATTAATGTGTACTTGACTAGTACTCGCAGTAGCACCTGGGTGTTTGATACCAGTTCAGTTGCTAATATTTGTAACTCAAATCAGGGGCTGCGGAACAAGCGACCGCTAGCAAGGGGTGAGGTCAAGATGCGTGTCGGCAATGGATCAAGTGTTGATGTGATCGCCGTTGGAACGCTACCTCTCCACTTACCATCGGGATTAGTAAAATAATTGTTATCTGGTGCCAGCACTGAGCATGAACATTGTATCTGGATCGTGTTTGATGTGAAGTGGTTATTCATTTAAATCCGAGAACAATGGTTGTTCTATTTATATGAATGAAATATTTAATGGTCATGCACCGATGATGAATGGTTTATTTCTGTTGGATCTCGATAATAGTGTTACACATATTCATAATGTTGATGCTAAAATGATTAAACTTAATGATGATATATCCGCATATATGTGGCACTGCCATCTAGGTCATATTGGCGTTAAACGCATGAAGAAGCTCCATTCGGATGGACTTTTGGAATCACTTGATTTTGAATCATTTGATACATGTGAGCCATGCCTTATGGGCAAGATGACTAGAACGTTGTTTTCCGGTTCAATGGAACGGGCGACAGATTTATTGGAAATCATACATTCTGATGTATGTGGTCTAATGAGTGTGTCGGCACGAGGTGGATATCGTTATTTTTCTACTATCACGGATGATTTGAGTAGATACGGTTATATCTACTTGACGAAACACAAGTCTGAAACCTTTGAAAAGTTCAAGGAATTTCAGAGTGAAGTGGAAAATTATCGTAATAGAAAGATCAAATTTCTATGGTCCGACCGTGGAGGTGAGTATCTAAGTTACGAGTTTAGCACTCATATGAAAGAGTGTGGAATTTTTTCACAACTCACACCTACCAGAACACCACAGCGAAATGGTGTGTCGGAACGTCGTAATCGTACTTTATTGGATATGGTTCGATCTATGATGTCTCTGACGGACTTGTCATTTTGGGGTTATGCACTAGAAACTGCTGCATTCACTTTAAATCAGGCACCATCTAAATCCGTTGAAAAGACACCATATGAATTGTGGTTTGGAAACAAACCTAAGCAGTCATTTCTTAAAGTTTAGGGATGCGATGTTTATGTGAAGAAACTTAAACCGGATAAACTCGAACCCAAAGTGGAAAAATGCGTCTTCATAGAATAACCCAAGGAAACTATTGGGTATTCCTTCTATCACAGATCCGAGGGCAAGGTTTTTGTTGCCAATAATGGATCCTTTCTAGAGAAAGAGTTTCTTGCGGAAGGTGTGAGTAGTCGGAAGGTAGAACTTGAAGAGGTTATTGAACCTTCTCTTCAAAGTATGGCGAGTAGCGCAGTGCCGGAAGTCGTTCCGGAGTTGGCTTCACCAGTTGAAGAGGGAACTAATGATAATGATCATGAAACTCCGAAAGAGAGTACTACCAAACCTCGCAGGTCTAGCAGGACACGTGCACCTCCTGAGCTGTACGGAAACCCTGTTATGAATTTCATGGTTGATGAAATTGATGACCCTCCGACGTATGCAGAAGCGATGATGAGCCCGGATTCCAACAAATGGTTAGAAGCCATGAAATTTGAGATGGAATCCATGTATGAAAATCAAGTTTGGAACTTAGTGGACTTACCTCACGACCAAAAGGCCGTGGAGAATAAATGGATTTTCAAAAAGAAAACTAATGCTGATGGTAATGTGGCCGTCTATAAATCTCGACTTGTCGCAAAGGGGTTTTGACAAATTCAAGGAGTTGACTACGATGAGACATTCTCTCCCGTAGCGATGCTAAAGTCAGTTAGGATTATGTTAGCAATTGTTGCATATTTCGATTATGAGATATGGCAGATGGATGTCAAAACCGCGTTCCTCAATGGTAATATTGAAGAAGAGTTGTATATGATACAATCAAAGGGTTTTGTCGATCCTAAGGATGCTAACAAGGTGTGCAAGCTTCAGCGATCCATCTATGAATTGAAGCAAGCATCACGGAGTTTGAATCTCTGCTTTGATGAGGTGATCAAAGAAGTTGGATTTGTCCAAACTTATGGAGAGGCTTGTATTTACAAGAAAGTTAGTGGGAGCAATGTGGCATTTCTGATATTATATGTGGATGACATATTATTGATCGGAAATGATATAGATCTTTTAAACGTTGTTAAAAGTTATCTAAACAGCAAATTTTCAATGAAGGACCTAGGTGAAGCGTCATACAAATTAGGCATAAAGATCTATAGCGATAGATTTAGGCGGTAAAGATGAGGGAAACATCGGTGGTTGATGGCGATGCGTTGGTGATGACGATGGCGATGATCCTCTCCAAATTCCCTGTCTCGGCAGGGTGCCAGAACGGAGTTTCTGGATCCGAATCTTGGTTTCTGATGGCGGCGGAGCGGAACTCTTTCTGGAAAACTATCAAACCCCCCTCAGTTTTTAGGTCAAAAGGCAACTTATAAGCGTAGAGGGAGGCTGAGGAGGTACCTGGGGTGGCCGCACCCCCTCCAGGCGTGGGGTCAGGTGGGCCCGCGCCTAGGGTGGGTCTGGGCCCCCAAGCCTTCCCTCCATCTCTTCTTCTGGCTCCGTGGATCTTCTGGTGAAATATAATTTTTGTCATATTTTCCAGGATTTTTCCTGATAGTTCATTTTCTGCACAAAAACAAGACACCAAGGTAATTCTGCTGAAATCAGCGTCAGTCCGTGTTAGTTGTATCCAAATCACACAATTATAGAGGAGAAACAATAGCAAAGTGTTCAAGAAAGTAGATACGTTTTGGACGTATCACCTTGCAGCGCCATCAAGCCGTTGATCACCGCCAGGAGACCGCGCACCGTCCTAGCCCCCGTGCCACGCCAGTAGCTCGCTGTAACATCGACCCCAACGAGCTCTGCCCATGCCGCTCGGCCTCTCTCGCTCACCTACAAAAGGAGGCATCCCCAGCTCGATCTCTCCACACCATATCACTCCCCACCTCTCACTGATCCTTCCCACTTCTTCCCGGAGCAAGGCGAGCTCTCTCTCGCCGGAATTTGGCCGGAGCCCGCCGCTGCTGGAGGAGAAGGGCGCCGTCGATTGCAGCCACCCTAGGAGACGCCGCCAGTACCAGGAGAACCGCCGTCATCGACAACCTCATCCGCCCCCATGGCCAACCCTCGTTTGAGCCCCAGTGAGCCGTCCTAGACCCCCACTGGCCGTGCTAGGGTTAGTCCCCATCGTGTCCTATTCCAATGAGGACGACGGTCGTGAGCCGTTGATCCTACATCTAATCCTACGGTCGTAATCGCCCCATACCCCTTCATCACCCCCTGTCTCACTGATGTGTGGCAACACCACTTAAACCGCCTGTGCGCACGTTGTGCGTAGTGGGACGGCCCAGTAACTCTCCCGCGCAACCCAGTTAGTTTAAATTTAGATTTTTCATTTTAGTTTCAAACCTAGATCTGTCTGTTGATTCACAAATCAATTTAGAGATTTTTACTGAACCAAATTACATGAAACCAATTTTGTTAGAAAAATATTGAAATTCTTAATACAAGCCCGTTGGATTCAAACCATTTGAGCTTATAGATCACCTATAGTAAAAATAACAACGCAGAGACTTTTCTGCATTCAAACATTTTTCAAAATTCAACCATAAATGACTTTGAGTTGATTCCAACTCTCAAAAATCACATTTTACAATACCTTTCAGAATATATAAAAATATCTAGGTTTACTTGCAGTAATAATGGACAAGTAATAAAAGAATGCTCCATAGGCATTTCTAGTCACTTTAATTAATTAAAATAATAAGGTTAAACATTATTAAATTATGACACCACTTTAAATCACATTCCCAAGTATTGAAATATATGGTGATGACACCGCATGTTCCCAAGTATTTTAATTGGAGAATATTAAATCTTAAGTAGGTTTTCAATGAGCAGTAATTACTTTTCTAAAATAAAACGAATAATACTATTGCTTTAATCATTGTGATAATTGTGATGATGCTAGATCATCTAGTGTAAACCCTTGTGTGCCAAATAGAAGTAGTTAAGTATTGTTTGGTGATTGTGTACTTCGTATTTATTTATAGACGCTAGTACCGACCAAGGATACGAAGAGGAAGGAGACTACTACGAGGAAGAAGCAGAGGAGAACTTCAACCACTGCACTACTCAAGGCAAGCTATCTAATGCAAAACATCCTAGCAAACTAACACTTGCATGATAACTATATAAACTAGATGCCTTAGGCATATGTGATTATACCACTTGATTATACCAAATCCCAGTTTTACTTGCAAGATTGATTATTTTTATTTCTTTATCAAAGATTTTTATTTAGGTTTACTTAGTGACTTGTGAAGTTTGGAAAGATTTTAGAGGTAGCATAAAGAGCATAAAACTTGGCCTAAGTTAGATAGAATTAGATGTCATCCTAAGACATGAGATTAGATTTAGATAAGTCACACTTGATTATCACCCCTCATTAGGGATTACCCCCAACTGTAATGGCTAGTGCAAGCATAAAACTTGATCACCTTAGATGGGAATACTTGGTGAAAAAGATTATGAAAACCTTAAAATGATGAGTCATTCTAATGAAATGTTTTGACATGTGTTATTGAACACCAGATGATTTTGATGATGAAAATGTTGAGGCATGAGCCTTAGCCCCCTTTATAAAACTGATGGTTGTGTTTGGATGCGACACCATTTCAATTTTACCGTACAACCATAATACCCGAATTTGGGTAGGGCTTGACTGGAAGTTTATATATCTTAGTATGGTTTCCCTTGCGGCCGAGGTTTGAGTTGAGGCTACCTCGTGATGATTGTCCACCTGTGCAGTTCCCAAGATGACAGATGGTCATGGTTGGGAGGCCAAACTCATAGGAGAGGTGCCTATACTAGGGTGTATAATTGAAAGGTTAGGATTGATTATCCGCATACTGAGTATGGTGAATCAGGATTATTCCTGACGGATGTATCGAATGTTGTGGTGAAAGTATACCACCTCTGTAGAGTGTCAAACTATTCGAATAGCCGCGTCCGCGGTTATGGACAGTTGGAGTGGCCATACTGTTCCATCGTCAGGTGTTTTCAAAATGACTTGTGAAATGAATCATGACTTTGACTTGACCATAACAGGGTTGTGAAAGTGAAAGCTAAGTTCCCACTTAGGTGTTATAAAACATTAAACTAGTTTTCTTTACTTCTGAACTCAGCTAGAAATAAACCTAGCTTTTTGCAAAACAACCTAGAGCTTAGTATTCCTACTTGAACCACTTACTTGTTAGTAGAACTTTGCGAGTACTTAAAGAGTACTCATGGCTTTGTCCCTGGCTATTCCTATGGCCAGACTATGAGGAGGACTATCAGGATGATGGACAACAAGAAGTCTACGACAACTAGGATCATCTCCCATCGTCGGTATTGCCTGTGACTCTGAAGATGGAGCTTCGCCCATGCTACCGTTATTATATTATTCCGCTGCGTTGATTGTATTAAGACTGGATCATGAGATCCTTTATTTGTAAGATATTTATTATGGTTTGTAATGGATGATGAACTATGGTACCAATCTGTTATGTCTCGCAAAAATGGTAATCCTGGGATTGCGATGTATGGCATAACAGGCATCTGGGATTAAAAATCCGGGTGTTGACAGCTGGAGAGCCACCAAGGCGGCTGCACCCCCCAAGGCGCGGGGTGGGCCCACTCGCGCGGCCAGAGGGTGTGGCCCCCTGGTGGGTCTCCTCCGTCTCGTACTCCGGCTTCATGTTCCCCACGGCAAAATATTGACTTTGGCTTTTGTCCCGTCCAATTCCGAGAATATTGATTTTCTGCCTTTCTGGAACCAAAAACAGAAGAAAACAGGCAACTGGCACTGTGGCAACTTGTTAATAGGTTAGTACCATAAAACATATAAAAACACCTCAAAGTGTGGATAAAGCAAAGCAATGTAGATACTAAACAAGCATGGAACATCAAAAATTATAGATACGTTTCCGACTTATCAGTAGGCCAAAGCAATTGTAGTCTCATATCACATTTCCTAATATACTAGTTGCAACCAACCTTCACATGTTAAAACTTGCCACCTCAGCTGATTGTACCTATGAATATTCCTGTAATTGATTCTACAACGTGAAGTGTGGGCCACCCTTGGGGTGAATTCTTTCATCAAGTTTGTGCCTATCCACCTATCTATAGAAGTATATCCTAAACCGAGCAAAGCCATAACATGACTCTCTCTTGTTGCTCTAGATTTGACTAAATTTGAACCACTTTACCAGGTTAGCTAATCTTGTGCGGGGTTTGCAAGATAATGTGCTTCAATGTTCCTCAATTGCAAAGTTTGTTGGCCTACCATCTAATTTAGCTATTTACATATACATGGCCGAAAGATGGATGTTACATGGTAAAGAGAGTAATACATAAGTGTAGTAACTATACTATAAATCATATCAATATTACAAGATTACACATATAGTATCAATGCTTATTTTGAAATACAATAACTATGTTCTAGGAAGACAATAACTAATTTCTGGTCATCACTTCATGGTAAAAATTTACTTCCGAAACTAACATGATAATCATCAAGGACACATGTTTTTACACCCTAGCATGTCACTTTATTTTAATGACTTGTAAATTCCCTAAACTTTGTCAATTTTAAACTATAATGAACCGTATATCTGCAATTTTTTGTGAGAAAATAATTTTTAAGTTTAGTGTGAATGAAAAGGAAAGAATATAACGAGAAACTAATAAACATATACTAAGGCGATGTAAAAAAATTCCTTTATTGTGCAGGCCATAAGAATGCAAAAACTTTGACCTAAAACTATAAATCTCACCAATACTTATGATCTACATATGTGGCTATTTTTTTGGAATATTTTGAGAGAAGAAAGAAATTCTTAACCCAGAGCACTTGTCCTGATTCCTTTCGTAGTTAGCTGGACCAGAATCACCTATTTGTCTATCCTTCCATAGAATTCGTTCCATACCTGTGAAAGCCATCACATCTTGCTCTTTAGATAATACAAATTTTGTCGATACCTAGAGAACTATATTTCTTATAGGGCTTTCCATTTGAAAATCTATTGTAGCTTCCAAACACAAAATGACTAACTTGTGATAGTTATGATAAGTGAAACAAGAATTACACTAGTTGACTTAGTGTTGCCCGCCAATAAAGTTAGTAGGTTAAAATGTAAGATACCAAGCTTTCAACTAGTGGGCATACAAATTTCAACCTAAATAGTATCATATTTCCACCAAAAGTGGCTTGAACTTCTGAACCAAACTTCCAGCTTCTAGCCACCCACATCCATACAAACACAATGCAGTTGTATCACTAAATAAGAGACTTGTTCATCTACAATACGAAGAGCCTTCATCACTTGGTTAGGGAGGTGTATGTACAACATAGCAACCCAAGTTTGTGTCCCACTGCCATGAATTTGTGTTTGCAGCTTCCATGTACAATAAGACTAGCTTGAATGGTTCTTAAAGATGAAATGGGACTTTAGATTAATCAACGGACATTGTGTTTCCACCGATAAACTCAATAGCTCATGTTCATCCAAATTTCAACCTAAATACTATAACTTCTCTACTAAAAATGATTTGAACTTTCATCTCTAGGATTCCATTTGAAACTTCATTCTAAATACATGCACAAACCTTTTTCTATGCTTAATAAGATCTACCAATTCATTTTTTTAAACAAGTTAAAAGAACCTCGTGGAATATCCATTTTAGAAGTGGTTTGACCTCCTGAACTTCTACTATACCTAGGGAAAAGGAAAGGTTACAATTATGTTTATGCCAATAGTGGTCAAACTATTGCAATGGTGAAGGAGTTAGGGGCTACCATCTTGAAGGGGTTGATTTCCACACTTTTACTCAAGAATATTGGCACACTTTGGTGCCAAATAAGCTTCATGTTATCTCCACTTTTTGTGGACTGCAATTGGTTAAGCATACAATACAACGACCTTTGTTGTGGAGATTTACTATTCTAACTTGTTGGCGCATTTGGATAATTAGAAAGGTGAAAAAATCACGAAAGAGAAAATCTGACTATTCGAGCATGGAAACGGGGTGATTATTTTTTTAACAGTATCATCCCTAAGGACAATAGAAACATCAAATTGCTTCGCTACTTGGATAGAATCTCCAATGTATTTGTTCCTTTTCTCTACAGCTTATATTTGGGTTAATTATTGGTTTTGTACTAGAGGTCGCCGTATGCTCAATTTTGTCACTAGCGCGGAATGGTGCTCAGTTTTACCACTACTTCGGGCGCAACTGTTATAGCAAGGCTAACGGGCCAGTTTAAATGAGCATAACAAATTCAAAAAAATCAAAATAAAAAACCTGCGGACAGCCTTATTATGTCATATACTAATGATTTAAGTTGATAAACAATGTCTACATACATTCAAATGAAAAATTCATGAATATGTGATAAACAAGGTCTATATACATGAATACATGAATTTTTCGTTTGAATGTATGTAGACCTTGTTTATCAACTTAAATTGTTAGTATATGACATAAGAAGATTGTTCGCAGGTTTTTGATTTTTTTAAATTTGTTATGCTTATTTAAACTGACCGATTGGCCTTGTCATAGCAGCAGCGTCCGAAATAGTGGCAAAACAGCACCATTTCGCGCTAGTGGCAAAACTGAGCATATGGCGGCCTCTAGTGAAAACCAATAATTAACCCTTTATATTTTTACATCTAAATAACATTTAGTTCTTCAACTCTCCTGCTAGCTTAGTAAGAAAAAACATTGACAAAGTAAAGAAGGGCTAGGTTCTGGAATTTTTTTTAAAAAAAGAGGGTTGTGGCTTGGTATGGATGAGTGAGAAGGCGATTCGTTGACGTCTCTTACCTATATTTTTAGTGAGTCTCTCTACCTATTAGAAGGTTCAAATATTTTTAGTCCTTAAACTTTCCATATCCCTACAAAAGGATAGATACTTTTAAGTTATACT